>JAGSMP010003004.1:0-59500 GCA_029286625.1 Parnassius orleans | reverse complement strand
TATATAAAACTTTGGTATTAATTATCATTTGAACATTTTAGCATTCGAAAGATAAACTACCCTTGAAATTAAATTAACAAAAATTTGCTTCAACTTCTAGCTGCTATAACAATGTGAATATAAGGAATATTAATTTTTTTACTTAGAAAATACTTAAACAATCTAATGAACTTATGAAAATAGACTAAAAAAGGATACTGTTTCATATAAAAATAAAAAACGTGCAACACTTAATCTTTAGCTGTCGCAACACAATGAGTGCAAATCTTCTTCGTACATGCCAAACATACTGGCTTCATACAGGTATGGCACAAAATGAAGTCTTTCTTTTCAGGCGTTTAGGACATATATGGCAGTATTTTCTTTGGTTTCTAGGCAATTTGTCATCTAAACCTTGTTGTTCTTCTACAAGAGGTACATTTGTGATGTCAGATATCAACTCGCGTAGCTGACGAGGAAGTCTTTCGTTGTATTGCCGTGATTTCAAATTCATGTCATTTAGTTGCTCAGCCAATCCTGTTGACGATCCTCCTCGGTAAAATGAAAGTATCTTTGTAGTGTTTGTAAATATAACATCCACTTCTTTCCGTCTTCCGTCTTACTATTCATAATATTTTGCATTTCAATATCTAATCGAGACAAATTAATATTAACCTTATTTTAATTTTTCAATCAATCCAGGTTCGATAAGTATCATTTTCTTTGCATTTTCCATGTTAACTGGCTAGTCCACTTACTAATCCACTCAATATTGCACCTAATATAATTGGTAAGAAAGCCCCTCCTTTTTGTATAATTATATTTTTTCTTAGTTTATGTTTACACTTACGCACCAGTTTACGGAGTATATTTTTGTGTTTATTCAATTTTTGTTTATCTTGATCTTTAAGAGGTACCTGGTCATGGATTCAACCCCACACAGAGTGATACAAGTACGTGCATAAATGCTATTGCTGACTTTGCACCCTGTGTGTGTGGCCTATATCGCGACACTAGAGTAAGCAATTGTAATAAGGTCTGCATCAAACATGTATTAGAATAAGTTGGCCATTATGTTAGTACATGAGCTTCTGTACGGACATCTCTTAGTTTTATTTTAGTTTTTAAAAACGCCTCCACCGCTCCCGTTAACTTGACTGGCGCAGCCGGTAGGATCGCCATTTGCTTGCGCCATCCGCGAATAAATACGTTTAATATAGTTTTCCGCGTTCGTGCTGCGCGAGGCGATCCTGCGAACCAATATAAATTTGTCAAGTGGAGAGCAGCTGAAGATGACGAAGGCCGGCTGGTGAGTCCAAATTTTCACCATCCTTTCCTTGCCATATTATATAGTTTTGTTATTTTGCAATTAGACCTCTTGCGATATAACGTTATCTGGTTTTACATGAAAATCTGTGAAACTTATATTTAAGAATACTTAAACTTAATAACTAGCTGCATAAAGAAATACTAGGAATAACTTGATAAGTAAGCGCGTCCATGCAATGACGACGCGATAAGAGCTTGCACTGTGGGAACAAAGCGATTATAACTATTACAAATTATAATTGTAGTGTATGTATGCTTATAAATTTTTATTGAGGACTCATTTATTTGATATTGTGTATTTTACTTATTAATTGTTTTACTTTTATATTGACTGTGTTTTGATAGTGAGTTTGAATTCTTGTGTTAATTATATTATTTTATCGTCGTATTTTATAAAATAAAGTTGTACAAAATGGAAGATCAAGTGCAAATTAAGATGATTCCTAATGAAATGCTCAAAATTATAGCGATATATAACGGTGATAAGCACCAATTAAATCTTTTATTCGCAAATGTGAGTATATACTAAATAAATATAGGGATCCGATGAACAAAATTTATACGTAATGTACGCGATAACAAGTAGACTCGTAGGTGACGCTGCAGCGCTCTTTAGCGAGCGTGAGGACATTAATTCGTGGGAAGATTTTAAAGAGCTACTAATTCAACATTTTGGAGACCCTAGGAGTGAAGAATGTATTGCTATAGAACTTGAAGGTTTGCGTATCCGAAACAACGAGTCATTTTTAGATTTCTGTAATAGGATCCAATCCGTTCGTAGTGTTTTAATATCGAAAGTAAATAGATTAACCGATCAGAATGTAAAGAGTAGCAAAAATATATAATATCACATCTCTAAATGTCTTTTGTATAATTTGCCAGAAAATATGGTGCGCATTGTTCGCTTAAAAGCGCCCAGTACACTAGAAGAGGCTTTATGTGGTCATGGAAGAAGTCAACTTCCATGAGCATACCTATGTAATAAAATGTATAGTAATCCTAGTAATAAACCAACGCCACCCAGTTTACCAAATAATAACCCTACGTTTAAATTCGGTACAAATAATTTTAATTCAATGGTACCGATGGGCTATAAACCCGAATTAACCCCTAACAAATTTAACTTTGGACTTTCACAGGGGCCACAATCGAAACTACCTCAATTTAATAATAATCAACAAAATTTTGGATACCGCCCACAACAATTTGGCTTCCGCCCACAACAATTTGGTATAAGCCCGCAACAGTTTAACATGCGTCCACAACAATTTAATATGCGTCCCCAACAGTTCGGAATACAACCACAAACATTTAATAAACCTCAGCAATTCGGTATGCGCCCACAACAATTTGGAAACCAACAACAAAACTTTTATAAGCCCCAACAATTTGGTTACAAGCCTCAGTTAAATAAAAATCAATACACTGGGCCCAGTGACGTCACAATGCGAACGGCACCACCACTTAAAACAAATCAACAAGGCTTTCAATTAAATGAACTCGACCTAGATAATACTTATTATGCGTGCGGCGATGTGTACCCAATTTCTTATGATAACTGCTGCTATGAGGAGTACCCACGCAGTGGCCTTAATATTCCCCAGCTCAATAATGAAAATGAAAATTCGACAATAATTTTGAAGTAGCTCAGATGGTTAGCGCTCGCTGTAAGTTTCACAGTACGCGAGTACCCGGGTTCGATCCCCGCCGGCACCAATGAAATTGTTAATTGCAATTTTAAGTGCTGATTTACCATGTGCTCGGCGGTGAAGGAAAACATCGTGAGGAAATCTGCATGTCTGAGAAATCAAAAAAAAAATATTTCGAAGACATGTGAAGTTCGCCAACACGCATTGGGGCAGCGCGGCGACATTTTGCTCCTAAAACCCTCTCAGAGGTGAGAGGAGGCCTGTGCCCAGCAGTGAGACGTATAGGCTGTAACTTTAACTTTTTTTCCTGAAGTACCACGGCGTCCCAACCAATATGGACGACGAGGATTTTCAGGTAGCCTCGGAAAGGTCTCGAAAAGATAGAGTTAAATTGTAGTACTAATTTGAGATTGCCGTTTATTTATATACCGGAAATCGACTCTAAATTTATGATTGATACAGGTAGTACGCGATCATTCATTAGTCCATCAAAGCCCATAAATATCCAGAGTACATAAGTCACGAACCATTCGAAGTCATTAGCACACATGCATCGAGCAGACATAATCAAGTTATTCAAATCCTGTCTTACCAATTTTCAACTGTAACGATGTTCATAAACTATACATTTACAATGTCGAGATTTAAAAACGAGATTCTTAAAACTAAAACAACTGTAATACCTATAATACATAGTAAACTCTCTACGTTTTGGAGTTATCTCCTGTTCCGAGCAGAGAGTCAAACTCCTACAAATTTATATTCGGGTAATGCTGTAATCCATTATAGAATTTTGTGGTGGGTGCGAATGCCTAGTGCGTTAGTAAGATGTAAGGATGGTTATACGACTACAGTAATCCAGAATACTTTAGATATACCGATAAAATTAACTATTAAAAGACCATTGAAATGAAGTATATGAAGAGAGTAAAACGACTAGTGTGTAGTTAATCATATTACAGATATATCAGATATTGAAGTAGATAAAATATTAGAGCAAAATTTAAAGAAGCTACGCTTAGACCACATGTCGGAAGAAGAACAAAAATCGATATACCACTTATGTAGAGAATATAAAGACATTTTTTATAGCGATCAAATACCCTTATCTTTTGCTAATGAAGTCAAACACTATATTAGAACAAAAAACGAAGACCCTATTTATATCAAACCCACAGACAACCTGCCGCTCAAACACATGAAATTAAAACCAAGTACAGAAACTTCTAAATGATAATGTGATTCAGAAACTTTTCCCTTGGTCAGCCCCAGTCCATTTAGTTCCTAAAAAGAGAGACGCATCTGGTGAAATGAAGTATAGGATGGTTATCGATTACAGACGTTTAAACGACATAACTGTGGACGATAAGTACCCTTTACCCAATATCACTGACATTTTTGACAAACTGGGTAAGAGTACTTACTTTTCAACCTTGGACTTAGCTAGTGGATACCACCAAATTGAGATCAACGAGTCAGATAGGCAAAAAACGGCATTCAGTACAGAGAACGGACACTATGAATTCCTTAGAATGCCCTTTGGCCTGAAGACAGCTCCAGCCACCTTCCAAAGAGCCATGGATAACATCCTAAGAGGCTTACAAGGAATCATTGCCTTGTCTATCTTGATGACATAATTATTTTCTCGAGTAGCCTCCAAGAACATTTTAAATTAAGGACAGTTTTTGACAGATTGAGATCGAATAATTTAAAATACAACTTGACAAATCAGAATTCTGAGAAAAGTGCTATACCTAGGCACGTTATTGCTAAAGACGGACTTAAACCAAACAATGATAAGATTCAGGCTGTATTAAACTACCCGTTACCAATGACGACTACCGAGATCAAGAGTCTTAGGATTGATTGGTTACAGACGCTTGTAAAAGACTTCGCCAAAATCACTCAGCCCCACAGCATGCCTAAAAAGCGAAATAAAATTGTAGTAGATCAAAATATATTGATGCATTTCAGAAGTGTAAAGAACTTCTGACTAATGCACCTTACTCCAATACCCAGACCCAGACAAACCCTGTTTTAACTATAGATGCTTCTACTGTTGCTTTAGGTGCGGTCTTATCGCAGGGGACAATAGAATCCGATAAGCCCATTGCCTACGCCAGTAGAACTCTCAACGACACTGAGACCAGATATAGTACAATAGAGCGTGAACTACTCGCCATAATATGGGCCGTAAAACATTTTAGACCATAACTTTACGTAAGTTCACCATATACATACGAATAGACCACTAGTTTGGCTTTATTCGCTCAAAGAACCGAATAGTAAGTTGACCCGTTGGCGGTTACGTCTTCAGAGTACGATTTCGATATTGTATACAAAACGGAAAACAAAATAGTAATGCTGATGCCCTCTCGGATAAAACTAAATGCTATAGACTCTGATGACTCACAATCATTGAAGTAAACCTGGACCCTAAAGAACAAAAGCTACAAAAATATCTGACTGAATTGACTGACCAAATTATGGACTTGACGACTGAAAACAGGGACGACTCTAAGACAATAACTATAACTGACACATCCACCACTGTATCCGTCGACCGGTTAGAGACTAACACGAACTACCCGTTACCACCTATATCTACTGATAGTGTAGTACAGTAACGGTGCATTCTGGACAAGATCTGGAATCTAATGGTATTCCGATATTAAAGGAGGCCATTGATTCAAAACCAAACCAAATTTTAGTTTATACCTGGCATTAAATGAGGTGCAAGTGAGAAATTTATCCAGGGATAAACAAAAGGTTCTCGAAGTTTTGCCCACTTAAGAATGAAGATCTTATTAAAAATTTCAAAAGAGTACATTGCCGAAGATTAAATATTTTATTTATTTCGAAAACATTCAGCATAGAAAAGAATTCTCAAAAATCATTATACAGCTATTTAAAAGGGAATGGTAGAATTTATTGAATGTACAGAGCGTGTTATATATGTAGAAGAAGAGAGAGAACAAAAAGAAATCATACTGCAACATCATGAGGGAAAGACGTGTCACAGAGGAATAAAGGAAACAATGAGTAGAATTAAAAGAAATTATTATTGGCAGAACATGCAAGAGACGATTGCTGCAGTACTTAATGTTTGTGATGCCTGCAGAAAAATGAAGTATGAAAGAAAACCCATTAAGCCATTACTTCAATTAACTCAAACCCAAAACGCCCCCTTTCAAGAAGTTTTCATGGACCTTTTTTCAATTGAATCCGTTTATTACCTAACTTTGGTTGACGCATTTAGTAAGTTAGGACAAGCTATCGAAATCCCAAATAGATCCGCACCGGAAATCGTAAGAGCGCTTATTAAATATTTTTCAATATATGGAACACCTAAAAAAATAACTTCTGATCCCGGTAGTGAGTTTAATAATGACCTCATTAGGGAACTTATGACTATGTATAACATACTACTACACATTACTACTCCGAATAACCCGAATTCAACAGGCATAATAGAGATTCACTCCACAATTATAGAGATATACAGATTGGCGAAATACGAACGAAAGTGTACAGACGCAGCTGCTGTAATGAGTTACTCAATTATGGCTTATAACCACACCATACATAGTACAACCGGCTCCCTCCTTTCGAAATCGTTTTGGTCATACCGATTCTAATTTAACGTTCGCCGCGAATTTCGAGAAATGTTACACCCAACAACTATTAAAAGATCATGCTAAACGTATTAGACATCTATATAATTACATATCAGATAAAATGTTAGAGAAAAAGGAAAAGGTAAGAGAACAAAAGGGCGGTGAAACAGATAGAAATTTTAGAATAGGAGATGTTATATACGCCAAGGAATCTAACACGAGAAGAAGTAAAGATAAACCGCGATATAGGAAAGCTGTCGTTAGTGGCGATACAGAAAGAAATATAGTTCCTGTTAGGATTGGTAATAGAAATACTTCAGTGCCAATTAAAAACATTAAACGTCCTCCACAGGTGGTGTATAATAATTCTGACGATGGTTCAGAAAAGATGGACCTTCAACTTCAAAACTTGAAAAACCCAGGAATCCTGCCTGTCAAACTGGGTCGTGTCTCCTTGCAAATAGAAAATTGGCTTATTATTAAAACTTTAAACTTAGAAAGTATATTAAATGTAATTTGTTGCGTTGATAGATGTTAATAAACCATATATTCATGAATTTTTAGCTATTCGAACACATGTAGGGTATTTAAGAGATGCAACTATAGAAAATTTCGGCAACTTGTGCCATCGAAAAGATTTAAAGAGGCATTATTGACCCGCTTGGGTCTATGATAAAAAGTAAACTGGAAATTTGGATCATGATGATGCCATCCGATATGACTAATTGATTTCTAAACTAAAAAATTATCAGATAGTGTATGAGAAGAGAATTACATTGGTCTCCAAAATCTTGGATAGTTTCATCAACAGTACCTACAGAGACCTTACATAACAATACTTTAATTTTAGATGAACGCTTAAAAAGAATTGAAAGAATTGTTAAATTCCTAATTAAGAAAGAAGAAAACTCCATTTATTCTACTTATGTCTTAGGTATGTTTGACATGTTTTTGAGTTATTTTAGAACTATTTACGTAATTCTAGGAGAAATCGAAACTGCACTAGCGTTCAGTAAGGTCTGCATCAAGCAATTTATAACTCTACGGAATTGTTAAATTTATTACAATCAATCGAGACAACTGAAAGTTTGTTATATCCTGTAAATGAAAATAACTTAGTTAAATTAGAAAATTGTATTAAGGTTAAGGCTTTTATAAAAGGAAACCAGATCACGTTTATCTTAGAGGTCCCTTTAGTAGGGAATAAAACATATAGTTATTTCAAAATTTATTCATTGCCAATTACTATTACAAACAAAACTATTATTGTTATTCCCAAATACCCATACCTATTGGTGAAAGAAAAAGACTACTTGCCAGTCCTGAGAGCCTGTAAACAAATTGCTTTGGATAATCAATTCCTGTGCAATAACGACGAAGTGCTGCTGCACACAGAAAAGCTGCGGAACAGCTCATGGAGTTTCAATCAAACCTCGATGCCTGTGAACAGCATACTGTTGACATTGAAGATCCCAAAATCCAACGAATAAGCCACGAAAGCTGGATACTATACGTGAGAAACCATAGGCTACTTACCAGAAAGTGCGACAATGACGTCACTCACGAACTGTTATGTGGTACTTACATAATCACCGTAAACGATTTATGTGAAGGCGAAATTGGAAATATTCATTTTAAATACCACCAATCTTCCTCAGATGACCTAAATTATCGAATTTACCCAATGACAAACTTACCCGAACTGAAGATTTCGAAACCTCCCAGTGTCAGTGAAGTGAGTTTAAAAGGTATAAATCTAGACGAAACTAAACAATTGGTCCAACTAGTAAAATTTAACAAAATAAATCTCAGTGAAAATGCAAGTGCTATTAACATTAAAAGTGTTAGTTTAGGAACGATAATTTTGTATGTAATTCTACCAATTATTTTCTGTATTGTAATTATTATTAGATATAAACTGTGTGTAATTAAGCGAAATCATCGGATACCTGAAAATGCCGATAATTTCGCTCTTGAGGAGGAAGAGTCATGGATTCAACTCCACACAGAGTGATACAAGTACGTGCATAAATGCTATTGCTGACTTTGCACCCTGTGTGTGTGGCCTATATCGCGACACTAGAGTAAGCAATTGTAATAAGGTCTGCATCAAACATGTATTAGAATAAGTTGGCCATTATGTTAGTACATGAGCTTCTGTACGGACATCTCTTAGTTTTATTTTAGTTTTAAAACGCCTCCACCGCCCTGTTAACTTGACTACATTTTTCTTGTAAAACGTTATGAATTCATTCACAAATACAATTTATTTCTTCTTCATCACACGTTTTAAGTAATGCTCTTTGATATTTTGGTTTAAGCGTATGCAAAGCGTTTAGAAAATGTTTATGTTGTGAGTCGACGATGCATCATTTAGAAATGATTTGAATTGTTTGATTCTTGGTGTATTTAAACTTTTTTGTGGGGACGTAGACTGTACAGAAACCATTAAATGGGAAGACATTTGTCTTGATACGACAAAAATCATTGGTATTCTGTTTTAAATCTACCATTAAATATCAATGCGCCTCTAGAGTTGCATCCGTATAGGCATCTTCAATGAATTTTGGGTTATCTGGTGACACTTGTCGTGCTAAATAACTTATTTGAGTTTTATCTCGTGGCTTTTTTAAAATTTATTATATAACTTGGGTTTAAAGAAATGTCTCTTTGACCATTACCCTGATGAAATACATTTTGTGTTAAATAAAATACACTAAGATTCCTGTGATGACTACCTTTTGTAAATATATCCAAAATTCTTCCATCAGACTCTCTCATTAGATCATCAATAATAACAAGATGTGGGTTTTTACCATCAAACATATTAAGATTTGGAATTCCTTGATGATAGTTAACATTTGGTAAATTACATAAAGCTTGCATTTCATCAAAGCACTATGTGATCTGATTAAAATCACAATTACATATATAATGTAACTGTGATTTTAATCAGTTTTATGAAATTTGTTACAAAATTTGACTTCCCACATCTACTTGGTCCTACCACAATAGCAGTAAACGGATGGATAAAGTGAAACATTACACACGTCTAAAGTTCTAAGGGATGAAATAAAAAATGAAAGTGTTTGTGTAAACAATTAATATATATTGCTAAAATTATATAAAACAGAATGATCTGTATACTATTTCTAACACAATTAGTACATCAGAATTTTATTGTATTTCTTGCTGGTTCTTCCCAGAACAGAGTTTTTTTCCGAACCAGTGGTAAATTAAACAAAAGAGTGACTTTCAATAAGTATTATTTATAATCTATACTGTATAAAAAAAAAACATGCGTGAGTGTCGTGGAACACTTGGTTGGAACGAAGTTCCTTTCGTAGTATATTATTATTTAAAACGTATTATATTATTGATTAACAAATACAAATAAATGAATTACTAGCGTCTATTAAAATGAAGCGTCATTTAAAATAAAATAATATTTCTTTCATGGCAAGATAAGACAAAGTGCGAGGGAGATGGATATTATTCCATCTCGCTTCCTTATAGCCGCCAAGGCCGTCTACACTACATCAGAAAGGGTCGTGACGGAAAAATCTTACACTTTTTCTCGCCCAGCCCCCATCCGCCAAATTCGTACCGTCCGATAAGGAACTTCGTTCCAAAAGTTTCTGTTTCTATTTCATAGGCAAATAATTTATATCGCATTATGCTATAAGATTTGTGAAATTTAAATTAAGTAATTAACAAATTAAAGGTTTGTCCGGGCAAAGTATTAATCAGCTAGGCTTATCAAACTTACCAGTCATTTATATTGTTAACAAATAGACAATTAGTAGGTTTTCCTTTAGGTCTTCAAATAATAATACGACGTATAACCATTTGCGAATTCTTACAATTTCCACGCGGGTACTCGCCTTGACTGTTCGAGCACGAATGACTATAGATTACTAAAGGCGGCTACTCACTTGCCTGCCGCAGGGGCAATCTAGGGTGTAGGAGTGGGGATGACCCTCAATTGCCTCCTTAATTGTGATGTGTGTATGCAAGCTGGGGCAAATTTCTAAGTCGGCCCTCCGGCAGGGCGGCAGGGCGGCAGGGGCGCAAGACCTTCCTTGCTCCCTAGATCGTAGCTACCGCTGCCACGTGTGTAGCGCAATTGGGGCAATTTCAATCAGTTCGTTAGCAACTTTCGCGCGGAGCACACGTGTGAGTACAAGTCTCAATATATACCAATAAAGAATGTGAAATTTGGACACTAGTGATAGAAGTCTATAAAAGCGGCTTCTTCGCCCAGTATCTCCTTTTTGTTTTTTTCTGCGGTAGCACCCCAGTAAGTACGTTATTTGAACGTTGTAACGTTTTTAAACGTGGTAGAGCCATGCTGCAGCTTTTAAGGACTATATTATGGTTGTAATTATTAATTAATTTGTTGTTTTATCGATAAATATGGGTGTCTATGGACCACAGTATCCACTTACCATGAGGTGGACTGTGCTCATTTGTCACCCTTATTTCAACCTTATTACTAGCTTTTTACCCGCGGCTTCGCTCGCGTAGTCTTCAGTTTGGAAACATTAATAAATGCTATTCCGTGCCAAATTTAGCAAAATTCGTTCACTTTTAGAGTCACTTCGGTGTCTGTATATATATGTCTGTATGCGATATTTGATTCATATCATTGGTCCCATTTAATATTGATTGCCACCATAAAATAGATTCTGATATTTTTTCTACGTTCGAGTAGACTTCAAAATTTCATAAATGTATAATGATGAATAGTACACATGTAATAAAACAAATTTTAATAAATCACGTTACATTTTAACTTTTATTTAAGCGAGTTGTACAAAACACATCTTCGTAAGAAAGTTCCATAAAAATTTCAAAAGAACATATTGCTGATGTGAAGCACTGACGCTCCGGGAAATCTGAAGTATGTCAACATGTTCAGTATCTTCCAACCATTATATCTGATAGACAACAAACTCGCAATAGAACACCGATTCCTAAAGGATGATTCATGAGGCTATTGAAATTAAAACAACCTAACTTTAATAGAGAAGATGGCTGGATGCTAGCATCTACTTGGGATCCCATAATTAATAAAATTATATCCAAACCCAAGCATACTACTGCAAGACTTCAAAATAATGTAAGCTCGTCCTGCGTAGATCGGACCAAACATTATTAGTTAAAATTTGATTGTAGTCTTCGTAAACTATGACATCACGACGTTAAACAACTCACCCCCCCCCCCATCTCCGTGGGTTTTAAAGTGCCCGAAACGTCAGGAATTAAAAAATTCAACACGATAAAATCCTTAACATTACTTTTATTGCAAATGAAGTTCTATTCGCAGTGAACGTGGGTAGAACTACACTCATGATCGGAAGCAGAAAATGTTCTCCTTGTTGTGGCGGCGAAAGAGAATCCGCCCCTCATATCGTTCCGTGTGTGTTCTAAAAGACGATAGAAGAAAACAAACAGGAGATGGAAACATCATCTTCCTGACAACAGTTCAAAATAATAAAAAGCTGCGGTTGCTAACCCGCCTGCCAAGTGTGGCAACTATAACAAATATCCGGCCTATTTGACAATTTATGGGGAGGCCTATGTTCAGTTCAGTGGACTTTTGATAGGTTGTAATGATAACGATGATTCTTTCGAATCTTTGCTACCGTTAATATTTATGGTAGTATGAAAACAAATGACATCTCCGCAAATATGAATGAAATAAAACAGCATTATTGCCCTTTTAAAACTAAAAAAGCAGCAGCCTACATACATGTCACTATTGGACACAGGCCACAGAGCTTTTGGCCAAAAAAAGTGCCAACGCGCGAGGACCAACTGGGAAACTTCTCAGATATGCAGGTTTTCTTTCACCACCGAGAACGTGGTAAATCGACACTTCAAATTGCAATTAACATATATGTAAAAATATATAATAATACTTAAGTACTATGAAATTTACGTTTGGATCAGTTTGATTACCGCCTTTGACAAGTAAAATAAAATAAACCTTTGTTTAAGTAAAATCTGCTATCTTTAATATTTAAAATATTTTTCGCAACAGCCTTTTCATTTACATATCTCATGTGAGTCATATGATGGAGTGGAATAATGAAAAAGTATTACGTTTCTTGAGATTCTGCAAACAGAGTCATGCTTAGGCAATGGTAAAATATATTCATATAATAAAAAGTTACACTCATCAAATATAAGATATAGAGTAGCAGCGTCAACGTCCATCCATCTTGCTTGGAATTCAAGGAACTTTAACGCCGTTCAATGGCATTGAAATTTGAATGTTGACGGTTCAAGTGTAACCTTTCACTTTATCGCGTTAAAATTAAAGCAATAATTGTTGCGTTTATGGGCATTGACGTTTCCCGTTACTGTGGCCCCAGCATTATAGATTGAACACGAAACTATAATATTAATTAAATAAATACGGTAGTGATTTTGGATCGCTAACACAAAGGTTTGAAGTTTTTGTCCGGCATCAGCAATTTAAGTGATAGTTTTTACCCGTAATCCATAATGGCCAGATATAAAAATTGAGTTACTTTCAGAACAAAAATCGCATGACGAATATTTATTTGATTTCAAAACTCAAGAAAGTTATAGAAGTTATAGAACGAAAAAATTATTTGATTGCACCATGACTCATTTATTAAAACTGACAGAGACATTAGAAGCTCAACAAAATTATAGATGGAATTACTATTAGATTTTCCGATGATTCCAGGCAAATATTGCCTGTAATAATTAGGGTAAGTAACTAGAGTCAACATCGTCAAATCATACTAAAAACCTTCCCCATTCTGGAAGTCCGTTGAATTCCAGAATCCATGCACAGTCATTAGGGCTCATTTAGGTGGTGTTGTGCGTAGTCTTAGAAGATAACGTGTTGAGTAATGTTCAAGTGGAGGGAAAGAGAAATATTGTTTACACTGCAGTTCTACAACGAGTTTAAATTTAAAGTGGGTAAAGCCGCGTGGCTTAGCTAGTCATTAGATAAAAAGAACGTGACTTTTGTAAGTTAATTTAATAATAATCATTTGAATAACATAAAATTTGCTTGATTATTCAAAACGAGTATTATATATATAAACGTGCCAGTTTTCTTATATTTACACCGGACACATAATTATAGAGGTTTGATTATTAGTTATAAAGGGGATATTTATATATAAAGTAATGTATAAAATGGAATTATTCAGTGCAGTTATTATACGTAGCTTTTGAAACGTGACCAACGTTAAGGCCATTTAAGATGATTTGTTTTTTTGTCAAAAAAATTACACCTTCTAGACGGTTATTGAGCCATTCAAGAAATTGGGCCAACTGGTATATTTTATTAATTCACCACTTCAGAATTGTTCCATTTATTGTTTTTTAACACGCTTTTATTAGGCTTGGTATCTATGTAACGGAATTTTTGAATGTGATTTTCATCCCCTTCAAAACGTCGGATTGATTTAAAACTTCGCACACTTATCAAGGACCAGTGACAATGCAATAATTTAAATAGTTTGTCCCATTTAGGGAATGCAAACTGGGTTACCCGAAAACCGAAAAACCGGTTTTTCGGCATATTTGAATTATTTAAAAAACCTCATTTTATAAAGGTTTATTTAAGGTTTTTTATTATTCGTTATGCGATATGGTTGACAGATTTTTAGTACTCTATGAGTGTATACAGAAAGCGTTGCTGGACTTAAAATCGGATATTCGTTTCACAGACGATGAAATTACCTCTCTAAATCGAGTGTTCCGAGGAAATGTTCGACCTACCGTACCGTACCGGTATACATATCCCTTGGCAGGTTAAGCAGCAGATTGAAGAGTATAATCTGCCATTATGTCTGGTGTATGTGGACTTTGAGATGACCTTCGATTCAGTTAAAATTGGGTACATCAAGATGGGTATATCAAGATGATTGTGTTTGTACAATAACACTACAATGTCTATTCGAGTACAGAACTAGAGAACATATCATATCCAACTGCTGAGAGGTACACCTCTGAAAGAATGAAACACACCCAGTAACAACAACGCATCTCCTTTATTAGCACCTTCCTACATTAGAAAAACCACAATTCTGAGCTACTGGCGTCCATCAACTGCCTACATACCTGAACAGGTCGTCACCCATCTAGTGGATCGTCACCCGACAACAGATGGAGAAAGGTTCTCAGTAAACTCTGTACCGGTAAGCGAAGTAGGGCTGCCCTAATTTTGATTATTATAGTTCAAATAGTGGTTTCAACATTGAAGTGACAAGAGGACCAGTGGTGGGACCGTAATTGCCAGCAACAGTCATGAGATAAATATTTTTTTAAGGAAGAGAAGGCAAAGGAGCATTCGGCTCATCTGATTATAAGTGATCAGTGATCACCGTCGCCCATGAACATCTGCAACAGTAGAGAAATTGCTGGTGCGTTCTCAGTTAAAAAGGTAAACTCTATTCTTGAAGGCCCAAAGTCGTATCCCGTCCCGTGTCGTATGAGCCGACCCATACGTTCTACAGCCATAATACAGCTGCATCATAATTTTATCATTTCATAGTAAATAACAGTTGTTAAGTAACAATTTTCTTTATTAAAGAATATATACATTTTATACCAATAAAATGTATGTTGCGATATGATGGCGGTGTAAGAGAATATATCGCGTCGTGGATTTCGTGAAAGGCCACTTAGAAAAAGGTCAGACAAACCTTCTGACCTCCGATATAACACCATCTTATATATTATGATCAATAAAATTTTCCAGACCGGCGATGGGGAACAGCGTCAAAGGTCCGAGACATCTGGTACAAAAGTACAATGGGAGAGGCCCATTTACAATGATGGTTTATGAGCTGATACAGAAAAGAATAAAGAAATAAAAAAACATATACGCTAAAAGTATCAGCAAAATAATGTCAGAAAAATGGAGAAGAGTTTTTCAGAGAGACATAGATCCCCTATCTCCAAAACTATTTATAGCAATTTCGAAGATATCTTCAGAAATCAAATTGGAAAAATAAAAGCCTAACCCATTTAAAATTTGCAGACAATGTAATTCTGCTTTAGTATTTCTTTTGACCTAGAAAGAATGCTTCAAGCACTCTTTCTAGGTCAGAAGACCTTTCCTTCCATCCTTTTCCTTAGGACTACACATTTGTTTTTGTAGTCCTACTCTTTCGCTTTTCTTATTTTTTGCTTTTTTGGCAATGCCCGCAAAACCAAAATAATGTCCAGCGATCTCCATAAGCCAAATAATATAGAATGAAAGCTGGTAGAATATGTTAATAAATAAGTATACCTTTGAACGCAAACAGAAAGGAAAAGGAGAAAACAGAATAGAAGAATAAATATAACATGGGAAAAGTACTGATCACAAAAGGCAATTATAGTCTGAAATTGAAGACTATAATGGATTCTTGTATTCTACTCTGCTTAACATATGTAAGCCAAACGAAAATATTTTCTATAAAAATAAAAAACAAAATTCTGTCCTACCAACATAGAATGGTAACAAGCATCCTAAAGTTGAGAAGAATGCAGAATACAGGAAACTATGATATACAGAGTAAAACAAAAGGCACTTGATCACGCTCCAAAACTTAAATGAAAATGGGCAGGCTACATAACTAGATACCAGGACAAAAGATGCGAGCTTACTGATATCCGATCTTATCCGAAAAAGAAGCACAGGACTACAAAGCAAAAGATGAGCTGACGATTTAATAAAAAAATAGCAGAAAAACTGGACTTATGAAATGGCGCAAATAATCAATTTATAATGATTTCTTATATTTACGCGAACACTACACATTGAATAAAACTATTTTTACGGATTTTATCGCGTTTAATTTACTTTAATTCCCGACGTCCCCCTGACCATGGGTGTGTGTAAAGCACCCGAAACGTCGGGAATTAAAATAGTAAATTAAACGCGATAAAATCCGTAAAAATAGTTTTATTCAATAATCAATTTATTTTAAACCTCAGAAAAACGGAACAAAAATTTATTACTTACCATAAAGTTTTAAAATTAATTATACCTACCGTTTAAGACAAATTGTTATATTGTATAATTTATTTGTAAAAAGGTTATTGTTTAAGTATTTTATTTTTGTTTTACTGTAAATCCTCCATGGAATTGCGGAGTGATGCTAAAAAATAAAACAACAAAAAATAAATTAATAAAAAATTAAATCTACATTTTTATTTTTTATTTATGAATTATTTTCAAGGGTATCCGTGGAAAGAACTTAATTTGAACCAAATAGTTTTCCTTTAGGTCTTCAAATAATGCGTTAAAAAACCATTTTCAGATTAAATTATTAAACTTTACGATTATTTATTTTTACACAGTACATACCCAAACTCAATTTTTACAATTTTCGCGCGCGTACTCGCTTATATCCGCTCGAACCCGAATGCCTATAGATTACTAATAACTACAGAATGACCGATTGCTCGCATCGATTGACGATCCAAACTCATTATAGATTGAATACAAAACTATAAATTTAATTAAATACTTTTACGGGGTAGAGCCATGCAGCTATATTATGGTTGTAGCAAGAATGGGTTGGCTCGACCGGGGAAGGACCACGCTCTCACAGAATACCAGCGTAAAAAACAGCTCAATGCTGCTGTGTTTCGAAGGGTGAATGTAGAGAATCGGAGATTCTTTTTACTGGAAACGAGGCATTCGCAACGCATTTGCATTTTGATTCTTAATCGAGGAGATATGTGGATTTCTATGGGCCACAGTATCCACTTACAATCAGGTGGACTGTACGCTCATTTGTCACCCTTATTCTATAAAATAAAATAAAAATAAATACGGTAGTGATTTTCGATCGTTAACAGGCGGTCATTCTGTGACAGGAATGTCAATCTTCCTGGCGTCTCGGCCTTCTTTATAGAAAAGATTGGGTATGAGTTAATCCTAATGACCTCATACCCAATCTTAATTTAATTAATAAAAATTAACAATCTCACAATTATATAAAGGATAAAAATAAAAGAAATTTAAACATAGTTTCGATTTTGTTACTTACAAATAACACAGAAAAAATATCGACTCAAGTGTGTATAATCCTTTTTCATATGTAAATATTCACTCGAAAGTTCTCATTTAAATACTCATCAAAATTTATGAATTCATTATTCTAGCTCATTAAATATTATTACAATAGTTGTTTCAACTTAATTATAGTTTAATCGCTTTAAAGAGCACTGCAAGTCAAGGTCCATTGATTTCATTCTCGTCAATTAGCGTTTGCCCCGCGACACAGCCTGTTGTTTGAATGATATAGCTATCTATCGCTTGTCCCTGCTGTATTCAGTGCAGCCAACTGCCGTTTACCTCCATCGGGACAAGGTCCGTTGTCCGAATTATACCGCCAACTACCACTTGCCACCATCGGGACACAGCCTGTTGTCCTAATTATACTGCCAACTACCGCTTGCCACGATCGGGACACGGCCTGTTGTCTTATTGACAGCAGGAATCAATGTTTGCCGCTTTCGAATAATAATTGATTGAGACCGGGAAGTGCCAATGGCCTTCTTCTTTTAATCTATTTATAATTAATTCAGGGATTCTCATCGACAATTGCAGTTCATTATAATTGCTCACTAAACTAAACGTAACAGTAAGGATCAGGATATTAGAATAAGGAAAAATATTTTAAAACGTCATGCTAAACCTGAACCACACTTATAATTATAGCCTCCTAGTCAGCTACGTTTGACTCACCGCTACTACTACTATCCCCACTTGCGAGCGGAACATTGTGATCAGCTGGGTATATACTTTTATACCTTTGTTGAGAGTAGCCATCGATGCTTGATACTTCATTTCTATCTTGGTCTTAAACGGACGTTATTTCAAAAGGGTCGATACTTGGGAGCTAGTTTCGCTTTTTACGTTCTCAGGGTTGTGATTAGGTATCATGAATACCTATCTAGTATACCTATAGATTATACATGAACTTTAGATATCTTTGTCTAACGACTTAACCGTTGGAAACCTGACCTTGGTAGTCAAGTTAGGTTAAACTAAGCATAGTGCTAAGTTCCCGTGTGGATGCCAGAGCTCCCATCGGGCACGTCCCCAGGCGGATAGGAACACCACCCAGATATGGGTGGTAGCGGGAAACCGCCGCGGACCAAAACTGGCCGGGGTTGGGCGTCCCCATAGTTCTAGTAGGACTAGAAACGCCCGGGGCTTAATGCCCTAAGAGATGGGCCTTCACAGGCTTGTCGTTGCTCCCGGTATCGCTCTTTGATTAGAGCGGACAGGGGATGCAACACACGCGGCGATGTGCCAAGCGCACCAATGCTGGGTGACGCCGCGCGGTAATGTGCCAAGCGCACCGATTCCGGGCGACCTCTGTGCGGCGATGTGCCAAGCGCACCTATGCCGGACAACCCGTAAGCCCACTAGGGCCCGGGGGACCGCACGGAGGAAGACAACCTCTCCAAAATAACTCTAATCCTAAGGTCTAAGGTGCCGATGGGATGAATGGCTGGGGGGGAGCCCAGTCCCAAGCCTATGGAAGGGGGGATTCAGGGACCACACCTTGTAAAAAAAGGAAAACTATGACATGCAGTGCGACAAAAAAAATACTCCCCAGGGTGGTCCTGTCAACCCTGTTGTTGGGGGAATCCACCCCAGTAGCCTAATTAGGCTCTGTGGCAGCCCCAACGTATCTGGGGGGGGCAATCCGCTGCATTGCGGTGATGCGCCAGCGTTAACCGCGGGCCCCGTAACAACAGTGGGCCAAACTCAAAAAGAAGGAGCCGTGTCGGAAACACCAACAATATCGACACGAGACAAGTGGGCGTTTTAAGCGACCTAACACCACGAGCAGTCAGGCCGGTGAGAGTGATGATGGTGGGTCTGATGGTTCGTTCGTGTCGCTCACATCGGTAGGAGGCCGAAAAAAAGCGAAGCCCGAGTACGTCGGCTGTGGCGGCTAAACTCACGGCGGTCTCAGTTGCAGCCTCTGGAGGAGAGAGTGCAACAGGGCTGAAACAGAAGAAGACCTGTATGATCCTTCCGTAACGCCCACTAACACCAGAGCAAAGAAGAACCTTCCGCCCGGAAACGTTAGCCCGCGAAATGCGTTCTCATGGAGACGTAGAACTCGGTCAGGAAATTGATTTCCACCTCCAGATACTAGAAAAGTTGCGATCCCGTAATCTCAGAGGAGAGTATGTGCGTGGCATAAGGTTGGCTGTACGTAACATCAAAGCTGCAGCAGAAGAACTCGCGCGAAGGACCGACTCAAATGATAACGTCGCCAGGCTGGAGAGAGAGAACACAGAGTTGCGTTCCCAGCTTACCAGTCTTTCGACTAAGACGGAAAGACTTACACAAGAAATTAGCCTCCTCCGCAAACAAATGCAGGAACGGTCTACCTTGCCAAAACAGCTAGTACCTGCTGCATCCAAACCTAGGAGCGGGAAAGAGGAGCTCATGGCAGACATTGGGGCTCTAATTGACAGGAAGCTGGAGGCCTTCCATGCAAGATTGATTCCTGAAAGGGCATCAGCCAACCAGCAGCTGACACCGCGGGAACAGCTGCCAGCGTCAATGAGAGCAGGACGTACGCAGTCGCAGCCACTACCACCACCACCGCAGCCGAAAAAGAAAAAGAAACGAAGGGCAAAGAAGAAAAAGGAGCCTTCCCATCTGCCGGTGGAGGATCTGCCTCCAGTGGCTGCCCCGCCACAGCCGCACAACTCGCCACCGCCGACGGTAAGCTCATGGGCGGACGTGGCAAGAAGGCCAAAGCAAAAGCGGTCTACAGAAGTGGCGAACCTTCTCCAAGAAGGAGAGAAGAAAACTGAAATGCGTACGCCAGCATCGGCGCAGTTACAGTGACGTTGCCTAAGGACTCTGTGCTCACATATGCCAATGTAATGGGGAGGCAAAGGCCAGGATCCAATTAGCAGAGTTGGGAATAGACTCCGTTCGCCAAAACGAGCTGTAACAGGGTTTTCTTCGAGATTGCGGGACATGATTGCAACTCAAAGACGGACAAGCTCGCAGCGAAATTGCGCGAGGTCTTCTGATCTGAACGTCCGAATTAGTCGCCCATTAAAACGCGCGACGTTCGACTGAGAGATTGACGACGCTGTCAGCACCTGTGAGATAGCAGCCGCGATCGCCGAGTTGGGCGGTTGTTCGGTGACGACATCAAAGTTGGTGACGTCCGCCGAACCCCCACCAGCATGGAGACGTGCTGGATGCGGTGCCCGGTAACGGCGGTCCGAAAATAATGGCTGAAGGACGGTACGGATAGGCTGGGCTTCCGCTCGAGTGGAACTGCTGGAGCCCAGGCCATGCACTGCTACAGATGTCTCGAGAAGGGACACGTGGGCAAGTGCCTAACGAGGCAGACAGAAACACCTGTTGCCAGCCTGCGGCGAACCCGGTCATAGAGCGAACCAGTGCACTGCGTCGGCACTGAAATGTCCCGTTTCCGACCTCGGCGCCCTCCAACCATAGGTTAGGAAAAAATGCGCTCAACCTGCAAAACGGGGAGTAAGCAAGAAGTCCTCACTCCCTCCAGCGAGACGGTCACAGCAGCACCTGATGCGGCACCGAGCCCGACTCGGCAATGGAAGTTGCTGAGACGTAAAATTCACGCCCTTAAAGTCCTCCAGGGCAACCTGAACCACTGCCGCACGCAACATCTGCTTATGCAGACCATTGTGGAGTGGCGGTTTGCCCTGGCAGTAGTAGCGGAGCCCCATACCGTCCCCGACCATCCTCGCTGGTTCGGCGACGAATTGGGCTCCGTAGCCATCTACTGGGGGGGTGGTGATGGTGCTCCACCCTGCGTCCTCCTGCAAAGGGGGCAGGGCTTTGTTGCAGTGCAATGGGGCACCCTGGCTATAGTGGGCTGCTATGTCTCTCCCAACAGGACCCTCGCCGACTACGAGGAGTACCTGGACGAGTTGGCGGATTGCGCAGGTGCTTACCCCGTCCGTTGATCGTCCTAGGAGATTTTAACGCCCATAACAGGGCTTGGGGCAACTCTAGGGACGATCCAAAGGGAGAGATCATAATGGATTGGGCGGCTGGTCTGGACCTTCGACTATTAAATCGGGGGTCTGAGAGTACATGTGTACGGTGGCAGGGGAGTCCATTGTAGACCTTACGTGGGCGACTCCTGCAATACGAATGTTGTCGGGATGGCGAGTTGCGACAGAGGTGGTGACATTGTCAGACCACCGCCACATCGTGTTCGATGTCGCACTTCGCCACTTCGACAGTAATTCCAGTCGTCCAGAAGGCAGCCCACCGCGGCATTGGTGTCTCAAGCGGCTTGACCGAGACAAGCTCGAAGCTGCCGCCATCGTCGCGGCCTGGCCAGAAAAGCCGAAGAGGTTGCGCTCGATCCGGTGGAAGCGAACTGGTTCCGGGCAACGATGGCGCAATATGCGACGTCTCGATGCCTAGAACCAGTCGTCCCAAGCGCAGGGCGGTGTACTGGTGGTCGGCAGAAATTGCACACCTCGTGCGATCTTGCGGAGTCGGCGCCAGTACACAAGAGCCCAAGGAAGAAGGCGAGCTCCACTTGAGGAGATAGCCAGACTCACGGGGCATACCGAGCGGCTACAAAGGCGTTACAAATTGCTATATCTAACGCCAGGTCTCGGTCCTGGAAGAGCTCCTAGAGGACTCAACGAAGATCCCTGGGGCGACCGTACAGGATGGTGCTGGGAAAACTCCGGCCCTGGTAGTTGCCCTTGACGGAAACTCGATCCGGACCTGCTGGGAAGGGTGATCAGCACGCTTTTCCCAGAGGACCGGTCAAGTCCTCAGGTTACCTGCCGTCGTCACGGAGTGGCAAGATAAGATGGAGGTGACCGTGGAGGAGCTGGACCGAGCCGTTAGCCGCTTGAGAGCCCGAAACACCGCACCGGGGCCTGACGGAATTCCTGGTCGGGCTCTTGTGCTGAGTCTGGCTGCCTTGGGGGACAGGCTAAGACAGCTGTTTACCGGCTGTCTGCGGAGTGCCAAGTTCCCCACAGCATGGAAAGAAGCAAGGTTGGTCCTCTTGAAGAAGGAAGGCAGGGCCGCCGATTCTCCCTCTGCGTACCGTCCCATATGCCTGTTGGACGAGATTGGCAAATTGTTCGAAAGGATAGTTGCCACTCGGCTCAACGGACATCTGTCGCGCGTCGGTCCCGATCTGGCTGATAGCCAATTTGGATTCCGACGGGAGCGTTCCACTGTAGATGCCATTATGCGCGTCCGCTCCCTGTCGGAACAAGCAGTATCCGAGGGTGGTGTGGCGTTGGCAATAAGTCTTGATATTGTCAACGCCTTTAACTCTCTACCCTGGGATACAATAAGGACCTGCAAGGCGTAATTGGGGACTACTTGCGCGACAGCTACATTCTGTACATGGGGCAAGATGGTAGGAATATCCGGAGGGAGATCAAACGTGGGTTCCACAGGGTTCAGTGCTGGGTCCGCTACTGTGGAACCTCGCGTACGATGCGGTTCTGCGTGTCGACCTTCCTGCTGGTGTAAATATCATGTGCTATGCCGACTATACACTGGTGGTCGCCAGCGTCACCTTCGAGGGGACCAAGGAGCTCGCTGAGCTTGGGACGGAAGTCGTCGTCGCCAAAATCCACGAGTTGGGTCTAGAAATAGCGCCTCATAAGAGCGAGGCCTTATGGTTTCACAAATTACCTGAGCAGGAACCACCCGACTCGTGCGTCTACGGGTGGGTTCTGGTCAGAGTGGGGCGGCATACATGAATTTAGGCTCCACCCGGACAGAATGCTTCAGTTTGAATATGATGCTCCCCATCAGAGGCAAAAGCCATCCAGCGCGATCAACTGTAGGTGGTAATCGTGAGGATACGATAGAAAATCCATGTCCATGAGCGTACACATGACGCAGACATTATTCGAGCGTCCGGAAGAAAACGCCAGAACGCATCCGAGCGCATCGACTCAACTGCGCAATCCGCCATTCCAGTCTGGATGCAGCGACGAGCACCACAGACGACAGATAATTACCGGGCACGGGTGCTTGTGATTATCTGTAAGATCGGACGCGAAGCGACGGCGAACTGCTTCCACTGCGGTGGACAGGACCAGGACTCTGCGTCCCATACGCTGGCGATATGTCCAGCGAAGGGGAGCGAATGATCCTGGCAAACCGGGTCGGTCGGGACCTCTCCTGCCAGCAGTCGTGTCGGCGATGTTGAGCGGGGACTCGGCGTGGAGGGCCGTAGCCACCTTCTGTGAGTCCGTAATGGTCCAGAAGGAGGCTGCTGAGCGGGATCGGAGGAGGACAGATCCCACTCGAGACGACGCCATCAAGGCGTTCGTCACGGCCTCCCTTTGAAGATGGTGTTCTACCAGAAACGGGGCCTCTGGGGTTGCAGGCGTTTGAGCGGGGCCCTGAACGCCTAGTAACGTAACCCCTGAGGAGGACGATGGCTCGGAAGTGGTCCTGAGACATCGTGATAGCACTGCGGTGCTGGGGTAGTAAGTTCTACCCCGGACGTGCTTTCAATAAAGCAAAGCGAGAGGGCCCCGGTTGCGTTCCGAACGGAGATCCTGACCCTTCGTACACGCTGATGGAGACCACTGTGGGGTTTTAGCCGGTAGGAGTCCGGCATAACCTTCAGGTTGCCCCGCAGCCAGAGGAATCCATGAGGATTTCCCACGAAAAAAAAAAGCATAGTGCTAAGTTGCAAAGAAGCTTATTTGGGATACTAGAAGTCATGTGCGCACAAGACGGTTCGTAATGACTCGAAAACAGCATGTAGACGCATTTTAGAAGAGGAATCGTGTAGTTATTCATAAGGGCGTTATCGTCTTTCTTTAAAACAAGATATTTTATTCAATTTTGCTCGTGTTCCATGCCTGTGGCGATGTGCCAAGCGGAATGGCAAAATTTAACATCTTCTGAAGGACATTAATACCGATTCTCCATTCACTTGCAAAAGCTCTATTGTAATTCTAGACCTTGACGTTTTTGAGATGCTGGAGGGCCACTTTAATCTCATTCGAATTGACATCCGGGACTTTATCAGGATAATGTCGAATTGGATGTTTATTTAATCTCACTCAAAGTATCTTGTCGCTAGCAATGTCGTTGATGCTGTAGGTCTTCAACTTTAACTCAACTACCACTTCTAATTTATTTATAGTTTTTAAACCACTAATGGACCGTGCTCACCCTAAGTAAGCGGAGTTGTATGATTCTAATTATTTTTTTCTGTCACGACATGTTATTGTGCTTCGTCAACTACACGAACTTTTTAGATAAATTTTTTTCAACAACTTCGACGAATTGCTATTAGGTGAAATAAAGTGATCACTTCATAGTAACCTGCGCTGCCTTGACTTTTCATCATTCTACCTTAATTTTTTCTGGATTTCAAATTCTTACAACTGGGGTGCGGTTCGGGCCACGAAGCCGTAGGCGATTGCCCACGTCGCCCACGCCTTGCGCAGCCTCTGACACTAACTAATCAATACCCTTAATAACGGGGTACCCTGACTTATCTAAAGCTAACTCAGATTCCTCATCGACCTTACATTTGATAAGTGTACCCATATTGACTATCAAAATCAACATAACCCGACGGTTCGGTGCCATTTACTTTGACAAGGTTAAATATTTACCATATTGTGTTTCATGCCTATTATTTGTAAAACTCTTTTGTTATCTGATCTGTTGTAGTCATGCTTAATAGATACTTATTATAGGGGTATAGTGATGTTGGGTAGCTGACACTGTCGAGCTTCATGTGATATCCTTGAACATTTGTCGCATCGGAGTATTGGTTATGGGCACGCCTATACTGTATCGCATTTTATCGTGAAAGTACTCCTCCAGCTCCACCAGATCTGGGAATGTCTTTAATATTTGACGCTGCCATTTATGCCAGGTCAGATTCACGTAACTTTAACAGTGATACCATATCTTCGCATAGAGTTACCGAAATTTGGAGCAGACTGGTAGGGTTACACCATTTAAGGAAGTTGGAAGGACTACCAAAGTCGCAGAACAAATGCTAAGTTTTGGTTCTGCTGTACTTCAGTCCGACACTCATTTCTCCTGCCATTTGCCAGTCTACTCTGGACCTCAAGTGCATTTTCTCCAACAAAAAAAATATCGTCATTGAACAGCATGCACCATTGTGCTTCCTACTGTATGGCCGATGGCAGTGCATTCATTACCAGAAGGAATAAATAGGGCTTAAAGCCAATCTTTGGTGCAACCCCACGGCGGGGCACTCCTAATTCTTACTTATCTTTATTAGTAGGTCTAGGTTGAAAGCTATTCTGCTCTCCTGTCCGGTGAGCAGTCTAGCGAATGGCTCTGGGGGAGAACGCAGGTCGTGATGATCCCCAGGGCAAGTCTGAGGAGTTCTTCCTTCACATGGTTGCCGAAAACAGACCGAACAAAAACACTCAGACGATCCTCTCTTCTTGTTCCACCCTTTTTCCTATCTTAACCCAATCCAAGATGTCAGGCATACCGTGCCGATAGATGTATGGCTGAGGGAGTCCAGTCGCAACGGTGCCTACCTGAGACCAGGGCGATTCGGTATTATTTTAACTCTTCCCCTGACATGTGGGGTCCTATCGGGGTGACCGTTTATTTCCTAGCTACACCTGGGAACAAAATGGACGGAAAAGATCGACATTTTGAGAAAACTCTCCTTTAATGGAACTTTCTGCGAGTTTGAAGAGGCTCTTTCAGCCTTACAAACACCCTGCAACACAACGCCTCACGAGCCGTAAAGTGGAGGGCACGCCTGTACCCGAACCACCGTCGGAAACGAACCAGGGAAGAAACAAGAAAAAGTTCACTAGGCCTTACAAGCTTAGGGTAATAAGGCAAGCCAGGACTGGAGTGTGGGTGAAATTGGAAAACTGAAACCCTAGTCGGACTCAGAGCTCTCTATAATACCTGAGGGCGAATTGCCTAAGCTTCAGCTGGGTATAACATATCTGCCCCAGCGAAGCTAACTCTCCAGAAGAGGCGGCAGTGCTATTGAGAGCTCTGAAAATCCTACACCGCAGGGACGAAGAGAATGGGTTCCTAGTAACTTTTTCTCTGGACAACCCATCGGCGGAGGCTATCCGAGTGGCAGGCGGCAGAGTCGTCATTGGTTTTAGAATGATAACTTTTAAGATCAGGGTCGGCTCTGACGCGGTAATGGAACCTGTATCGCCCCAACTCCAATCCTCCAGCCTCCACTGCGGGAGGCCGGGACGTCAGCGAGAGACGAGACCCAAGACGCTGATCTCAGTTCGGTTTCGATGGCCTCCGCTGGTGTCGGCCAGTGGTAAGGGAAAGCGAGATGTGAGCGGCAGAGGGAAAGGTGTGGTGGGAGTCGAGAGCGCCAGCAAAGGGCGTCTTCATCCTCAGCAGGAAAATGACTCCCCACCGCCACGCCGTGGTGGAGGTTTACTTTACAGACGACAACATTTACCTTGCCCATATAAAAGAGCCTTTGTATAACAGTCAAGTTCTGGGATTGTCGGCTGCTGGTAAGATTTTAGTCAATACTAAAGGCAGCAAACCCAGAGCTTGTATAATTTGCAATAAAAACATTGAACTTTTAGCTGTTCCAAAGTATTGCAACGACGATCTGGTAACAGGATTTATTTATCTCAAGGGATGGACAGGGCTAGAGTACTGTTTGCTCAACTTATCTTCCTGGACAAAACTCAGATCTTACCTCCAATTCAAATGGCTTAAATCATTAGACTACGAACAGACAGAAAAACTATTTGAACGTATTGTTTAAATATATATTACACACTTATATACTACACACCACACACATACAGTCACACACACACCACACATTAATAAAACTTAATACACCTCCCTTTACTAGTATTGCATGCCGTAAGCGCTAAGCGCGCAGGTCCAGGTATATTCTACTAGGGCCGAAAATTAAGATTCCAACGTTTTGTCGCATGAAATCGTATCTAGCAATCATATTGTACATATATGTAAGTGATATAAAAAGCACATTGTCAGAAAGATAAATGATTGTTGAACTTATTTTTATTTTTTAAATCGATTAATTGCTATTTTTACATAAAAAAGGGGTTTTAGTGGCTTATGGTGTGAATTTATCAAGTCCGCATGGCTTCGTAAAAACGATAACTTTTAAAAATATCAATTGTTCAACTCAATCTATTTTTAAAACTCTTCATCTATCATATGGGAAGCCATTGAACGTAAATGGCAGTATAATTTTGTTTTGTTTAGTTATAATAATTTTTTTCGGCTGCGAAATGTCGAAATATTCGGTGTTTTAGCAGCCTTGTATGAATTTATTTTTTACGAAATAGAGACTGCGTCACCACTGGTTAGTTCGGCGTCAATCGCCGTCGTGAGTACACTGTATCGGTTGTTTGCAGCGGCTCAAAAGATCGCTGTACAAATACACAATATTCGAAAACCAAATTTCTTTACATACTTGATTATAATAATAATCAGAGATTTTATTACAATATTTTAAAAGCACAGAATAAATAATAGTAGTACGTACTAAAAGTAAGTAGGATGTAATATCTATACTTAAATACGTCTTGGACTTTATGGAGTGATCTGAATGATGATATGATGATCATATGAGTATTATGAGTCGTGCACTTTGGATTTTCCAAACTTTTTTAAAATTGCAGTTTGACATAAAATTAACGGAAAATTGGAAGTATAATAAGGTTATTAGTGAAAACTTGTGTGTATTTAAACTACATTAAAAAATTCCGTATAATCATGTTATACGTAATTTTTTAATGCGCTTAGGTCATGCCCAATTGGATTTACCAATATATCTTTATTTAAAGCATATTATTCTTTTTTTTTTGTATATATACCTAAAAAAAAAAAATTTTTTTGGAACGAAGTTCTTTATCGGATGGTACGGATTTGGCGGATGGGGGGGCTAAGCGACAAAAGTGTGAGATTTTACCGTCACGACCCCTTCTGACGTAGTGTAAACGGCCTTAGCGGCTAAACGTAGTGATTATATTCTCTTTGTTGACGGCTATAATGAAGCGAGATCGAATAATATCCATCTCCCTCGCACTTTTGTTATCTTAACATGAAATAAATATTATTTTATTTTCAATGACACTTCATTTTAATAGACGCTAGTAATTCATATATTTGTATTTGTTGATCAATAATATAATACGTTTATCAATAATAATATACTACTAAAGGAACTTCGTTCCAACATAGTGTTCCACGACACTAACGCATGTTTTTTACACATTTCCTCCAAACTGAACAAGTATATTTTAATGTACATTTATTACAAGTACTGTTTATTAAGTGTTTTAGAGCAATATCACTTCTATTGAGGGAGGGGCCTGGTGATCCTGTGGCGGGTGGTGAATTAAACCACATATATACAGTTCATAGTTTATTACAATATATACAAGAGTAGAAGGAAACACAAAGCAAGAAGTATGAAATTATAAACGTTAGCACAGTTAGATATTGAAAGCGCACATAAAACAATCAAGCAATAATCGTATCGCGTAAGCGTGAGCAGGGCGCAAGACAGGCAACCTCTCGGCGTCGCGTGGCTAGATCGACTGATGAGCTGGATTCCAAACTAGTCACAATCTTGCACACGTTTTAATATATCACTATCAATACTAACAATGTTTATTTAGAAATCCAAATATTCGCGAAATTTTGCAAATTTTTGAAATTTTTGGTATAATTTAATTATTTAATTTATTATTTTAATGTGGTAGATAGATTTTTAAAGTATATATATATTATATACCACATTAAAAATAATAAATTATAATCAATTACCAATTACATTGGACAAAGTGTGTACCTATCATACCTAGCGCAGTTGTATGAAGCTTAGTCTCTGTTCACTTCTTTACTCTTATATTATGTTTCGTTTCATTCATTAGACTAGCGAAAAACGTTCCGTTTCACCTTATGGCCAATTGCCGTATTTTGTGATACGGCAATGAGAGGCCTGCCATATGCCGTATTTCTGAAAAAAGTTGTGGAATGCCGTATAATACGATTGCCATATCAATGGCAACGCTGTTCCAAATGCTCTCGAAGCTGCGTCCTCGCTGCCGAATGGTAAAGAAGACGCCTGAGGCCCGAGCGCCGTTATCCTTAATCTGAGTGCATTTGCTCACAACCTGATTTAGGCAACAGTCTCCCGCCTAGATCTTATTTAGTTAGTATTTACAGCTGTTATTTAGTTGTATACTTCATTGTTACTTAGTTTTTGTAATGTACTGATCATGTGGGAGAAAATAAATACCAAATTACTTTATTATTATACCATCGAGTTAGAGCGAGTGGCGGATTACGCCCGAAAACACAACGCCGAGCTTGTGGTGGGTTATGATGCTAATGCTCACCACACAACCTACGGAAACACTAAAATCAATGAAAAAGATGAGTTACTTTATGATTTTCTCATCTCTGATCGCCTGGTAAGCCTAAACTTAGGGTGTAAACCATCCTTTGTAACGCGAGCTAGGCAAGAAGTGTTAGATATAACCTTAGATATTAACAACGTATCCAGGCGGATAACTGACTGGCATATTAGTAGTGAAAACTCGATGTCTGATCACAAACACATTAAGTTTGTAATTAGAGCATCACCAACTTATGAAACTGTCGCTTTTAGCGACCAAAAGCGACCTCCTGGGATGTCTATAGAGAGAAGCTAAGGAGAAATTTGGGAAAGTTTCCTATAAGCATCAAAACGATTGAAGGTCTAGAGTTAGCGACGGAAACTGTAACCGTAGGAATCTGTAAAGCCTTTAAGGGACAGTTGTCCGTATAAATCAAGACCTCAAGACGAAAAGTTCCTTGGTGGAACACTAAGCTGAAGGAGCTTAGGAAAATACCAGAAAATCTTCAATAGGCCAAATAAACTAAAGAGTGCTATATTTATAGAGCAGCCTAACCGAATATAATAAAGAGATTAGGAAAGCTAAGAGAGCATCGTGAAGGAAGTCTTTGCCTCGCAGTGCAAGACTGCACAAAATGCTATCGAAAGCTAAACCTAGTCATATCGGGCTTTAAAAGCCTGATGGTAACTTCACCACCATTGAAACAGAAACATTGGAGTTACTAGTACTAAATCCATTTCCGACGGTGACAGAAGACTTCCGCCTTGAACTTTTGTGCCCCCGAAGGCCTTGTAATGAGGACTGCTGAAGGGCTGCAAACCTGATGTAGTGGGCTGTCGACCTTTAAACCATATAAACAAGCGGTTAGGATGGAATAATTCCATCCATCTACAGAGGGTCTCGATATCATTCTTCCTTATGGGTGACAATCTTCAGAGCAAGTTTTAGGGATATATTCCAGAACGATGGAAAATTGTCAAAGTTCTATTTATACCTAAGGCTGGTAGAAAGGACTACGCTTTACCAGCTATTTAGACCTATAAGCCTATCTTCCTTTCTTCTCAAGACATTGGAAAAGGTTATAGGTAGATATATTAGGATGTAGCTCTAGCTATGAGGCACATACATTATAACCAGCATGCTTACGCAGAGGCAAATCACGGAAACAGCCCTGATCAGTTTTATTGACAGGGTCGAAAAAGCGCTGGAGGATAAAGAAATAGCTTTTTGAGCCTTTTTAGATTTTGAGGGCGCCTTCGACAGTAGCTCCACATCACTGCTGGTTGGGGGCTTGAAATCAAAAAATGTTAACCCATGACCACCAGGTGGATTCAGTCGATACTCCCAAACAGAAAGGCAAAATAGCGCTGTTTCAAACTTCGATTGAGTTTGCAACCGCGAGGTTGTCCACAAGGAGGTGTATTGTCACCCTTCTTGGACTCTCGCAGTTGACCAATTATTGTTATAATTACATATTAGATGGCAGACCTTCGCATTGACACACTGGGTTCCGCTGATGAGCTTGTGGTCATTGCGAATGGTTTTTGCAAAAGTATCTTATAAATAAATAAATAACTGTAGGTAACATGACATAACATACATAACATAAACACTCACGCCTGTCGTCGAGAGGGTAGGCAGAGACTATGGACTTCCATTTGGCACGATCCTGACACACCTCTCGCCTCCTCCACATCCATATACCTACGCATACACGCTCGTCGGTTAAGGGTACTTAATTTGGCCCATTTTCAATATATCGCCAATTTGGTCGATAAATTTTCGCCTAGGCGTCCCTTCCAGACTCTGCCGTTCACCTCGCCACATAAATTTGCTTTGTCACTCTTTCCTCATTCATTCTTTCTACATGACCAAACCACAGTAGAGTAACTGTTTATCAGTTAATGCTAATAAAACTGTTATAATACCCTTTACCAAAAGAGACGGTTGGCCAAATTAGTCACACCGAAGCTTAATGGTAAAGAAGTACCATTTTCCACTGAAGTTAAGTACTTGGGCGTAATAATCGACCAAAACCTAACGTGGAACTCTCACCTTAGCAACGTATGCCATAAGGCAAAAACTGCTTTAGGTACGTGCAGTCGTATGGTTGAGACCAACTGGGGCTTGCGTCCCAGTATGATCCTATGGTTGTACAGCAGCATAGTGAGGCCGAATATTACCTACGCCTCCATTGTTTGGTGAAATAAGGCCAACCAAACGACGACTGTGGACAGGCTAAATAGTCTACAAAGGACTGCCTCTTTAATGGCAACTGGAGCGATGCTATCATCGCCTGGAGCGGCTCTTAATGCGCTTCTATGCCTAATGCCCCTTGGACTTTATTTAGACAAGGAGGCGTGGGCTAGTTTGTATATGATTAACACCCAGGGTGGTCTGAGCTTGCTTTCCTACAGATTGAGATCCCTGCTCAACTCAATTAAGGAAACACCGATTGTATGCATGATTTCAGATATCATACGTCCACTATACACTTTTAACAAAAAGTACATTGTGGAACTACCCTCCAGAGAAGACTGGCTGAATGAACAGGTTACTTGTGAGATCAGTAGCCTTATATGATATACCGATGGGTCAAAAATGGACCTCGACGTAGGCTTTGGAATTTATGGGGAGCGCCCCGAAATCAAGCTTAGTATGAATTTAGGGAAGATCTTCCAGGCAGAAATTTTCGCCATACTTCGGTATTCAGAAATCGACCTGCAAAACACTACGTCATCCATATTATTTATATAAACTCTAATAGTCACAGCACTGCTAGCGCTGAGATCAAACTCAGTGAACTCGAAGCTAGTTAGAGACTGCGTGACCAGTTTAAACGCCCTGGAGGTAACAACAGGGTCGTTTTGAGATAGTTTCGGGTCATGCGGGTATTGTAGGCAATGAACTTTCCGACAACCACGGGAGGGCTCAAAGAGTACACAATTTGGACCTGAGCCATTTTTTTGAATCTCAAAAGCCTAGCCTGATTGACCCTTGAAATTCTTTATCACAATAAATTACTTAAGACCTGGTCGGATACACCAGGCTTAATACATTCAAAACCTTAATCCAGGCTTATGATAAAACGCTTCTGAAGCCCTGGGATTAAGTAAAATAAACTGCGTGTTCTGGCAAGAGCCCTGACTGGACACTGTTGTCAAAAACACATGTCCATCCTAGGATTCGCAACCAAGGCCGTGCCGATTCTGTTCCTTAGCGGAAGAAACACTCTGCACATCCTAACTGATTGTGAACCCTTAATGCGCAAATATAACACTCATCTGAAACTATATACTTAGCCCAGAAAATTGTAATTGCTCACAGCTACAACTCTTCAATTCATTGAAGACATAAAGCTTAGCAGTGAACACAATAGATCTTAGGTCGCAGTGATACTGGTATTTTTAGACCTGCATAGCAGCACGAAGAAAAACCCACGGCGACATTGAACTTATCGCATGTACCAGCTTTAAACCGAAACGTGTTGCTCAGGTATCGCGTCGCACGGTAAGCTGAACATATTTTCCTGGCACTTTTCACCACCAAACACATAAATATATGATATATATATATATCACCAGAAGCAACTGTTCATCCGGGGTCGCTTCACTATGTAGCAAACTTACATAAAAACATAAAGAAATACAAATTTAAGACGTTCCATACTTCCACAGGTATTGCATCTGGTCCCATAGCCTTTCCATTCTTCATACCCTGAACATGCATTATAACTTCACCCACAATCACTTCTTTTATTACACCCATATTCAGGAAACCTTAACTTACGTTTCATCCATATATTCTACTCATTCATTAATTTATCAAAATACCTCTTCCAACCTTCTTGATTTCTCTGTGGTTCATCATAGCCTTACCTGCTTATACTTACACATTTTAGGTGTTCAATATCCCTCCATTTCTCTTGATACAAATCCTCCTGTCCTCTCCAGTGGTTGGTACAGTCTATCCTGCACCCTGGTCTTTGCAACGCAACAGTTTCTCTTTACATTATACATATGCTACCTTTTGTCCTACTTCCAAACTGTACCAACACACTTCTTTGAATACATTCTTTTCTTTCAGACTAATCTGTACTTTATTCCACCACCAAGTACCTATTTTACATTTACCTTTCGTTCCCCAAAACATCTTCCCCGCACCTCTGATACATTTGCCATTTCATTCTAACATCTGTTTCAGACTTTCCAATCAAATCATTCATTTCATTTTTCGGCATAATCAACTTTATTAACTAGATTCCATTGAGGGAAGAGGCCTTGCAGTAAAATATCTTCCTAACAGTAGTAACTGATGTTGAGAAACTAAACTCGTCTGGGATCACTTTGCAATCCTTAATTAATCGAATTTTATTTCGTCTTATAATAAATAATCGATTTAGGCACTATAGTTCCCACTATTTTATGTGAACAGATGTTGGTTTCATTTCTGAAAAACGTGTTTAGTACAGCCTATACATATATCAAATGCAATATTGCTGCTTGTAGGAAAGCCTCCCTCGTTGTTTCGGTTTCCAAACCCTAGCCCCATGAACTGCGTATCTTGCCGTATCTTGTAATGGCGGAGTATATGATCTATCTGACACAACTAAGACAGAACTTGGTACTTATTACGGGGGGAAAGAGAAATATTGTTTACACTGAAGTCCTACAACAAGCTTAAATTTAAAGCGGATAAAACCGCAGGGCTCAGCTAGTCATTAGGTATAACGAACGCGACTTTTGTAAGTCAAATGAACTAACATAAAAATAAAATTCGCTTGATTATTAAAAACAAGTATTATAATACAACGAGATAAACGTGCCAGTTTTTTATATAATTTACACCGGACACATAATTATAGAGGTTTTATTATTAGTTATAGAGGGGATATTTATATATAAAGTAATGTAAGTATGAAATAAAGTTATTAAAACGTTGATCTTATCCATAACCTAAGGCCTTTAAAATGTTATGTTTTTTTGTAAAAAATATTACACCGTCTAGACGGTTATTGAGCCATTCTAGAAAGTACACCAACTGGTATGTTTTATTAATTAACAAATTCGGAATATTTCCATTTATTGTTTTTTTTATGTAAAAAAAATAGACTTATATTATGATTACGAATATTAATATTTCATGTATTAACTGTTTTAGCTTTAATAATTGTACCAACAAAACCAAATATAGTGAAAATTGTGAAACAAATATGTACTAAATTTATTTATTTTTTCGATAATTAGGTATCCAGCTCCAGTGTCAAATGAGATACTATCACGAAATGATTATGAAAAGTTTAAAAATCAATACCTATTATCATAGAAAAGGGCGTGCAGGCAATAAACGTTTTGAAACCAGAAGAATTTAGCGATAGAATAAAAGAGTAAGTCCAGCATCGCAGATAAATAGTACTTTTGTTTACTTTGAAATAATATCAACAAAATAGGATTTTATTGATAATATTTAAATGAGTTCAAAGGATCACTACAAATTCTCTTAAAGCATTTATAGCATACAAAATTGGTAAATTAATAAATCAGTGCTTAGATTGCAGAATACAGCACACATGGACGAAAATTGACACAAAGTGAAATGACAATACTATGTCATGAGGTACTTGAAAACTGAAGAAGTAAAAGCGAATTACAAATGCAACAATATGTTTTAGTTTTATGTTCAAATGGTAAGAAATCTTTCAATTATTCTTATTATACTAGGCAAATGTTGTTGTTTTTGAATGGTCGCATCGCAAAACGCACACTTTAGCAACTTTTTGTAGCATAAAGGCATATCACTGATATTATTATTGATTTTTAGGTAATGGCATATATTATTATCATAGATGATATAGAAGATGGTTCGAAAACACGTAACGGGAAGCCATGTTGGCATTTGCTGCCAGACGTGGGCAGCTTGGCTATGAATGATGCCAGTATGTTTCGGAGCTTCATACACGAAATGTTAAAGCAAAACTTTCAAGGGTCTACATATTATGTTAATATACTCAACCTATTCAATGAGGTAAGTAATGTAAAATGTATTTTTTTTGCATTTACTACGAGGAATGCTCCGAGGAAATGTTCGGATTAAAAATATACGAACAAATTTCGATTCCAAAGCAGACCCTAGACGATAATGCAACATGACATTCGTTGCATGATTTATCATGCTGCATGGCGAACCTTCACACGCTATATCATCAACCATTTTATCCATCGATATATATGTACTACGCACTAGATTTGGCATTCCGAACATTCAATATGTTCAAATGAACTGTAGTGCAATCCGTACACCTTTAGTGTCATTTAGTGTGGCTTCCGATACTCTTTGGTGGCTTCAATATTCATAGAGTGTGGAGCTCCGCTAATAATACGAGATTTCAAATTAAAGTTTAAACCTGAACGTAAATAATAATTCAGTAGTCAAATAAGAAAAAATATTTGTTGTTCAAGTGAATAAATAGGTAATAATATTACAATAGAAAAAATTAATTTCTTCATTTATATGCCACGTTGTCTACAATCATAGACTAAAACATGCAGATGTTCCATTACAAAACCGAATGTAGGTAAAATATGTACAATATGTATATTATGTGTATGTACTTGTATACAATACCATTTTATTTTATTTTTTATTTTATTTGTTGAGCTGGAATTTTTTTTAAGTATCCTACAATGTTTGCTTACAAGTAAATTCATAAGGCACAACACCCGCCTCGACTAACGAACGACGAACGAAACCTTAATAATAAGGTTTCGTTCGTCGTTCGTGTCACAATTACATTTTAATAATATTTTTTTGAATATTTTAAAAGATAACTATGTAAAATATAAAAACATACATTTATTATCAAAGATAATTATTATTACATTTTATTTATAAATATGTTTGTTTAGATTAAAATAAGCGTATTTTAAATTAAATTAGCACATATGCAAAATAAATGATAAATAAAAAAAAATAACTTGATATAATTAACCATACAATCTAAATAAACGATTATGATATACTGATCATTCTACCTAATCTATGATGACAAAAACTGACCGTTTATATCAACTGCGCATGCGCGACTCTACTATCTCCCGCGCATGCGCGAGTACAGAGTAGTGCACATTTTTTGTTTGGAATAGCTTCTCTAGTACGTAGTACATATAACTCAATGATTATATCGAACAGCCTGCTGCCTGCATAAGAGTGAAGAGCTGATATGGAATTATTGTGTCTTAAAATTTGATATGAAAATTATTTTTTGTACCTCCTTTTCCTGCCCTGTATAGTTCCACATTAGAGCTTCTGTCGAAGCTAAATTTTCTATTCATTGTGTCTTAGCATAGGTAAAATATTGATTTTGTTTTAGCATAGTGTATAGTCTTATTAGAAGTGCCTATTGTACTTATTTGTTATTTAAGAAAGATGATGAAACCCAAAAACCACAGACCAATATTACTTCTATTACAGGTAAAACAAGACTAAAGTGTATAATCCGCCATTATCTCTGGTGTATGTATGTGAACTTTGAGAAGGCCTTCGGTTTAGTTAAAATTGGGTACATTGTGTTTGTATAATAATACTATGATGTCCACTAGAGTACAGAACTAGAGAAACATATCCAACTGCAGAGAGGTGTAAGACAGGGTGGTGTTGCATCAATGGCGAGTAAATCACCCACATTTGCCGACGTTATATTCATTCTGTTAGAATCTCTGGAGGACTGAGCGATTATTAGTGTTTCCCAACAGCTACCTGTTGGGAAACACTAATTATTTATTTTTATATCTTGAGACGAATAAGGACAAAACAAAAATGTCTAACGTGTCATACCAATAGTTGTAAACACTAAGCTCGAAGTTGTTGACAAGTTATTTGTACTTGGAACAAAATACTTAATTGCGTAAATCTAACTTCAACCAACAGCTCAACCGTCAAATCCCACTCGGCTGGCTGCCTCGGGAAATTGCCTTAAAAAAAGTGTATTGCTAGTGCGTGTTGCCATTGATGACTTACGGAACCGAAACGTGGTCCGTAACTTTTGGCCGTATGATGAAGCTCAAAGTCACTCAGCGAGCTATGGTGATGCTCGGTGTTTCTCTGCGTGATAAAACCCAAACGAGTATCTGCAGAAGAATTTAGCAGTTTAGTAGGCTCAAGTGGCAATAACTCGAACATGACGGCCCGGTCATAGCTATATATCCGGGTGATTGCTACTTCAGCCTACTAAGCCAAGAAATACACCGAAAGGAAGTGAGCGCAGTGTTGAGGACCGCTGATAAGACATGCAGAAGTCGATGGATGCAGGTCGATTATGATCGTTTTTGTATTTCGAAAGAAATTCTATCACTGGCTATACGTACTGTGTAAATTTTTGTTTTAGATTCTGAGGTAAACTGAACCCACAGCAACTCACTGTCAAAATTTACTCGTGTCCGATGTGACACTTCCGTTATAAGACCTAAGTTGCGGATGTACTCATCATCATCATCGTCATTACAGTCAGTCAAATTCCGCTGCTGAATGAAATGAAAACTGCCTGAAGGATTGACTCAAGGGAGATACTTGCTACAGTTGTCACGCTTTGCAGGCGGTATGCCAACCGCAGTTTTTATTTTTATTTTCTAGTTGTTATTAGGAATACGCTGCTGCACATCTCCTAGTTTGTTTCCTCTGTCGCCTCTACAACACCCACGGGACGATATGAAGTAGTGAATTTTACACCGCCACTGCACACTTATATAAATATATATACCACCTACAGATATATATATATATACTCGTACACCAACAACTGTGTTTTGTGATATTAGCACCACATGCGGCTTCTTAACAAAGATATACTTAAGACCTTCAAGAAACCGACATATTTTTACAGGCATTTTTAACGTGCAACGTTGGACAATACTTGGATGCTGTGACTGTAAGAAATAAAAATTATGATGATTTTACTATGGAACGTTACAAAATGATTGCGGATCATAAATTTGGGTATTTTTCTAGCAAATTCCCTGTTTTATCAGCGCTAATTTTATGCAATAAATTCAACAAGGGTTCGCAACGAAATATTGCCAATATATTGACAGACATCGGAATTTGGGGCCAAATAAACGTAAGAAATTTATTTTTTACATTTTTAAGACATGCGGAAGTCAGTTTTCAACCATAGTGAGGAATTTCTCACCTATTGTTTTGCTACAAGTATTCTTACAATCACGAAGTTATTCAAAATTACTTACTTATATTCTATATAAAGTTTAAACGTAAGATAAAAAGACTTATCTTAGGTGTGTTTCACGCCAATAGTCGAAAGGCGAATTCGAACCCGCGACCTTTAAGTTTCGTAATCCCTACCCTTATCTACGACTATTGCAGCTTAAGTTTTTAAAAACCTACGAGATGTATTAGATTCGTCGTTATCTTCTTCGGAGTGTTATAGGCTAGATTTTATCGTTAAACATAACACTAATTCGATTCCATTAGACTGTAAAAATGTTGCTCGAAGTCCATTCTATATAACGTGTCATTTTAGTAAGCACTTAAGAAGTATGGTTCTTTATTTTTAATATAATTTACATATTTCCAGAATGACCTTACAGATTTGTTCGATGATGATAAACGGACGGGTAAAACTGGTACGGATATCCAAACGGGAAAATGCACTTGGCTAGCAGTAACGGCTTTGCAGCGCTGCAATGAAAAACAACGAAAGGAATTCGAAACGTGCTACGGTAGTTGGGAGCCTGAGAATGTAAACCGCATACGAAAACTCTACGAGGACTTAAATATATTAAATATTTACTTTCGTGAAGAACGGGCTACCTACGAAGCAACTGTAAAAAAAATTCAGTCCCTTCCATCTAATGCCCTACCGTCACCTGATTTTTTCCAAATCATCCTTGATAAATATTATCCCAATGTTAGTTGTGGTGAATCGTATAACACAAAAACTAACTAAAATCGTAGTTAGTAGTTATTAAAATTAACTAAAATAGTAGTAAGAACTTAAAAGAGAAATAGATTATGTCGTAAACGCGGAGTGTAATAATATCCTTTATTCGTCAAATACGTACCTAATATATGTGACTGCGTAAAATAAATTATAAAAACAACGTTTATATTTTATTTCTTTATAATAAGATAATTTGCAGGCATGTATTTTTACCTCGTAACAAAAGTGGTAAAGTTTCAATTTAAATATCATGTACCAGTAAACGAAGTATAGGGCGGCCAAGACGAACACCAGGTAAAGATATGTGCGAAGTCTATAGATGCAGTTGCGTGTGCGAAAACATGCCGTTCCTTGGGGGAGGTTTATGTTCAGCAGTGGACTTGTGAAGAGCCGTTATGATGATGGTCATAATGAATTTAAGTTTATAACTAACATTCAAACTGTTGTATAACACTATAAGGGTAAGGCCGCGAAAAATTATACAGTAACATTCATGACATCATAAGTCATAACACATGTCAACGTGACTGAACAACCATACATGACCAATGTAGGCTCAAGTTATGCCATAACAGTATAGAAGTTAAAATAAAAGTTTATTAATCAAAATTGCATTGAAGTTATAAAAACATAACAGTTGCGAATAAAACAAATTAAAAAATCTTAAGTGTCAATTTGTTTAGAAACTAAATTTGACAGATCAAAATTATTTTATGTCAAGATAAGAAAGGGTCTGCACCACTCGAATTCTATCAGACAGCACAGAGTACTTTGAGTAATCCGAAATCAGACAGGAAGCGGTCACGCGTCAAGCGTTCCCGCGTTCGCGTTCTGCGTTCGAGCGTTCAGTTGCTCACGAATCCCGCTGTTGACGGTCTACGCGGTGCCACTACAGTCACCATATTTTTGGCTATAAATAAGAATAGAGAACAAGATGCAGAATTTCATAGACTGTTTTGTAAATGGTTTACTGATGAAGAAATTTTTTTATAATACCTCGGTCCCCATTTTCTGGCAATTTCTGACTCATTTTCCTCGGTTTTATAATCATCATTCTTCACATCATATAAAAACACCTTCTCGTACTAACATAATCAACTTCTCGGTCTCCATCTTCCGATGACACCGAAACAGCAGTGAACGCGCGAACGCGTGCAGTTTGTTGACCGACGCGGTTGTGTAATAGACATACCCAGACAGCAGGCATTCTGACCTTTAGGCAACACCTTTCTTATTGCAATAACGATCTACCTTCTTGTTTTTTATACGTGGTAGAGCCCGCCGCAGCTATATTATGGTTGTAGCACGAATGGGTCAGCTCGACCGGGGTAGGACCACGCTCCTGCATATATCAGCGTAAAAGCAGCTTAACGCTGCTATGTTTTGTATGGTGAGTGTAGAGAACCGGATAATTTTTTTACTGGAAACGAGGCATTCCATCTTAGTCATCAGGGGAGACAAGGCATCTGCATTTTGATTTGATTCATTTGCCAGCATCCACTTACCATCAGGTGAACTGTGTCCTCCTTTGTCATCCATATTCTAAAAAAAAATGTGTTGGTTTATTAATAGTTAAATTAAATACACTCGAAAAACATTACCGTCCTTCTTGGGTAGTCGAGGGAAAAAAGCATTGTGTATTCTCAGCGTAACAATCGGTCATGACTGTAACGTAACAACACGTTTTGTAACACATTGTTACATTCATGACAAAAAACGAGAGGGACATTACCTAAAATTTAAGTTATTCATTTATTGCAGAGAACCATGGACTGCGAAGTAGTTTTATTCTTATGTGTAAAAGTAAACCTGCATAACCACGTATAATAGTGAGACAGAACATACGTAAGTACTTACCTGACAACCAAACACTTAAAGCACACAAATCCTTCACCGATACTAAGCATCATTTTAATCAAAAATAATGGCTACCTTTATTTTTTAAATGTTGATATCATGTTCAATGGTGGTTCCACTATAGGAAGTATTAGAAATGGCCGGATTATTCTTAAGTGTGGCAGTCTGGCAGTAATACAAGTTCTTAGTTCTTCAGTAGTACAAGCTACTGTCATAACGTAACACACACATCAAAATTTTGAACAGTTTAAAACATGTGGAGGTCGTGGAATTAGTTAACGAAATTTTTCGCATATTATTATTGAAATTATAGTATTGATTGAAAATAATAATGAATTACTAGCGTATATTAAAATGAAGCGTCATTTAAAATAAAATAATATTTCTTTCATGGCAAGAGAAGGAAAAGTGCGAGGGAGCCGCCAAGGCCGTCTACACTACGTCAGAAGGGGTCGTGACGGAAAAATCTTACAGTTTTTCTCGCCTAGCCCCCATCCGCCAAATTCATACCGTCCGATAAGGAACTTCGCCTTGGCGGCTATAAGGAAGCGAGATGGAATAATATCCATCTCCCTCGCACTTTTGCTTATCTTGCCATGAAAGAAATATTATTTTATTTTAAATGACGCTTCATTTTAATAGACGCTAGTAATTCATTTATTTGTATTTGTTAACCAATAATATAATACGTTTATCAATAATAATATACTACGAAAGGAACTTCGTTCCAACCGAGTCTTCCACGACACTCACGCATGTTTTTTATGTCTAAATAGCATGCAAATAACTCCCTGAACTTAATAGCCAGTTTTTTTTTGATATTATAACCACCTCAATTTTATTGTGGTCGATGATAACAATGACTGCCATATGCGTATTACCTGCGATCTGGTACTGCTTGAGGGAGCTGGTCTACTCGGGTCACTATGCACTGGTAAGTTCCAAATTTTAACTGTCTTTTTTAGTATATTATTGAACATAATTTAGTTACTCATGGGTTTATTATTATATTCTATTATTTATTTATTTTAAATGACGCTTCATTTTAATTATAAACATATTCCATTCTGTATATACTATACTTCTCTTAAATTAAAGCTTTGTACGTAATACGTAAATTTAAGAATATGTTATATTACGCAGAAAAATCGAAATAAAACAAAAAATATGCTATGATAGTATAATCCAAAAATATAATGTTATACATAACATTGTTTCACATTAATAGTTATGCCAAAGGATAGTACTGAAACTGCCCTTTTCGTACAACGTATATACTTACATATTACTTACATTAAATGCACGACATCTCCGAACTCAATATACATATGTACACAAAACATTAGACACTTCGTAATGAAAAAATATCACGAATATGCTGAAAATATATAATTTTTATAAAATTGGAACATTTAATATTTCAATTTTTACCTAATCGAATATTTGCTGAAGTAAATTAATTAATTCAGCTTAAATTAATGATATTAAAAATCATTCCATGAAAAATATAACATTGCAAGGTCCACGGATCATCAAATAAAGGAGACAAAATTTTCAACCAAACAGAGTTTTGCGAAAAAAAGTTTATTTCATGTCATATTTTATTTGAACATACTTTTTTTACAACTAAAAATACGAATGTTCCAAATTCAATTTTCCCTCATTTTAAATATTGTGTATCATGGAAAAATGGATCTACGGCAAAATAATTTGTGCGCGATGATTTTTTATGATTTCAAATGTCATCTAAAATCAGAAGAATCGTTTGATGAACTTCAAATAGTATTTATGAATTTAAGTAACCGTGTACCGCTGTTATTTCAGGACTGTCGACTAACATTGAGAAATGAAAAAAGAAGTGGTCGCCCTACGATGGTTATTACGAAGGTAAATGTGCTAGCAGTGAAAAAATTAATTGAAGATTTATTCAGGTTGGATCGAGAAGCGACTACGAGATTTTACACAAACATCTTCACGTGAGGAGGATAGTTTCACGTTAGGTGCCGTACAGCCTCACCGATGCTCTCGTGGATTTGTGCCGTGACATGATTACTAAATTTGAAGCAGACTAATCTAGCCGTGTTTACGACATCATTAAATCTTAGCTAAAGGCTCCACGAGCTACTGCGTCACCATGACAACGCGCCCGCGCACTATGTGATCAAAACGAGGGACTGCCTGAACACCACACCGGCTAAGCTTTTAGGTAACCCTCCTTACAACCCTGACTAAGCACCGTGTGACTTTTTTTATTTCCTAAAATAACAAATCAGCTGAAAGGGGTACAGTCTATCGCCGGAAGATGTAATCTTACAGCGTTCGAAAAGGCCGCAGAAGAGGAGTCCAAGGCGGACCAGGAAAAGTGTTTCGAAAATTGGTTCAGACGCATGAAACTTTGTAATACGAGTACTTAGACGCTAGTGAAGACTTTTTAAAAAATTTGAGTGGCCCACGGTATGTACTTTGTATGTATGTTAGTATAGAATAAAAATAAACATATTTTTATTTCATACACAATCTTTTTAAATATAACAGTATACAGTACAGACTGTATCAAAACTCAAAGTCAGTTTTCTTATTTTTTAAATGCCTATAATTTTGAAAGTACATTAAAAGAGGAAAACAACCTGTACTATAACTCGTTTCCGGCTTGACGCTGATTTTCGTGACACCTGTATAGGTAGTTAGTGTTTTACTCGTTTAAAATGCCTTTAAGATGCTCATTAAATTTAAAGGTTTCTTCTGATGCTTTTATACTGTATGGAATATATCACATAACGAAGTGGCTAATGTATCCTACTACCGGTGTATATAATATAAACTTATTCATTCAACTATATTTACTTTTTGTTCTTTTTAAATTTAGAATGACCGGAAATTTAGTTGTTAAATTTAGTTGTGACGACAAGCGGAGCGAAAAGGAAGAGTATAATCGATCAAAATAAAATTTATCACAGATCAGTCAAATTACAATCAATGATTTTTCTGATGAACAAGAATATATCAATTATCCAGTTATTGGAGTAATAAATTTGGCTTATCATAAATATATTTGCAAAAAACTAAAAATAAATACCAGAAATTAACACATAATAGTTTACTGTAACAAACAAATATAAAATGTGTGTAAATTAATAAATTATTATTAAGATCGATCGGTCGATGGTCGTGCTATTAAAATTTTGACTAGTAAGCACCAATTGACTATATCTCCTTACAAAATTATTTACAATATTTCTTGCTTTGTGGCTAATAAAATTTAGCCAGTAAAACAACTTCGGTTAGATAAACCATATTAGTGTTACGAAACATTTTAAGTTGACTACTGTACAAAGAACTAACAAATAAACGTTTTGAGCGATATTGAAATCAGTTCAAGCCTTATTAAGAAGCAATAATAACTATTATAACAATCGAAAAATATACTAAGTCTAATTGAATTACTGAAAATTAATAATCACTTTGAGAAAAATACACCTTCCACCATAAATTATAAATGTTTTTGTTTATGCTCAAATATATTCTTATAAAATACATTTATATGGAATATCGTGTTACCTTAGTGTTAAAGATATAAGTTGAATAATTACAATAATTATCATAAATCCAACACGTTAATGCATCCAATACATGTGTTATTTCAAAGCAAAATTGGTGGTACTCTTAAATATATTTTGTAAATATTTGTTTATGAATATTTTTTTCTTCGTCCCGAATCACGCCACTAAGCGTCAATCGGCATTCATTCAATATTTTCCTTGTACCTGTGTAAAAAGAACAATAATTAAATGTAATGAAAACCAGCTATCAGAGAGTGCTGTACTGAGAGTTTTCTGCGATGAAATCCAAATAAAAATATTCGCAATAGAACTAATGCCGACAAAGAACAAAGAACTGAAAGTAGTAATGATAAATGCCGACTAAAACACATCTTCTCTCCTCTCTGTTTTATGGAAAACCACCAAAGAGCGAACAAAATTAAGCTTTTATTTAAATGTAAAAACCCACTTCAAATAATTAAAATTAATAAAATAATTTAGCGTAATAGCTTCTGAGTTGGTGCTAAGTATTTTTTTTTTTGAAGATACAGTTTATCGGTGAATTAAAGCCTTTACCTCAGAAGATATGTGGAAATTATTTTATCATTTTTACTCGACTATTAAGATCGGTTCAAAAATGACCAAGATATCGCGTAACAAACATACAAATAAAAACAATCGAATTGAGAATTATTTTTTACAGTCAAATAAAACAACATATCTAGTCGAATTGCAAACCTTCTCCTTTTTTTTAAATCGGCTAAGAAAGTAAAGAAGGAACAACAAGTGTTGGTTGCGCCTGTGTTGAAATGCATCGTTTGTCATGTTTTGAGATTACTTACCTACTGAGCACTAGGTTTAGACGCAGCACCAGCTCAAGCACGAGCGGCTGTTAGTCAGTACTCAGTACGTACCGCGCTCAGCTACAGCGCCGGCGACTGTTAGTCAGCACTCAGTACGTACCAGGCGCTCAGAGGCGGCGGTGCGCCTCGGAGCCGGTGAGCGCGGCCACGGTGACGCCGCCGGCGCGGTACGTACCGGCTGCAAGTCGGTGCTCAGTACGTACCGGGCGGCGGGTGCAGCGCGGGCGGCGGGCGGCGTGCACGAGGCGGCGGTGCCCGGAGCCGGTGAGCGCGGCCACGGTGACGCCGCGCGGTACGTACCGGGCGCTGCGTCGGTGCTCAGTACGTACCGCGGCGGGTGCAGCGCGGGCGGCGGCGCGGCGTGCACGAGGCGGCGGTGCGCCTCGGAGCCGGTGAGCGCGGCCACGGTGACGCCGGCGCGGTACGTACCGGGCGCTGCAAGTCGGTGCTCAGTACGTACCGGGCGGCGGGGTGCAGCGCGGGCGGCGGCGCGGCGTGCACGAGGCGGCGGTGCGCCTCGGAGCCGGTGAGCGCGGCCACGGTGACGCCGGCGCGGTACGTACCGGGCGCTGCAAGTCGGTGCTCAGTACGTACCGGGCGGCGGGTGCAGCGCGGCGGCGCGGCGTGCACGAGGCGGCGGTGCCCGGAGCCGGTGAGCGCGGCCACGGTGACGCCGGCGCGGTACGTACCGGGCGCCAAGTCGGTGCTCACGTACCGGGCGGCGGGGTGCGCGGCGGCGGCGCGGCGTGCACGAGGCGGTGCGCCTCGGAGCCGGTGAGCGCGGCCACGGTGAGCGCCGGCGCGGTACGTACCGCGCAAGTCGGTGCTCAGTACGTACCGGGCGGCGGGGTGCGCGGGCGGCGGCGCGGCGTGCACGAGGCGGCGGTGCGCCCGAGCCGGTGAGCGCGGCCACGGTGACGCCGGAGCGGTACGCCGCGGGCACGCGCACGTGCCGCGCCCGCCCGCCGCGCTCTGCCCATCCGCTTGCACGCCACTCGCGGATCACGTTCACCACCTGGCCTGCAACGGATTTCTGTTTCGTCATCATCATCATTACATCCTTCACCAGCCCTCTGCTAAAAATCAAAACAGTCTTTAAAGTCCTAGTAATACGTCTCCTTTATTAACACCTTCCTACTCGTACATTTAAAGCACCTGCATCCATCGACTGCCTACATTTACTTAACAGGCCGTCACTCCATCTAGTAGTTCGTCATTACGACAAGAGATGGAGAAGAAAGGTTCTCAGTGGTAACCTCATACAGTAAGCGAAGTGCAGAGCTACCCCCTACTAATTTCAGATTATTTTATTTCCAAATAATGGTTGAAACAGTGACGTAACAAAGGACCAGTGATGGGACTATAATCGCCAATCAACATTGAGTGAGCATTCGGCTCACCTGATGATAAATGATCACCATCACCCATGAACATCTACAACAGTACAGGAATTGCAGGTGCGTTGCTAGTTAAAAGGTAAGCTCTATTCTTGAAGGCCCTAAGTCGTATCCCATGTCGTATGAGCCGACCCATTCGTTCTACAGCCAATACAGCTGCATTAATTTTACCATTTCATAGTAAAGAACAGTTGTTAATGTAACAATTTTCTTTATTAAAAAATATACATTTTATACAAATAAAACATATGTTGCGATATGGTGGCGGTGTAAGAGAATCTATCCGTCATTTCATCTCGTGGGTTTCGTGAAAGGCGACTTTGAAAAGGCTAGACAAACTTGTGACCTCCGATATTACACCATCTTATCAATCAATAAAATCAATGAACAAGATCAATAAAAATTTCCAGAGAATTTTTTATTAAAACCATATACATATCAAAAGTGTCAGCAAAATAAAATTATAAAATAATGGAAAGAGTTTTTCAGAGAGACATAGACAAGGAGCTCCTATCTCCAAAACTATAGCATTTCTCGAAGATATCTTTAGAAATTAATTTGGAAAATTATAAGCCTAACACATTTAAAATTTGCACATAATATAGGTCTTTTAGTAAACTGCTTCTGATCTAGAAATAATGCTTCAAGCACTAGATAAAGAGCCAAAGAGTACGACTACACATTTGTACTGTAGTCCTACTTTTGACTTTTCTTACTTTGGGCTTTGTTGACAATGCCCGCAAAACCAAGATAACATCCAACGGTCTTCATAACAATATAAGAAGAAAGCTGATAGAATATATCAATATGGTTATTGATATATTCTATCAGCCTTTTATATATTTTATCAACTTTTTCTTGTGTACCTTTGAACGCAAACAGAAAGGAAATGAAATTAATAGAAGAATAAAATATAACATGGGAAAAGTACTGGGCACAAAAGGAAATTTTGAAAGGAGATTATAGTCTCATATTGAAAAGACTATAATGGATTCTTCTATTCTACCCTGCTTAACATATGCAAGCCAAATGTGGATATTTTCTATATAAATAAAAACAAATTTGACCTACCAACATAGAATGGGAACAAACATCCTAAAGTTGAGAAGAATACATAAAACAGGAAACTATGATATACAGAGTAAAACATAAGGCACTTGATCACGCTCCAAAACTTAAATGAAAATGGGCAGGCTACATAACTAGATACCAGGACAAAAGATGCGAGCTTACAAACGACAAAATGGTCAGATCCTATCCGAAAAGAAGCACAGGACTACAAAATAAAAGATGAGCTGACGATTTAATAAAAATATAAAAAAAAAGGATAAATGTTGCTCACAACAAACAAAGATGGAAAGAGATGGAGAAAGCTCACGCAAGAATTATACAAAACACATTTGAAATTAAAATAATAAAATTGGTATCGTCAAATAAAGCTATAAATAAATAAATAAAAGAAAAAATATTTAGCTTACCAAGGACATTAAAAGTATGGAATCTTCGATCTGGTACGGCCATGAGTGGTGTCAAATCCGTGTTGGCAGTAAACCTTGTCAGTATATCTCTTGTCCGTACTAACAAGACAGAAGGCGAAGTGAGCCGCGGCCATAATGTAGTCTCTGGTACACTCCACGGATTACAAAGGTAAACCCCACGTGGGAAACCTGAACACCATCTGATGATGCCAGGCATCGGGAATCACCATCACATCCCACTTGTAAATTTAGAGTGAGTATAGGTACAGCGCCTAAAATACAAATTAATATAAATATCACACTTTATTTAATAAAAATGGCGTCAACAAACAAATGAAAATCTAATCCAACCAAAGTATCATTTAAAATAATCATTTACCAAGAGATATCCAATCAGTAGCCAATGGGACAAAGAAACAGCCCGTTCAGGATACATGGGAAAGAACCGAGCTGTTACTAGTCCATCTGAAGCCCTTTGAATACCGTTCACTAAATCTGCAGCAGTACAACCTGCTACAGCACGCGATAATAAGTACCTGAAAATTTACAAACAATAAAGCAATGAAACAATCAGTTGGTCTAATCAAATTGTAGTAATATTTAATCCAATTGTAACGTAGCTCACGCTGACATGATTATATTACAGTTGAAAGACGCCAGTATAAGTCAACACGTCTGCCCAGTATATTAAGTATTTGCACTCCTTCAAGAAACATGCCAACTAATAAATTCTTGGAAAACCCTGTGTCTAACAGTGGATTTACACTTTGGAAGAAGCTGGCACTGGAGTACCCTAGCTCAAAGATGTTAACAGGTTCCGTGTGAAGCCGAACTTGCACCTTATTAAGTTGTAAGCGGTGCACCGGCATAAAATACTGTTCCGCTCTACTAAGCACGTTAAGCTTTTTAGAGGCCAATTTGGCTTTCCCTTATAAGTGACCGCGGAACTGAACGTCCCTCGATACATCGACGCCGAGAATTCCGATGCTAGCTAAGGCAACAACGGGAGTGTCCTGAAATACAGGAGATATAACAGAGGGGTTCTTTTTGCCGGTAATCGCATCGCCAGTACTTTCGTCTGCATAACAATAAATTATACTATTATGCAACATATCACTGATATGCAAAAGAAATAGAGTAGGCGATAGTAACCTGTGGAACACCAGCGTTCACAGGCTTTAAGTCTGAGCATGCAACGTCGACTAAGTCTTTGATGAAAAGTATTTATTACTATTTTTATTTTTTATAGGAGAGGGGCAGACGAGCATGCGGCTCACCTGATGGTGGTGACTACCGCCGCCCATGAACAACTGCAACACCAGGGAACCAGAGGAATTGCAGATGCGTTGCCGGCCTTTTAAAAGGAGTAGGCTCTTTCTTGAAGGTCCCTAAGTCGTGTCGGTCGGAAAAACCCTGGTGGTAAACTATTCCACAAGGAAGTTGTGCGAGGAAGAAAACATCTTCTAAATCGCACAGTGGGACCGCCAATCATCCAGATGGTGTGGATGGTATCGGAGTTCTGCCGCGATGCGATCGTGATCGTGAAATTTGGCGGCTGGGATTAATCCGAACACTCAGAGCACTCCCCGTGGTAAATGCGAAAGAAAATGCAAAGAGATGCAACATCTCTTCGCAGCGCCAATGAATCGAGCCGATCGGAAAGGACCCGGTCGTCGACGATCTGAGCCGCCTGCGCTGGATGCGGTCAATGGAAGGAGCTGGCACTGGGAGCCCCAGCTCAGAGATGGAACAGTATTCCATGTGAGGCCGAACCTGCGCCTGTAAAGTTGCAGGCGTTGTGCCGGCATGAAATACTGTCCGCTCTGCTGAGCACGCCAAGCTTTTTAGAGGCCAATTTGGCCTTCTTCAAGTGACCACGAAACTGCACGTCACCTCGATATGTCGACGCCGAGGATTCCGATACTGACTGAGGCAACAGAAACTGAGGAGACACGACAAAGGGTTCTTTTTAGCGGTAAACGCGCAAACTTGTGTCTTCTGAGGATTAAACTGGACTAGATTTAGTCGCCCCAATCCGAGACTTTGTTCAGCAAAGACTCGACTTCAGACAAGTTTGTTCCGGTACTGCGACGTTTTCCCGAGAAATATTGGCACGGCGGTGTATAGAGCATCACCAGTGCTGTCATCCGCATAGCAATGAATGCTACCGGTTTACAACATATCATTGATATGCAGAAACAGCGTTGGTGATAGCACGCAGCTTGTGGAACACCAGCGTTAATAGGTTTGTAGTCGGAGCATGCACCGTCTACAACGACCTTGATGCCCGATCTGCAAAAAAGCTGGTGATCCAATTGCACATTTCTCGGGAAGCCCATAGGAAGGAACTTCGAAAGAAGCGCTTGTGCCAAACCCGATCGAAAGTTTTCGCAATGTCCAACTAACGGCCAATACCTCCCTTGGACTCTACTGCCTCCGCCTATAAGTCAGACCAGAAGATCACCAGCTGATCGACCCCGACGAAAACCGTATTGACGGTCACTAATCAGCTGGTGATCCTCAAGGTACCGCATGAGCTGGCAGTTTATAACGGACCCATTATTTTGGAGAACAAGGGGTGATGGCGATAGGCCTGTAGTTGGACGGTCTGAGCGGTCGCCTTTTAGGATCGGTTGGACAAAAGCTGTCTTCCATGATTTTGGGACTACGCCTAGGGAGTAGGGTACCGGAAGACGCATTAGAACCGGTGCCAACCTGAGCACACGTCCTCAGCACAATTGGGATTCTGTCAGGCCCACTCTGACTGTGGATGTCCAGGAGAGGAGTGCTTTGCGAACCGAGCGCTGTGAGAACCGCACATCCGGCATGGAGCACTCACACCGCGGGATGGTCGGCGGTGTGTTCCCCGTCATCAAGAGTCGAGTTGGACGCAAAAGGGAGCCCAAAAGGTTCTTTTGCGGCGTGGCCAGTGAGTCGTCCTCTGTGCAGAGATGGTAGAGATGGCTTACAGAAATTCCCGACAGCCTTGGCGAGAGACCAGAATGCACGGGTTCCCGAAGGAAGGCGAACTAGTTTCGCCAATTCTGCCTATGTGCTCTGACTTTGCCTTGGCAATAACTCTTTGAAGGACCTGGAGGCGAAGTTATACTCTTTAAGCATGCTGGTGTTTACATCCCGAGCCGCCGAAGCCTCAGCCCAGGCCTGATAGCACTCCTGCTTACTGCGTAATGCAGTCTTACAGGAGCGACCAAACCAAGCTGATCTGCCCAATGGGTACCACAGATGATGGAATAAATAGTTCCATTCCTGTAGCACCACATCAGTGACAGAGTCAGCAACAGCGCGGATCATCCGGCGAGAAGTAAACCCGCCCCCATGGGTAGGATGCAAAGAAAGACCGCATTCCGTCCCAATCCGCCGACCTGTAATGCCAAACACGGCGGCAACCTGCAGAACGCAACCGCGAGCGGAGCGTGAGTGGCACCACACTCCGGATCAGACAATGGTCCGAAGAGTCGAGAGGGGCATCGACGGAAACCTGATATCCGTCCGGATGAGAGGTCAGCAGAAGGTCCAACAGGGAAGGTGTATGATCCTCCACATCTGGAATCCGCGTAGGCGAAGTAACCAGTTGTGTCAGACCATATGCCAAGGCAAAGTCATAAACAGATCTTCCCGCATGATCGGTTAAACGTGAACCGAGCCATTCGGCGTGGTGGGCGTTAAAATCGCCAAGGATCACGATCTCTGCGGATGGGACCTGTTGTAGCAAGGAATCTGTAGCCATTTGGACGTGGTCGATGAGTCGGTCTGTTTCGGCATTACCGCTATGGGACCTATAGAGGCACCCGTAGACGCGCGGATGGTCGTCATATCTACGCGCAGCCAAAGGATGGACAGGTCCGAACCTTCAAGACTGCTGAGGCGTCGAGAACAGATGTCCTCTGACGTATACGCAAAACCCAGCCCGAGGCACAAAGGAGTGTTCCAATTTGTACCCTGGGTAGGAGAGATACGAAGTATCAGCCGGAGAGGACACCTGCGTCTCGGTCAGAAAGAGGAAGGGGCTTCGCCGTCTCGAGATGGTAGGACGGCGTTTAAGTTCGAGGCAGTCCCCTGATGTTGCAGAAATTCACGGATAGCGTGGCAGGGTCGCCTGGTGTTGTTGCTCAGTTTGCCCCGAGCAGTTATTATTCTGAGCGGAATTTTGCCCCCAGAATATGGGCAGCCTGAGCACCCACGCTCAGGAGGAGTAGCATGGTCGTGGATGCTCAGCGAGGATCTCCAGGGTGCTGGTACCCTCCTGGGGTAGTCTATTATTTAATTCCGCTACCATGTTGATGGGGGAGAATTGGCCTATTTGTTCTACTGAGTGACGATGAAGTTATCACATTAAATGAAAAGACGTATCGTACATAAAGTTCTTTAAACATACACAACTAAAAAAAAATATAACAATTAACATTCAAGTCGCGGTAGCATTTTTTTCGTTTTAATATTAAACAACATCATGTAAATGCATACAGATATCACCTGATGAATAGTAGAAGGTCAAAGACCCATGGCCTTTGAAGGCGAAGATACCTAGTTTAAACGTTGCCATTCCGAATTACTCAAATAAAGTAAAAAATCAAGCAAAAAATGTACTTACGACTAACAGTTTAAGGCATAATTTTATGCGCGAAATTAAAAACAAAGGGACCGCGCGCTGCGGGTGTGCGAAAACAAGTTCAAGCGAAAAATCTACTTAAAATAAAGGACTTAAGGCATAATTCTCTATGCGCGAAGTGACAAGAAATGGGACGGGGTGTCGAAATTCATATTTCTCTGGCGCGTGCGACGATTATTAAGAAAGTAAGTCACTTAGTCCGACGCCGGCGTCCTTGGGGGTAGTTCATGAGTCGCTTGACCTAATTTTCGTTTTTCGCGTACACGTCCTTTGAGTTTTAATTGTTGTTTTTTTTTGTTTTGTGGACATTTTAATAAGTTTCTTAATTTGTTTGTGATAGGACACGTTAATACGGTAATAATAGTTGTGATAAAAAATGTGAAATTGGACGCTTTTACTGTATTGTATTTATTATTTGTGACAGGACACGTTAATAATACGCTAGATAATCATATTTAATAACTTAGTGGTGTGACAGCCCGTGCGCAATTGCACGCTTTTATTTTTTTAACTTCTTAACTTTTTTTTAAATTTAAGATGGCTCGTATCAATTTTACGTGATCGGAATAGATTGATATGATTTTTTTGAAATTTTGATTTGTTTTGATTATTAAACTTGAGTGATTTCAAGATTAAAGTGATTATTTGGATACAAACAATACCATTAAATTTGTGATTCGTTGATAACATCGGATTAACATCGCCCTATGCATGCCTAATTATGGGCAAGTGTAGATATTATAATTACCTATGCCGATGTCGCGTGGGCACTGTGCGGCGTTGCCGCTTTTACAGGTCACTTCAGGTCAGTAAACTAATATTATCAAGGATGATTTATTTCTTGTCAATTTTTTACGCTATTTATTTTGTTTGAAAAATGCATTTTTTATTTTCTTTTATTATTGTTTATTTTATTATTTTAACAGACATATATCAACTTGTATTACCTGCTGTGCTATTTAACGTGATAACCTAAGCGCCACCCAGTATACTTACTTGAAATGTAAGATTACGCTATTTAAATGTGAATGATACGAACCCGCGGTCTGCAGCGCCGTAATCAAAAGCTTAAGCACTGCACCGACCGCCAAATTAATGTTTTTATTTTTTTATTTTTGTAATTATATTTCCTCTTATTTATTCATCTGAAATTCATTATCTTAGAAAATATAATTTATTTTCATTAATCCATTAACTACTTAAAACAACGATGAACGCGCAACCCTGTATTTTCTGAGCGTTAAACTGGACTAGATTTAGTTGCCCTCAATTCTAGACTTTAACAAAGACTCGATAGATATTAGAACAATCGGTGTATAAATCATCGCCAGTACCGTCGTCAACATAACAATGAATGTTACTATTATGCAACATAACAATGATATGCAAAAGGAATACGGTAGGCGATAGCACACAGCCTTGTGGAACACTAGGATTGAGTCCGAGAATGCAGCGTCGACTACGACCTTTCATGATAAGTATTTTAATACTATTTTGTTCTATCCTTACATGAAAAGCAAGATGAGCAAAGTTTCACATGAATAAAAAAAATCTATAATAAATAATTTGCATTGCATTATGTGAACATAAATTACCTCGGCAAAGGTGCATTATTAGCTCTTTGTCTTGTGCCTACAGCAGCATTAATTTTTTCAATATTGACCGGCACACCTAATGCAATCTGAAAATAATTTAGTTATTTATATTATAGACAAATCTATGAATATATTTTATTTGTATTAAGTTTACGAGATATAACTAATTTTTAATTTACAATCCTTAAGAAACATTTTTTAAATGAAATATTATGTGTATTTAGATTCTGGTGTTTGGAATAATAATTAACACTCAAATATCTAAAGACGACATTGCTTTACTTAAATGTAATTATTAAGAAAAACAAAACCATTTTATAAAAATTGAACATACTGACAAGGGTTGTGTAAAGACAAAAACCTGAATCATGGCTCGATAACAAATCATAAATCCAAATTTGCTATTTACATATGTACTTTGAAGAGATTCAAAATGAAAATGTGTTAAGCATATGTATATTAAATGAAAAAGCTTATTATTTTTCATCTTTGTTTTAGGTTTTGATAATTTAAATATAACAACAAAAAGGTGCAACTCACAAAAACGTTGACAACTGCAGTAGCGCCACAAGCAGATGTGCCTATTTGTGTGACCTGCCGCTCACAAGCTTCACGTTCTGACCAAACCATGCACCGCGGAGGTTCCACACATCCACTATCGCATTCATTACTAGATGATGCACCATGTTCGCGATTCTGTGATTAAAATTGCTTTGTGAGCTACCTTTTATAACAGTGACGTCATTAAAAAATCTACAATATATAAATGCGAAAAACTGCTACTATATTGTGAACAATGGTTGTCATTACTAAAGTTTTAGCCATACTGAATATATGTCATAAGGCCTTCAGGTTTTTTATAGAATAAGGGTAATGAATGAGCACACAAATCACCAAATTTTTTTTTATGTTAAACTAAAGATTAAAATGCAATGCCTCATTACCAATAAAAAGGATCTCCAGATCTCTACTCTCACCATATAAGCCACAGCAGCATTTTGCTGCTTTTAACCCTGACATTCTTGGAGAGTTCTTCCCTGGACAAGCCAACCTATTATTTGCGCCGCAGCCATAATATAGCTGCAGAGTGGCTCTATGACATTGTGAGACTAGAAATTGTTGGAATATACATGCAACATGATCATTCAATGCTTTAAAGGAAATTCACTGCATAGACATGGTTCGCAGAATGGGTATGGTAATTCAATAGACTGTTGTCACTGTTCTTGAAGGAAAAAAACATAACAGTTTTGCTTCATGTTTTCGGCAAGGCACTAATACCGATTATTTTTTTTAGTATAAGGGTGACAAAGGAGCACACAGTCGACCTGATGGTAAGTGGATGCTGTGGCCCATAAACATCTACATTTATCCTATATTACCCTGAGGACTAAGATGTAATGCCTCATTCCAATAAAAAAGGTCTCCGGTTCTCTACACTCAGCATACGAAACACAGATGCATTAAGCTGCTATTTTATTTCCCCTGTCGAACCGACGTAATCGTGCTACAACCATAATATAGCTGCAGCTTGGCTCGACCACGTAAAAAATTATAATAACTTATATATAAATAATAATAAAAGAATAATAACTTTTCTAGAACTATTATTCTCGCCAACCTTAAATTCGCCTGCTAAATTTACCCGAATGGCTGCACAGTATACGATTTTATAAGCAAAGAGAGATGATATGCGGGAAAAGTTATCTGTTGTAACGTTCGACTTGATGTTCGCGTGTTGCTATTCGCGTCATGTCTCATAGTATTGTGGTACAATTGCGAAAATAATCTATACAAATAAATAAAATTGAAGTGTCTGTTTATAACGTCAAAATAACAGGTTTTTACTAAATGCATATGAAAGTATATACGGTACTTATAACAAAAACACGATTTTTAAAATGTTTGTCTGTCTGTCTGTCTGTCTGTCTGTCTGTTTGTTCCGGCTAATCTCCGAAATGGCTGAACCGATTTTGACAGGACTTTCACTGGGAGATAGTTAATGTTATAAGGAGTAACTTAGGCTACTTTTATTTTAGAAAAAGAATTAGGGTCCGCGCAAAAAAAAACCCTAAATTACACGCGGGCGAAGTCGCGGGGAACAGCTAGTCTTTCATAAAACTATTCTGTACTTCTATTATTGTAGATCTAAATTTATTTTGTGAATATAATTTATAGTTGTAAATTTGAAGCGAATTCGGTCGTGGAAATGTAAATACCTACTATGAAAAAAAACATTTTTTTTTACAAGTTAATGTAATTTTTTATTAACTAAAATTCAAAAATAAGTAGCGGTAAGTTATATTTTATGAAAAAGAGTTAAGCCGCTTTTACACCTATTAATCTATTCCGGTGTTCTTCGTATATAAGACCAGCTCCGCTAAAATAATAATTGCTGCACTAATGGCAAAATATTGCGATATTTGTGTGCATTTAATTTTCACCACATAAGGGGATACTCATGTAGAGGCATTTGTTTTGTTTTTTGTACACCTGAATGTAAGGCTATGTCTCCAAAAATAGATTATCACTCTCATTATTTGTATTCGCGCCTCACTGGTCTTCATTCATACTTAATATTGTTCTAACGCTTGTAATGATGAATTCATCATTGATGATTACGTAGGTTGGACTTCATTCTCAAGTTGAGTTTGGAACCTTTTGGGGGAAGGTATGTCATCATGAAAGTTCCGATCAAATTTCGAATTAACAATTAACGGATTATAATGGGTAGACTCGACTGGGGTAGGACCACGCTCTCACATAATACCAGTGTAAAATAGCAGCTTAATGCTGCTGTGTTCCATATGGTGAGTGTAGAAAACCGGAGACCCTTTTACTGGGAACGAGGTATTCCATCTTAGTCCTCAGAGGTGACAACGCATCTGCATTTTGACTCTTAATCGAGGATAAATGTAGATGTCTATGGGCCACAGCAACCACTTGCCATCAGGTGGACTGTATGCTCATTTGTCACCCTTATACTATAAAAAATGTCAAAAAGCGTGCAGAACTTCCGCAGTTGCGGAAGCAGAATCAGAGGTCTATTGGATCACTAATTTGTGCGTTTGTATATTGTGTGTATATAATTTAGACTAAGCGAAAATGACTTTATTGGTTTCACATCTAATTTTGTGGAATGAGTATTGCCATTCTTTTAATGCTAATTATTTTTTAATTTATAAAAGTTATCATCACACTAGTAATTTCTCTTGTAGGTATCGTGTGACTGTATCAAGCCCGCCGGTCTGCAGCATCTCAATCAAACGCTTAGCCATTGCACCATTAAATTAATTTTTTTGTTTACCATATAGTCACCAATTTATTATTTCTGTTAGTTTTTTTTATTTTGTTAAAAAGTTATGTCTACTTTAGTTCTCTCATTATCTTGGAAACATGATTTCATTCTTTATTTTCTTTATAATATTTTATATGGATTAATTACTTACAATATTAGCATCATCATGACTCTCCACATCAGAACAAGTCTTCTCAATCATTAACCTCTTTGCCATAGTGATGTGATATAATGCTGATGATAAATTGGCTGAATCAAATGCTGGTCTTTCACCTTGATTTATTTGGTATGCATGTGGTCCATCTTGCTGTTCCTCTTCATCTGAAACATATTCATTTATTATAAGAGAAATTCCCTCCTTGAAACAGAATGAGAACTATAGCTTTGGAAAAAATTATATTCCGTGTAGTGTTAGTAAACCATGTTTATAATAAACATGCAATATACTAAGATCAATAATTGAATACTTATAGTCGATAAGCCGGATTTAAAGTTTCCCTAGGACTTTTATCTTTATATATATAATTCTTCTGTATGTGTGTTAGCCACTGAACTCCTCCTAAACGGCTGGACCGATTTTGATGATTTTTTTTGTGTGTGTTTAAGTTTTATATTAATTCCCGTTTGAGTGAGTTAGGTGTAAAAAGTAAGGTCTCTCGACTTGTATTCTAGTATAAATGGATGCTTGTACTCTTGCATGCATCAAATTTTGCTTAGCAAACTATTTTTCCTTCCTTTCTTTAATTCATAACTTGCCTTTAGACCTTCCTTTGGCAATTCTTCTCCACCCACCACGATCCTCATTTTATAATGGCAGTAAAATTGAAAAGTCTGGTAATAGATTTTTTTTCTCATTGATATATAAACTGGATGGTAGACATGAGAAGAATATAGAACAAAAAGTGAATGCA
>JAGSMP010003003.1:0-15044 GCA_029286625.1 Parnassius orleans | reverse complement strand
GCAGGACAGAGAATAAAACCGAATATTTAACTACTCGATTCAAGAAACGTTCTGCTGAAGAGCATTTAAGCGATTCTTTAAATACTATAAAACGAATTGTTTAAACTAATTAACTCAAAGTTTAGTACACTACATGATGGAATGGACTTGCTCAAGCAACAAACCTCAGATATATGTAAAACCATTGAATTCATATCTGGAAATTTTGAATATTTAAAAGGAAAAATAAATGAGTTGAGAAAGAAAGAAAAGTTTTCGTTTTGTACGTAATCCTTATTTTTGATCATCTTTATTTTGTTTATCTTTTAATTAAATTTTGTAAAAATAAACACGTTATGATGAAGGACAATAAAAAATAAAAACATAGGTTTTACCTAGATACTTTTACCTGGCAGGCAGTCGTAGCAATTATTGCACTGCAACGGTATTGCACGATTACAGCTCGTACCCTGGAATGTTCGGTAAATCGTTGTGAAAAGTCTAGAAAAATGAAGAATATATGAAGCAGGGATAATATGTAGGGAACAAAAGATAAAATATTTTGGGACGAACAAAGAAATGTGATGATATTAAAATACCCACTTAAGAAAAACATTATTGAAATTGAAAAATTAGACAAAATATGACGATATATAATCGTCATATTTTGTATGATTTTAGAAGCTCCACGAGAAGTTCTACAAGGCTTTTCATGAGCCTTTCGTAGATACATTTGCCTCACATCACTAGCTACGGTTTGATGATCTCTTCGGGGTAACCGAGGGTTTTATCTGTGCAGTACAAGATCAGGTTATTAAGACCAACAACTATCGGAGATACATCCTAAAGGATGGCACCGTCGACATCTGTCGAGCTTGTCGCCATCCCGGTGCATCACTTAGGCAAGTCATCTCCGGTTGTTCGGCGCTTTCTAACTCTGATTATTTGCACAGGTACAACTTAGTAGCCAGGATTCTAGACCAGAAGCTCGCTCTGAAATACGGTCTCGTGGATAGGAAACTGCCTTATTATAAGTACTTGCCGGAAGCAGAGCTCGAAAATGACTGCGCCATACTCTACTGGGACCTGGCCATCATCACAAACAGGACTATTTTTACGAATAAGCATGATATTGTGCCGATGGAACGGGCACAGTCAAGGATATTTTGGTCGACATTACCATTCCGTATGACGAGAACCTCTTGAAAGGCGAAACAGATAATCAAACAAAATATCTGGAATTGGCTCACGAGGTGACCGACATGTGGGGTGGTCTGCTGACCGAAATTATTCCCGTGGTCGTTTCTGCGAACGGGCTTATCCCGGTCAGCCTCTCATCTTCTGAGGTGACTGGGACTCCGTGATGGACCGCTTCGGGCTCAAATGCAGAAGTCGGTGCTCGATACCACCCGCATCATCCGCCGTTTCTTTTCCTTTCCCCTAACCTCGGTCTTTTGGTCTCCCTGCCAGGGCTTCCATCTGGTTGGGTTTCTATTTATTTATGTATTATTTATTTTATTTATGTTACTATATTTAATGTATATTTATCTTTTCATTTATATATTTATTTAGCCTACGAATAATACTCTATAAATACCCCACAACATGTAGTCCATAATTTGTTCTAATACTGAGAAAAAGTCTTAGAATCTATGATAGTAAAAGTAGGTAATTAATTAAATAAACATTACTTCATAGAAGGTATCTCAGACCTTTACAGGCACTGGGTACATGGACATGCACATGCAATGCCTCAAAAAGCACACTCGAGTTTCTCGTTGATTACTTTTAGAATGCTGTTGGAACTCCCACGAACCGTGCATCAGTGTCGCAGTTATTTTGCGAATTAGAGTGGGAAAATTATGTACGTGGGCATCAACAAACATACCTACAGTAACGTGAGTAGCCCCAGCAACAATCTAAAAGCGTTATTATGTTGTATATGTACGTATGGTGTTATATGCTCGCTGCATATCTGACCCATAAGGCGCACGTGTAGAGGATTGGCAATAGGCCTACTCTATACAAATAAATAAAATTGAAGTGTCTGTTTGTAATGTTAAAATAACAGCTTTTTAATAAATGCATATGAAAGTATATATGGTACTAATAACATAAAAAGAATTTTTTAAATTTTTGTCTGTCTGTCTGTCTGTTTGCACCAGCTAATCTCCGAAACGGCTGGACTGATTTTGACTTGATTTTCTCTGGCAGATAGCTGATGTTATAAGCAATAATTTAGGATAGTTTTATTTTAGAAAAATAGTAAGTGTTCCGCGCAAAAAAATTTAAAAAATCGTAGTAAATTCCACGCGGGCGAAGTTGCGGGGGACAGCTAGTAAATAAAATAAGTTTTACCTCGGTTGCTCAGCGTGAGAACCGGTGGATCAGCATACCAGCACCGGACCAGCAACGGACAGCCAGTGCTCTCCTTTCTCATTCTCTGCCTTTTTAATCTTTTAAATCTTCGGTAATCACATGACCGAATTAATTAAATTCAGTTACTCGTTTAAAAGCAACACCCCCTAAAGTTCCATGGTACCCCTAAAATTAGATTTCTTCGTGCCCGCCTTGAACAATATGAAATCTGAGCTTCCGCATAAACCTCACACATGAACAAAATCCGTCTGAGTGCACTGACTGACAGGCTCAGCAGCACCATGTCGTCTACGTAACTGATGTTGTTCATGCAGAGTCCATCAATAGAGCAGCCGACACGTGCACTCCCAAGTCTATGAATCAGTTCATTTATATAAAGAATTTTTTGTCTTTATATACGAGTATATAAATGAACTGATTCAACTGCCTAGGTGAGGTTAATCCCCCTTTCCTCACTCTAACCTATACTCGTCCGACAGCGCAATAGATGACCTGACCTGATTGTATAATGACCGTAACATTAGCTAAAAATGCTAATTTACGTGACGGGTAGACCAGTCCTTTGCAATTTATCTAACAAATTGTCACACCTGACAAGATCGAAAACCTTTGAGGGAACCGTTAAGACCGCGTACACTGGCGTATTCCTCTCAGTGTATGTGCTTCAGCGACAGTATCGCACACTCAGTGGATAAATTTGGTCTAAAACCAAATGGTGCATCATTACGGTATAAGAAGTAATGCTCTTAAATTTATTATTTCATACATAAATAACAGAACGCCAAAAGTTGGCATTAATGTTATGAGTTCTTCCGGGTCGATAATGCAAATGAGCGTGCCTCAAGGCTCAATTCTCTGCCCCTTTCTGTTTCTTGTATATATTAATGACTTACCTTACACAGTAGGGGATAACCATGATAAAGTATTATTTGCCAATGATACTTCATTAATTTTTAAATTAAAACGACAACTACTAAAATATGACGAAGAAAATAATGCCTTATCTAAATTATTAAATTGGTTTAACGTTAATAATTTGCTTGTAAAACTAAATGTATGAAATTCATAACTCCAAATATCAAACATCTAAATACTAATGTAATTTTAAATAGGGAGGAGCCGAGTCTTGTCGATATCACACTTTTTTTTCTAATCACATTCGGTTGTACAAAATTTTTAATTTCAAATTATTGAGATTATGTTTTCTGATCTATTTAATATATACTGTAAACTTTATTATAATATAGCTTAATATCAAAATTGCATCAAATTAAATATAATACGAGTAATACATTATATTAAAATTACTAAGTGTGGACTTAGACCATATTCCTTTTTATTTATTTTTTGTAGGTTTCCTAAAGATCAGAGTTTAAGGGATATATGGAAGTACTTTTGTAATAATAGCTTCCTACAAGAAACAGTGCCATTTGCTCAGATTACATACCTCTGACTTTCAAGTGTTGGCGAACAAAAGAAGGCGATTGGTCGAGGGTACCAAACCAACTTTAATAATACACTGTATTTGTTCCGTAAGTTTTTTTTTATATCATGGACAAGGCAAACTAGCGTACAGTCACTCTAATGGTAAGTAAACTGTGGCCCATGGATATTTACGATCTCAAGGCCAGCAAACCGCTACCGATTGCAAATGCGTCACCAACCCTGAGGACAAAGATGTAATGCCCCGTGCTACCCGTAAAATGTTTAAAATGATCCTCAGATATCTCCACTTCAAAAAATGTACAATGTTAAATCTAATTTTCCAGAGCCATCAATTATCATTTATACTCAACCAGATGAGACTATCATCTTACGATGCCATTAGTGCCACTCTCACTATTCCTGATTCGCTGACATCTGCATGTACAACATTAACTCCTCCACGTGCGAGTTTCTTTTTATTAGTTTACTGTAGATTGCATGTTTGATTAAAATAAATAGGTACATATTTATCAAATAGTAATTTCTACTATTTTATTATTGAGATTGAATAAGCTGCATAGAAAGATGATCACAGCATAATATAGCCTATTTTATTCTTCAGGCTCGGTCAAAGGAAACATCTGAAAATTATAATTCGATTCCCACTATTGCACTTTAACTCTTTAATACTTAATAACTCCAAGAATTTGAAAATTGAAATTGAAAATTTTCTGAATCTGGATAAAAATATTTGATAGATAAAGAAGAACGGATGGTTCTTGAAAAAAATTGGCGTTGAAGAATCAGAACTTATTAAACGTCAACTTAAGAAAAAATCTAAAAGTGGGAATCTCTCACGAGCTAATTATTCACCACAAATGCGAAAACACCTGTGTACACCGGGAGGTACCCAAAATAAATATGTTTTTCGAGATTGTATTTCACAACTTAGTAGGTGTGATTAAAGTCTATAACTAATAACTATGCCAAATTTCAACTTAATATTAGTAATAACCTAGGATCTCTGAGTAAAACGGCTGACGGGCGGACGGACATGGTGAAACTATAAGGGTTTCTTGTTGATGTCCGTAGAAACCTAAAACTGCGGTCGCAAACCCGCCTGCCAAGCATGGCAACATAACAAAATCCCCAAATGAGGCATTCAATGGGGGTATCTTCAGCAATGAACTTGATAGGCTGTTATGGATTATGAAAATAGTAGATAGTTTCGGTATGTCCAAAAATTTTACCAATCAAATGCTTCTTCTAATGTGACAAAGGCTACTTGACTATATAAAACATAAGGATTTCGTATGCTCATTTGGCGAATAATAAATAACTGGCCGTCCATGAACTGCAGCAGGCCGTATGGTTAAGATTTTAACTCGTTTAAAACAACTCTTATATTTAAAAAAACGCTTAATTGTGATACGGTGATACCTTAAGCCACTCAAATGGGTAAAATATTAAGCTTTTATAAAAAGTAAAATTTACTATACAAACTAAATAGGATAGAATTATTTTCACATAATTCTGCTGACTTCTGGCCTGAAGTAAGAACTTTAATTCTTCAATTCAGACGCTGTAAAGTGGAAATTATTATTATTATTTTTAGTTTTAGAAGTCTGTTTTACTTTTAAGTTTAATTTTTATTATATAATAAAAAGCCATTAAAAATTTATTAATTTGCATGTGGTAAGGACGTAATGGAATCCATTAATCTATTTCGCCGTGTAGATGTCATGAGAGGCTAACATGAATAAGGCCAGAAAGTCCTCGTATATTCCCATAAATGGCGGTATACGATCTCGTTTATGACAGATTCAAACACCCTGCCCAGTATGGAAAACATCGTCAAAGGTGAGATATCTAGTGATGGTGGCAATCAATAAGCGAAAAACGCTTCCTGTGGGAGATACAACAGGAAGATGGATGTTCAGTAGGTAGTTTACGACTGTAACGCCAAATATAGAAAAAATTAACAAGTGTAACTAGGACTGAAGCCGTGATTCCGGATTAACTTAATTTATTATTATCACGTTTTTTACCGCGTTGTAATTGATTTTAAACTTACATCCCGATGAGCTAGAGACTTATATTTTGAACATTAATTTGAATCGGGTGACAATGTAAGAATATGAAAAAGGTGGTATTTAAAAATATATATATACATAATTTTTTTAATAAATTGGTTTATATACTTCATCCATCCCGGGAATTTTTGGTTACCCTATAGGTTGTGATGAGCTAGTTTACGAGTCTCAAAATGTGTGACATAAATCGGCTTATATTTGAATGCGTTGAGCTTGAAGTTTTACGCCCCTAAGGGACTGCCTTGGAGACGTAAAAACTTCAACCCTTAGTATAATTTACATAAGTAATATTATGTAGTTTCAACTTGGTACATCTACCCGTTCCTGAGAAAAGGGCATACGGACAGACGAACAACAAAGTGATCCTTTCAGGGTTCCATTTTTTCCTTTTGAGGTACGAAACTTTGAAATAAAAAGCGATTAATTTGATTTAACTGAGGTTAAGTGTTTAAGGTACATAATAAAGAACAAACATTTAGTTTAGAAGTACTTTCAAAATTAAACATACTAAAGTATTTGCAGTTGCAAGTAGTTTGCAGCAAGATTAATTTTCTGAAATTCAATTTTCATGTACCAATCAATCAATTTAACAGATTAATGCATTTACAATGATATGGTATATATCCGTTAGTTTCATACTATTCTATACATATAGTGTTTAGATTCAAGTTTATCAAAAAGCATTAAAAATAAAGTTTCAGCCTAAATACGTCTCAAATTTATAGAGCTGTACGTACTCCACGCTGCTATAATACCAACCAAAAACAAACTCTTTGTGTTTTGCACAAATACCGACTCTAGCTAGGATTGAAACTATAAACCGACGGCACAGTAGCCAGGTACGTCGATGGATAGATCACGAGATCATTATGTATATTATCTATCTATCATATTAAGAATGCCGTCATGGATCAATAATGTTTAATTTAGCAACATCGGACTTAAAACCAGTATAATACATTGTAATTTACTTAGTGTTCATTTATATCAATCAGTTGAGTTTAATATATCCTTCGTTACTTCCTTGTTTTTATTATAATTCACTGTGAAAAGTATCAAAATAGTTTATTTATAATCTAATAACTAGACAGATAAGTCTTCTTCATATTTAACACGAACTCTGTTAATTCTCAAGAATTTATCAATCTCTTCTTCACTTTGTCGAAACTATATAACATGACACTATCCCCTTCCTCTTCTTTTTTCATTATTAATAGGCTATAATATAATCATCCCACAGGTTCGCACAGGCATCCTCTAATTCCTGATTGGGTGGTGACTGTAACCGTAGTCGTTTTAACCCCAAAACGTACAAGTTAGCGCGTTTACCGCTTAAAGAAACCCTTGTCGTATCGTCTCAATTTCCAGGCACTCCTCATGTAGTCTCAGCCAGCATCGAAATCCTTGGCCGAATCCGACATATCCCGTGACGGGCAGTTCCGCAGTCACTTGGAAGGCAAGGCTAAACTCGCCTCTTGAAAGCTTAGTGTCCTCAGTAAATCGGGAGGGTATTGCATGGCGGACAACCGCTTGCAGCTTTACAAAACGCAGGTACGGCCTCATTAGGAATACTGTTCCCATTTCTAAACCGGTTTTTTTACTGTTCTAAGTTAGCGCTTAACTACAATCCCACATGATGGTAAGTGGTAATGTAGCCTAAGATGGTGAAGCGCACTGATTTAACAAAAGACTATTCACTTGCCTTGAAGACACCATATTGTAATCGGATGGAAAGACAGATGCTGGCAACTTATTCCACTCCTTTGCTGTACGCATGACGAACGATGTGGCAAACCATTTAATTCAAATGCGTGGAAAGTCAACAACGAAAGGGTGGAGACTGGCCGAACGTCTAGTTGTCCGATGGTGGAGTGGAGAGGGAGGAATTAAGTTATTCAATACCTGCGCACACTCTCCGAAATGCATGCTGTAGAAAACCTGGGTACCCCAGTACTAGCTCCTTCCACTTGACCGCATTAAACGTCAACGACTAAGTTAGGCTATATCCACTCGCCTTGCGAAGAGATCAATAAGCAATTTCAGTGTACCGACGTGGATCAAATTGGGAGAAGGATTTACGCGGGAGGATGAAAGTTAATGAAATTCTTTTATAATTTTATAATACGTTTTTGATGGTTTTGTGCAATTTGCAATCAATACTCACAATGAGCCAAAATACTTGATTTAAAAAAAATCCCCCATGTCTAAATCGTAACGATTAAAATTTTATCGTGGCGCAGTGGCTAAGCAATGAGTTGCAGCGCTGGAGACCGCGGTTTTGAATACCGCACTGAACATGTATTTGTATGGCCTGCAAATAATTGTTCCGGGTCTGGATGTTTGTCATTGTAAAATTTATGTATGTAAACTGCCCCCACGATACAAGAGAAAATCTTATTTATTTTATTTATTTATACTCTTTATTGCACACAAAATACTACACAACACAGCAAACTTAAATTTATAAATATATGTACAAGATTGTGGCCTTATCGCTAAACAGCGATCTCTTCCAGGCAAACCTTGGTGAATGAGATAATTTTCATTTAAATATATAGAAGTGTGCATAAATAGTAGATAAACAAGTATATATTAATAGTACAAGGTATATATAGTATATAAGACAATGCAATAATCAAATACATAATATTATATATACATAAACACATAAACACACAAATACATATATACATACCCATACATATACACATATAATTACATATACATACATAGAATACATATATATTTATAAATATTTTTGTAATACATTATAACTATATATCATATACACAACCCTTATCAAGAAAAGTAGATATGACAATAAAATATATTAAGTAGAACACATATTTAAATAATAATCTTTAACCATATTTTTGAAAGACTCGATGCTTTGGGCTTTCTTAATTGTTAAGGGAAGCGAGTTCCATAATTTGATTGCTTTGACACAAAAGGAGGAATGAAAAAATTTGAGTTGTGAGCAAGCATTCGCAATATAAGTTTATCAGCTAATCTGGAATGATCTTTATCTGTGCCCATGAACTCAAATTTTTCTTTAAGATAACTCGGTGTTTTAGGATCGAATAGTACACAGTACAGTAGAGACAGAATAAGAGTATTCCGACGAAGTCTGATAGGGAGCCACTTGAGCTTAATACGGTACTCATAACATGATCATATTTGCGAAGGCCAAATATGAACCTAATAGCGAAATTCTAAAGACGCTCAAGTTTATTTAATTGATCTTCAGTAAGATTGGAGTAGCATGCATCAGCATAATCAAGGATAGGGAGTAACAAGGACTGTGCCAGTAAAATTCTAGTAGGAATGGGAAGCGAGTTACGCAAACGTCGTAAATAAGATGCTGCCGCAAACATCTTTCTGCTGGACTCCTTAATATGCAGGGACCAAGAAAGATTCTGATCAATATATAATCCTAGGTCTTTTACAGATTTACTAAAAGGTATCACAACACTATCAACAACAATAGATGGAAGGTTATCCCAACAAATTCTCGAGATTAGAGTGCTGTTTCCAACAATAATGGCTTGGGTCTTTTTGGGATTTAAATTAAGCCCGAACGACCTGCTCCAATCAAGTATTGCAGCAAGATTCTTATTGGTGTCATTGATGGCATTGGTAAGATTCTGGAGTGATGTATGGGAGTAAATTTGGAGATCATCTGCATACAAATGGTAGAGAGAGAGAAATTCGTGAAGTAATAGAATTAATAAATACAGAAAAAAGGAGAGGAGACAACACGCCACCCTGTGGTACACCAGTACACAAGCAAAATCTTAGTGTGGAGGTAACTTTTTTTAAATATTTCTTTATCTTACTCTCTGTCAAGATTATTCTTCCATTCCGCTCTTGAAGCGTGGTTCAAAGTGATTTACCTGAATATACAAGATGTTTTATTTTACAGTTGTACTTGGTGACACTTAAATTATTTCTTATTGTGGAAAGGGACTCCAAAAATAGGTTATATATTGTTTGATCCGTTAGTTTTTGAAGCCAATAATTCGCTTGCACAGGTTGCACGAGTTCATAAAAGTACAAAAAAACAAGTAAGTACAAACTTGCGATCGAACAGTATCTCAGACGGTTATTCATATAAAGAATACAAACAAAACAGTTACGATTTCGATGAAACTATTTGTGATCAAAAGGTGATAGGATTCTCTATGGGTACAGTAAGAATAAAGGCGAACTTAATACTAAGAAGGAAACGGCAGAGTTAGATAATGAATGCCAAATACGAGGTGATAGACTGGAATGTGGATATTTTATTGGTCCGTTTACTAATCCTAGACGTCCACCGACAAGCAATAATGGGATCGAGAAATAACATTTGACGCGTACCACTACAGAGCATACGTTACTTGGTAAAATATATTCAAATGCAACATCAAAAATACATCCAACACTTAAAAAAGAAAATACGAAAACTTCTAAAGCCTCACTAAATATGAATCTGTTAGATCTAAACCAACAAGTTCATTTATGAAGAATTCCAGACTACTTACGCTTATAAATATGTAATTTTCCACAACTGAACAAATACACACACAATTTCTCAGCAAACGCTACAACTAAAAGTAACAAAAAAACGTCATCAGTATTACATAACAACAACAATATCGAATATAACTTTATCAGTTTCTGGAAAATGTGTTGAGAATAAAGACCACATATTCTGTCTCCCTTAAACACAGATTCTTAGAATATTTTAAAATTATGCTATTGCCAAATATACTCAGTTCTGGTATACACCTTTACCCAATTTGTGTTTTCTAGTATCATTTTTGAATGTTAAATATATTGGCTACAAACATCGATATATATGTACTACGTACTAGATTTGGCATTCGAACATGCACTATGTTCAAATGAACTGTACTGCAATCCGTACAAATTTAGTGTCATTTAGTGGCTTCAATATTCATAGAGTGTAGGGCTGCGCTAATAATACGAGATTTCAAATTAAAGTTTAAACCTGAACGTAATTAATAATTCAGTAGTCAAATAAGTAAAATTATTTGTTGTTCAAGTGAATAAATAGGTAATAATATTACAATAGAAAAAATAAATTTCTTCATTTATATGCCACGCTATCTACAATCATAGACTAAAATCTACTATCTCCCGCATGCGCGAAAACAGAGTAGTGCACATTTTTGTTTGAACGGCTTCTAGTACGTAGTACATAGAACTCAATGGCTACAAACGTAAACTTACTTTGTGTAACTGACTATGGATTTTAACCCCTACGCTACCGAGCCGTCGAATTGATGAATATGTTTTAGGAAAATCTGCTTCATTCTTTATTTGACCGTGGTTATTTCTCAGCAAAAACGCGAATCCTAGTTATTTTCCGAATTTTCTTTTGCTGTCTGATTTGTAAATTAGGACATTTACCTACATATTTTAATATACATAAATGAGTTTTAAATAATAATTTCTTAGTTAAAATATTATTTTTATTCTTAAGTATTTTTGTAATAAAATGTTGTGTAGGTACATGTCCTCGAATTTAAATATCAAAACACTTTAAATTATGCATAATAATTACCTCATTATTCACCCTATTGATGCATCCTTAGTTTTTCCTTGTATCTAATATACTAATGTTATCGCGATTGTAAACCTTGATTAATAATACAAATCTCTACATAGTATAAAACAAAGATGCTTCCCGCCGTCTGTATGCTTAGATCTTTTAAACTACGCAACGGATTTTGATAAAATTTACATCGTTAGATAGAATGATTCAAGAGAAAGGTTTATATGTATAATAAATGCATATTAAATATTATGTAATTCTTCTGTCCGTGTGTATGTGAACTCCTCCTAAACGGTTAGATCGATTTTGATGAAATTTTGTGTGTGTGATAAAGTTGATTAGAATGGTTTAGATTTACAATTGGACCCGGTAGGTGTCTTTGTTGTCAAGATCCAGAAATCAACCGTGCGAAGCCGGGGCAGATCGCTAGTGTACTATAAGTGATGATATTAAATTATGACTAAATAACAAGTTTCATATGAAGTTATTAGGTGCCACCCATTACCATATTGCATTAAATTATTTTCATGTTAAATAACCTCGAAAAAAATTACTTCAATTATTATTTACTAAAAGTAATTAATTACTTATGTTTTAGTACTTCTGCGGTTGCATTAAACATATTGTAAATATGATACAGACCTTAAACTGTCTTCTGTTATGTACTTTTAATTAACAATTTCAATAATGCCTAGTAGAACAGAAGAACTATATCTTCCTATTAGCCGATACGGGTGTGGAACGACTTTTGAATACATTCGGAACCTGTCGCAAAAAATATGATAGTGCCAATAGTGTATACGACGACAACAAGCACTTCCTCGTAGGTTGAAATCTACCTGTAGCCTGAGCAATGCTTACGCAATAACTACGGAAGTTATAAGGATGCAGTGTTAGAGACAGGTACATTTAGAGCACAGTTTGACCCAAAAACGAACAATTTTTATTTTTGGACAAATGATAACTCGGGCTTGGATTTGAACCCACACAGCCCGGTCAGCCAGGGCCAGGTACTCATACCATCTCGGTCATCACAGCACCGATATATTAACATCTCTGAGGAGGCATCGCTGTTACCATAATGCTTAGTAAGTGCCCATTATCATTATTATAATCTAATGTTATATTTATTCCTTTGCGTTTTATCGTTTTTTGCATTACGACCAAAGCCATTGAATCAGGCCGACAACAAAAAAACTCATTCATCGACAATTCTAGCCGTTGTCCTTTTGGTGCCTCGGCCCAGAGATAAAAACAGTACTCCATATGAACCCAAACTTCCACTTTGTTGCAAGGGTAGTGCCCCTTAATGAGGAGAACCTAAAGGATTTGTTTTTAGCGGATAAAAAAGGAAAGTTTTTGATATTTTTTTGTCTTAAATTACTTTTTCTTTATTCTAACTCATGTGAAATGAAATCAGAAACAGATATTGTAAAAAAAGTCATTATAATGTAAGTTACATTCCAAATGTAGTATATATTCAGATACAAGCACATAAAATATCAAATCAAAACGTAGTCATTATAAAAAACTTATTGCTGTGAGACGTTTGAAAATAGCGACAAATTTTCAAAAACTAAGTCCATTATTGGACCTCATTTATACCTAATAACGAAGAATATATATATATATATATATATATATATATATACATATTAGTTTAAAAGTCTCTTTAAGTGTTTATGGTAATAATATATTTATGGTAATAATATATTATGTTATTACATAATGTCTTAACGTTTTTTTAAGTCTTTTACCTGTAACTTACCAAAAAAAAAACTTTATATATTTTAATCGTAATAATATGAAGATAATGCGACTAAATGATATACATAACCGGTTATTTTTTTACGTCGAAATGCTTAGTCAGAGACAGAAGTGCTCTGATCTTAAAGCGGTATAAATAGGACTTCATGAACAGCTACCATCATTATTGTTAAAGGAAACTTGCCAACATGAATACTGTAAGTCACCATACTCTCATTGTTTACATCATATTTATATATACTTGCGGCAGAATATAAATATAACATTAATTAAACATTATTATTTTATTTATTTTTAAAAACGTAGAAAAAAATTTACTAACTAAATGATATAAGTTATTTTTTATATAAGTAAGGGTGATAAACGAGCACACAGTTCATCTGAGGGTAAGGATACTATTAGGGATACTGGTAGGGATACTGTGACCCATAGCGTTATCACCCCTGAGGAATAAGACGGAATGCCTCGTTACCAGTTAAAAGTGTCTCCGGTTCTCGGCACTCAACATACAACATTGCTGCTATTTCACGCTGGTATTTTGTGCGAGTGTATTCCTTCCTCGTTTAAGCTGAGCTGTTCGTGCTGCAGGAATAATAGAGAGCGTAGTTCAAACAGTAAAACATACCCCTTTCTTGGCAGTAATGTTGTTACACTAAACATATTCAGCGTAAAAGATTTAGATATTCATAAAATTTTCCTTACAGGTCCTATGTTTTGCTCTTTTGGTGTGTGTATGCTTGGCATATACTTTGGCGCTACCGTACCCGCATGAAATAATGGCTCAATTAGAAGGCCTACAAGCGGAAGAATCCAGACATAGAGGTTGGGGCGGAAATAATTGGGGACACGGTGGTGGTGGATGGGGACACGGCGGCGGTTGGGGACAAGGAGGAGGCTATGGCCGCGGTGGTGGCTGGGGTCACGGCGGCGGTTGGGGACATCATGGATAGGGACGCGTCTGAATAACAAAAACTACCTGGACTAATTTTATAGATCTGTGCCATTCAAAATGGCATTCGTATTTATTTGTCATTATTTTATTCTGTGATTTTAATTTGATTAAATACTAATATTACATTAATATGTTGGATTTCATTACCTCTATCTTATTTATTGTAAAGTATTGTTTAGTGTCGTAAGAGCATCTTCTTCCCAGACAGAGGGAAAGGAATCAGGATAAGTAGCAGCATCCTCCTGTTAACAACTCAATATAATAAAAACTTCGGTTACCAACCCGCCTGTCAAGCGTGGCAACTAAGCCAAATATTTTGTCTATTTGGCAATCTATAGGGGAGGCCAGTATTCAGCAGTGGACTTTTGATAGGCTGTAATGATGACGATGATGATTTATACTTATCTTCATTATCCTTAATATTTACGGTAGAATGAGAACAAAAATGTAAAATATTAATGAAATAAAAACAGTAGAATAGAGCAGCAGTCTGCATACCGCCAAAAAGAGTTCGCTGAGCTGACCCCAGCGAGGATTACGAACTTCACATTATTATTGTATAAAAATATTTTGTAAAATTTTTTAACTTCTCAGATATGCAGGTTTTCTCGCGATGTTTTCTTGATCGGCGAAAACGTGGTAAATCGATAGATGAAATAGCAATAAAAAATTGAGTGGTGTCGGCGTGGATCGAATTTGAATTTCTCACGTGCAATGTAATTTATTTTAGGACTGGTTCGATTAGCGTCTTTTACAAGTGACATTTAAAATTCTATCAGTGCAGTTTTAGTCACAGCTAAAATTTAAATAAACCTGTATTTTAGTCAAATTTGTATTCTTTGATATATGTCTGAAAATATGAAAGCTATATTAATAAATGATAAACGGT
>JAGSMP010003002.1:0-15032 GCA_029286625.1 Parnassius orleans | reverse complement strand
TTCAAAATGGCATTCGTATTTATTTGTCATTATTTTATTCTGTGATTTTAATTTGATTAAATACTAATATTACATTAATATGTTGGATTTCATTACCTCTATCTTATTTATTGTAAAGTATTGTTTAGTGTCGTAAGAGCATCTTCTTCCCAGACAGAGGGAAAGGAATCAGGATAAGTAGCAGCATCCTCCTGTTAACAACTCAATATAATAAAAACTTCGGTTACCAACCCGCCTGTCAAGCGTGGCAACTAAGCCAAATATTTTGTCTATTTGGCAATCTATAGGGGAGGCCAGTATTCAGCAGTGGACTTTTGATAGGCTGTAATGATGACGATGATGATTTATACTTATCTTCATTATCCTTAATATTTACGGTAGAATGAGAACAAAATGTAAAATATTAATGAAATAAAAACAGTAGAATAGAGCAGCAGTCTGCATACCGCCAAAAAGAGTTCGCTGAGCTGACCCCAGCGAGGATTACGAACTTCACATTATTATTGTATAAAAATATTTTGTAAAATTTTTTAACTTCTCAGATATGCAGGTTTTCTCGCGATGTTTTCTTGATCGGCGAAAACGTGGTAAATCGATAGATGAAATAGCAATAAAAATTGAGTGGTGTCGGCGTGAATCGAATTTGAATTTCTCACGTGCAATGTAATTTATTTTAGGACTGGTTCGATTAGCGGCTTTTACAAGTGACATTTAAAATTCTATCAGTGCAGTTTTAGTCACAGCCAAAATTAAAATAAACCTGTATTTTAGTAAAATTTGTATTCTTTGATATATGTCTGAAAATATGAAAGCTATATTAATAAATGATAAACGGTTTTATAAGTCTTATCTTAGCGACAGTATTATTTTCACGACTTGTAAGTGATATGTTTACTTTAAAATGTTTAGTGATTTCAAAGCTACGTCGTCGCGGTTAGATAGTGCTTTCACTTTTTTCGACGCACGGTAATGTGGTTTTGCTCCTCTAGTCTTGTATAAATCAATGTAATCGAGATTCTTTAGCAGCAGGCGGATCCTCCTTAAATTTTTCAACTGACCTGCTTCGGAGAAAATTCTCTTCGGGGGAGGTGGCCCGGATACACGAATATTTTAAATGTAATTTCTACAGATGCGGGTTTGTATACGTCTGCGATCGTGTACGTCTCATGTAATAAATATTTGTATACGTCTGAGATCGTGTACGTCTCATGGACTTATGAACCTAAGTAAATAAAACGGTAAAACAATGCTTGAAACATTATTCGGGATTTCCCCGATAATAATGCACTTTACTACGTAGTACCCACCCATCACTCAGTAACGGGGACTCCCTTTGTATGTAAGGTTACCATAACCAACTATTATCTATTCCGTGCCATATCTTAAATGGTTTTATCCTAATAATCGATTGTACTCGATTATCTTAATGATAATCGATTAGAAGCGATCATCTTGATAATCGAAACCACACCACCACCATTAATGTCAGGATCAGGGATTATTAGAGTTTTGGCGGGAACTTGACCGGCGGCGCTGCTCCTGTATTATTGTTTAAATAATGGTTTGAAGTGGATTTGATATGTAAAAGTGGTGCGATTTTGTATATTAAATGTCTGCGCATGTGAACTATTAGTGAAAACGGTGAAACAAGTGCTCTGATGGTGATGTGATTCTCAAGATAATGTGTCTGTCTGCTTAGGCGCCTTGAGATACCATCGCCAACTGTCAGCTGTCTGCTGGCTCAAGTTGCCGTCAAAATTCCCAAGGGCTGCACAATGTGACGCATCAACATATTGTGAAGCAGTGTATATGAAGGATAACTATACATTGAACTTCAGGCTCAGAACCCAAAGCTGTAAAGCCAGTTATAAAAAAAATTGTTTTTCTTTACCTGTCAGCCTGTCACTGATCACTCGACTCATAATATAAAGAAGACTTGGCTTTAGCCTTTACGGTTTTGAAAATATGAAGAATTAAAGAAAATAAGACTTGCTTCGGCCTTTATGGATTTTGAAGAGGAAAGAAGAAAAATAAGACTTGGTTCGGCTTTTCCACCCTAAAATTCTATATATTCAAAATAAAAGACAAGGCTGTATGCTTAGTTCTTTGCTGCTCTCTCGAGCGAATAAAAACAATAATCAAGGATTATTAAATATTCTCAATAAACACTTACATCGACATTGGCGTATGATCATAGATAAATAAATATGTAGCAAGCGACAGATACGACAGTGACTATTAGTCAAGTTTCCCAACTACGCGTTTTGGCGCTGCAGTCGCCTATTTTGACAGATGAGTAATGACTATACAAATTCAGTATAGCTATGTATAACTTAGATTGCAAGCACACATCCTTCAAATCATCGATATCGATATTTAGTGATGTTCTCATTTTATCGATATCGACGTAAGGGTACATTATATAGTTCTATTAAAATATTACCTAATGAAACAATTATAGTACATAAACATTTATTTTTATTCAAGCACACCAATATCATATACATACACACGTAATCTTAGGATTAAATTAAAGGTACATTAGGTTATATTAAAATGTACATAACATTGTATATAGGTACAATTTGACGAAAACAGAGAAATATTTAAATAAAGCAAATAGCAAATTAAAAAAATTAAACCACATGAATCATATTTAATCATAGTGCTCAATATTTTACTTTACAAGTTACTTTTTATATTAATTTTAAAACAGCTATAATTCAAATAGTTATGCATTAAGTGAGTACCTTTCCTATAAGGAACTTTTCGCTAGGTATGCTAAATATTATTTGGTCTATATAACATTTGTTTGTTAGGCAAGACAAACATTTTTTCCAAAAGTTTTTAGTGTTTGGAGCTTTGTTTCATTAGTAGAAATCCTATTAATTTTTCATCTAGGGTAAACCTGGCCATTTTGTTTTTTTTTTAAATTGTTTTAATTATATTAATAATAAAGTTATTTGTTTAACATTCAACTTCTCTATATTTTGACAGAGATTGGACATTAAGCAAGCCTTTGTGAGGCTTAGTCACCTAAAGGGTCAGTTACAATCTTTGTCAAAATTTTAATATTTTTAATTTTTCCTGAATATCCCTTCAATATTTTATTGTTTATGTTGCACCAATTGTGCCCATGTAACCTAATTAAAATATTGATGAAAAAGTTTTTTTACAATTAAGGCATGCTTATTACATCCTAGCCAGGAAAACTATAATACAGCTATAATTCAAATACTTATGAATAAAGTGAGTACCATCCCTGTACAAGATAAGTAATTTTTCGTTAGGGTATGCCAAATTAATATTTTCAACAATTTATACTCTAGATTTTATGTAAGAATGAATATTTGTCTATGTACTGCTAATGTTTTGATGCAATCCTTACAACGAATACCTTTAGATATTTTCCTACAAATGTATCCAGCAGTGTAAGCTGAGCAGTGGTCATTAATTTTTCCATGATTACATCACCCACCAGCAATTTTCTTGAACTTGCTTGTGAAGAGGATAGAGATATCGGAACATTGGAGTGTTTTCAGAGTAATTTTTTTATGATTATGAACATTTTGAAAAGAACACTTCATAACATTTAATAATGTGTTTCCATAATCCTCTCCGCAATTAGAGAATTTCGAATGTTGGCTAACCATGTTAGATAATATCAGATATTTAAAGGCATATATAAATATGTTTGCATCTAGGTCAACATTTCTATAATTTATAGCTATTATACATCCAAAATAAATTTCTAAAGGGTCTTGGTTACTATTTTTGGATAATAATATTCTACATTATACTGTTCAAATAATAATTTGGAGACCCTTATAAAACTTTCAAGTTATCCATCCTTGTCGGGATGGCACTCACCTAAGTCGAGGTTTTCCTACTTGTATAGCATGTTACTATATAGCATGGTGTCTACCAAACCATTTTTTTTAAATTTTATTAATGGCTTCTATCCAAAAATTGTGATGTTGTGAATTTTGTTTAACCACTCGCCGTAACTTTCCTCATTGCACACCACCAGGTATAGTCGACGCATCAGTGTGTCGAAAAATTCAACAACTTCTGCTGTTGAGGCCATTGTTGCGTCAGTTTGCATAATGAAAATAATCTGAAAAAAGTACTTTTTAATTTAATTACTTTTACAGTTATTGCCCTGCGTCTTTCATAAAAGACACTTCTTATTTGCTTACAACAACAGACTTTGTTACCCTTTATACAATTGTAGTGTGGCTCACGGTATCCACTAATGTAATACCAATTATAAATTTAATGCAATAATAAACAGGACTTTGAAGATACAGGCTGTCTCATTTAATAACGTCATTTATAGAATAGAATAGAATAGAATAGAATAATTTTTATTCAATATAGATTACATGAGTAATTCTTATTGAAAGTCATTTTTACTTTACCACTGGTTCGAAAAAAAACCTCTGTCCTGGGAAGAACCAGCAAGAAACCCAGCGGGACTTTTTTTTTAAAGTAAATTTTACATTAATGGTTGTACAAACTATTTAAGTACAAAATTTATTTTAGAAACTGCTTGGTAGCGACCACCTCATTCCCAGGGTTATTATCAATCATGTATTCATTTATACTAATAACCCTTTATACAGTTTCAGCTTAACAAAACATTTAAACTTGGTAACAGAGAGAGCCTGTACACTTTCCGGGACCTTGTTGTAATAGCGTATACATTGCCCCAAGAATGAATTACTAACTCTGTGGAGTTGAGAAACTGATATCACTAGCTTGTGTTTGTTCCTAGTGTTTACAGAATGTATATCACTTTTTACTAAAACTACCTTTGTTTTTGAGAACATACATTAAATTTTCGTAAATATACTGAGAGGCCAAAGTTAATATATATATTTTTAAATTTATCTCTAAGACTCTCTCTCGGTTTTAGGTTGTAAATAGCTCTAATGGCCCCTTCTGTAAAACAAAAATAGTTTCTGAATCAGTTGCATTTCCCCATAGCAAAATCCCATAAGACATTATGCTATGGAAATAACTGAAATAAACTAGTCTAGCTGTCTCGACACTAGTGAGACCTCTAATCTTTTTACAGCATAGGCTGCAGAACTTAATCTGCTTGCTAGTTTGGATATAGGCCTCACTGAAGCTTTGCGTGGAATTCAGAAAACAGTGGATTCAACAGGGCTCAGTTCTTATTTAAAACACATTGGTACCAGATTTTTAACATTCGTTGTTGTAAATTTAATACATTTAGTTTTATTTCCGTTTAAATGTAGATTATTAACGTTAAACCAATGCGCTAACTTTGATATAGCATTATTCACTTCGTCACATTTAAATGATTGACGTTTAAGAAAATCAAGGAAGTATCATCAACAAATAATACTATATCATGATTATCCCCTACAAGAGAAGGTAAGTCATTAATATATACAGAGAATTGAGAATCGAGCCCTGAAGGACACCCATTAGTACAGGTGACCCGGAAGAACTTTACCATTGATAATAATTCTGCATTCTATTACTTAAATATGAAATAATAAGTTTAAGCGCTGTGTTCTTGACACGTACTGTAGCTTCCTGATTAATGTCTCATGGTGAACACAGTCGAAGGCCTTGGAAAGGTCACAAAATATACCCAAAGCATCCTCCGAATTCTCCCATGCACAAAAAATATGTTTAATAAGCTCAACTCTAGCGTCAGTTGTCGAGCGACCCCTTGTAAAACCGAATTGATTATTATGTAGCAATTTATTAATAGCAACTTAAGATCTGATCTAAAATTATTTTTTCAAAAATTTTACTAAATGTTGGTAGTACAGAAATCGGTCTAAAATTGGCGGGGTCTAATGTACTACCAGATTTAAATGACTTTACTTACTATGTTTCATTAAATCAGAAACACACCAGATTCGACGCTTGTATTAAATATAGTGGCTAGATAAGGTGCTATTATATCTATTATAGATAAAATAACTTTAACGGAAATCCCCCATAAGTCTGCCGTTTTCTTAACATCAATAGTTTTAAAATATTTAACGATATCTTTTGGCAATACTCTATGGAATTTAAAAGTATTTAAATGCCATTTTACATTTTGTTTAAGCAATGATTCGGCGACAGTAGGAGAAGAATTTAATGATTTGTTGTCAAAAGGAACATCAGTAAAATGTTTCAAAAAGCCAGTAACTTCTTGATCAGATCGAGATCAGATCAAACTATATTAATATTCAATTGAAAATCCGAGTTGTTTGACCTTGCCTGTTTCACTATTTATTATTCTCCAGGTCATTTTAATTTCGTTGGATGCAGTTTTAATTTTGTTACTTAAAATGAAGCCTTAGCTGTGGAGCAGACTTTTTAAATATTTTAGAATATATTTACATAATCCTAAATATAACACTAGTATTATATGATCTTTCATTATAAAGCTCATATAACTTTCGCCTACTTTTATAAATTCCTACTGTCGCCCATTCATTAAATGATTTGCGACTGTTAAAAGAGAAAGTTTTAGAAGTAAATATTCTACTAAATTCAGTTATAATTTTAAATAACATACCATATAATTAGCACTATTTTTAAATGAAAGTGATGGAAGTCTTTATTATATCACTTCTAAACTCTCCAAGCGATGGTCATTTATTGGAACAAGCACAACTTTCTTATTTTTCTGTTTTTGTGTATGTAAGGCAATGATACCAACTGCCCACAGTGATCTGAACTTAAATTTTGAATAATTGATTTATGCAAGGGCTTAATATCTGTAAAAATATTATCTATACAGGTTGCACTAGGCCCAGCAATACGTGTTGGTTCTAAGAATAAATTAACAAATTATACGATTTAAACAATGAGCTAAACTTAATACTAATGGAAGAAGTTTCAAGGAGATTGATGTTAAAGTCTCCACATTACAACAGACTTGTTCTGTTTACTAAGTTTGAGCAAAACTTCTTCCACAATTCTTTTCAAAATAGTCATAAGTAGCACATGGGGTCTGTAAATACTTACAACAATGAGGTGCTCGAACTCGACATGTTTATTTCAGTTCGCTCAACAGAGAGGCTCACAATATCCTTACGTTCTTTATATAATAATGATTTATCTGCTAATATTATGAGCCACCATAATCTTTTTTTCTATTCAGGAACTAACCACCTGGTGATTTCTGAAATTAAACATGAAATTATAATCTTTAGCCAATGTTCAGTAATACAAAGGATATGTATGTTGTTACTATTTAAAACAATTCAACTTCCAATTTTTGCCCATCATGCCTTGTATATTTTGATGCACCAGTAAACAATTTTTATTACTTATTTGTGGCTACATTCAAAATTAATTAAACTCTTATTATTGCAGAGATTGCCTCTATTGTCGCATTTACTAATTTAAATTAGTTGGAACTGATTCCAAATTAAATGTCAAATGATTATCATGCTCAATAAAAGCAGTCTTGGTATCCAAAAACTTGGCCGAGTTAAAAAGTAAATAATAAGATAGCACATTTGCTACCAATCTTAAATTATATTTGGATAGGTAATACCTATCTTTTGTCCAAAACTTTTTTATTAAATTATTTATGTCAATTAAATGAAATTTGTCATTATTATCACAATTATATGTCAAATTTAAATTATTGTTACATATTAAATTATTCATTTGTATATTTAAATTATGTCTTAGATTATTTTCCTATTATAATCCCTGTATGTAAGGCAGTGTGAACAAGACAATTTTGTGTACTTAAGTTATTAAGTTGTTCAATATATCTTAATAACTGTTTGTTGTTTACACTGCCTCTCTAACAACAAAAAATTATTATTGTACTATTTGGGAAAAATTTAGTAACTATAATTTTATTTAGGATGTCACTAAAAGATGCTCCAGGCATGCAGCAATTTGTAACTTTTGTCCCTTAAAGAGTCATTTAAAGTTACGCCTAGATTTTCTCCCATGTCATCGCTATACATAATTATATTATTTTTGTTAATATTTGAGTAATTTTTATTTTAAGCTCCTCTGCTATGGCACTGTCTTAGAGTTTTGGTGGTGGTATAATATTATCAGCACACCGACTCTGAAGAAGCTGGTATTGAATGCTGACACTCACATTGATGTTTAACTAAGGAGTCAAAACGCCCTCATTTATATATACATATTTACATGTCTTACCAGATTATCCATAGCCAGTATGTGTTCTTTTATTTCGTTTTGGGCTGATTTATATTTATTGGACACAGTTTGAAGGAGTTAGTAAGTGATAATATTTCTGATTTAAGGCACTTTATGTCAGTCTCGTAACATTTTTTTGTTATCCACCTCAATTGAATACAACTTTGTGAGCGGACTGTAAGTAAACCTTTACTGTCCTGTCTCATCCTAGTTATTTACTGTGGTTGTTTCTTTATGGCTCTTGTCAACTTTTGAACTAAAATCGTTGAAAGTTATTTGACTTCTGCACAAAACTTGGCAGTTATTTATTAAGTAAATATTATTATAAAGAAAATAAAGTGGATTAAATAAAATAAAGTAATTAAGTATAATCTTAAGAAGATAAAATTATAGAAAGAGAATAATTAACAGAATATTTTTGTATACATGTATTGATTTTTTTAAATAAAATGGAACAAGGAAGAGTATCTCACTTTGTTCAAATTAGACTTAAGGATCTAAAAGCTTGATCAACATGTTTGTTGGCGATCAATGTATTTCAAGTTTATTTATTAAGAAATGTGAACATATTATAAGATTTTTATGGCATGAACAAGATTATATATACAAACTAAATATATTTTATTGTATAACTATTAGATTATAGGAAAAGATGCATATCTTTTAAGTGAAAGATTATGGTGATTCTAGATCAAATTGCAACAGAATTAGAAAATATTCTTAGTGAATTCAATACCGACTTAAAAAATTAAAATAAATCTTATAGTTTACAAGCTTCACAATCCACGATAATAATTCAGAAGGTTTTAGATATCCATTCGTTTTGCAAATAATTTTCATTAGATTTAACCACAACGTTAAATTTAGAATTACATGGAGCAGAAAACAACCTATGGCCTTATAATATTATTGGTGTTACTTAGAGATGGCCATGTTAGTGTAAGTGATGAAAAGTGGATTATAATTAAGGTTTTAGAATTAAATGTTACGTGTTAGAATGATATTAATAGATACATGAACTTAAACACTTAAAGTTCATGTATCTATTAATATTAAATTACTAAACACTTAAACATGCTTATGTTAGAATTATTTTGATAAAAAAAACTCTAAACATTCAATTACTTAATATAACATTTCAAACTGAATTCGAAACGAATTCCAGTATTGAACAATTATCACCTTCGTTTAGAGTCAAACGAGGCATTCTAAACTCCCTAAGATATATTATTAAGATTATTACTGGTAACTTCGATTATAAAGATGCTATTAAGTATGGAAATATGATTGGTAATTTAAAACTCGTTGATATACACTAGTGAACAAGATTACCTTAATGAAATATCAGAATGTCTTGTTAAAAATAAGTAACATTTGCAAGAAATAATTTTATCAAGATTGATTCATATTCAAATTTATTTTTATTTGTGAATACAGGTAATATAGAACAGGTAATATCTTTGAAAAATTATGTTCGCTGCATTCAACCCTTAGGTAATATTATGGGTACAATATAATCTACTACAATTAAATTATATCATTATATTATTTATATTATAATTATATTAGAATGTTTCATATAAATCATATTGTCATTTAATATACAGTGATGTAACTAAATTATTTATTAATTAGTTATGATATACAATATATAGTCAAATCGAATATCAAAAAAAGATATATGTCATTGTAATATGCCTACTGACGATGGTCGCTTAAATATTCATTAATTGAGTAATAAATATGTTTAGTTAGATATGTTTTAAATTTATGAATATTCTCCGTTTCATGAAACATAGATGGAACTTTATTGTTAATTTTAAACAGTGTGCCAAAAACGCTTTATCTCAGTAAAGCTGTCTGATGAAATTGTATAATTTTATTGTCAATTATTAAATAATCATTAAATATTTCAGAATTAGTTTTTATAAATGCAACTTGATAAATATACAACGTTGGGAATGACAATAATTTAAATTTTTAATTTTAATATATTTGAGTTAACAATATGTAATTTTACTAACATTTACAATTTATTTTACACAATTTCCTATCACTCTACACTAGATGGAATGAAATCGAAACTTCTGTAATCTTTAGTAAATTAGGAATACTTGTAGATATTGAAGAATTGCTAAAATTATTAAAATCAGTAGAGTTAACAAATAAATTTGTATACCGTAAGCTATAACAATTAAGTAAAATAGAACAATGTATAAAATTAAGGAAGTCCAACATTCTGTTTTAGATATCAATTATACTAAAAATAAATACTATACAGCCATCCCGTTACCACTCCTCTAAAATAATTTTAATTCCTTAATACCCATACCTACTAGTAAAAAGGTTCTGAAATGGTCTCGCCGCTTAGTCTTGCAACCACGGGCCCTATGTTCCTGCACTATGACGACAAGTCACAACTTTAAGTTGAAGATGCTTGTTTAAATGCTTTAATGAGATTCTCAGATAGTACGAGCGCTCCTGCCATCCAGAACCAGCCGAAAGCATATCTATCATCTTGACATTGATTTAAAAATGTTGAACAATTAAATAAGCTTTAAAATAAGGAAAGTGAAATAAAATATAACTGTGAAATTTATAAATGTAAAGTGTTATGATCTGAAGATGTCAATCACATCATTATTTGTTAAAAAAAAAAATTAACCACATGCAATCAGCATCTTTGAAAATTTGTAATAAATTGTTGCTTTTTTTGAAGCTTTGTTCTTGTGATATTTTTATAATGATTTAAGCAATCATCTATACAATTTTTGTCTTTCATACAGATACAAATTTACTAAGTCACTGCCACTTTATACTATGTAGTGATAATTAAAAATGGCTGGTGAAGTAATCACAAAATGATGCAATGTTTTTATTAAAATGTATGGTCAATACTGCATTACTGGGGTCCAGTTGATACCTACTTAGAAATCACAACTTTCAGCCGCCGAAATTTACCATGAAAAGTAATAAAATTACTCGCCTGTTGCAGTCAAAAGCACACCATGAGCTATTTAATCGTTAGTAAGCAAGCGCGGGTAAGAGTACCTATCGAAGTTTTCTGCCTTGTCAAGAAACTATTCTTTGGAAAGTTCAATGATCTGGGAATTTGTGGATACTATGAAATACATCCACAAGTTTCTTAAATTATCGTTCCTAGGGAATCTGATAAGCCGGTGCGTTTCACATGTTGTATTGCAACCACCAACACAGCACTTTTCGTATACCATTATGATGGTATATGCAATATGAGCAGCACAAAACAGAATATTGTCACAAATAACAGAAAAAATTTGCGTCCAAGATCTCAACGCAACATAAATGCGAGTAAATACACTTGCGCTAAACTCAGTTAATTTGCGACAATTGGATAAATAATGGCGGCAATCAATGTCGATAATTTTGATTTTGACAATTTGATTTGACATTAACACAACATGGCGTCTCAAAATGGCGTGCGTAGACAGAGAACAAATTGCGACGGTAGCGCCAAGTTGCGTAGAATGGAACTAAGCTGTCACGGGCCTGCGTATGATCCAGCGTGACCACTTTTAGTAGATTTCTACTTTTTTAGTAGATTTGAAGCAAATAAGACGATAAGCTAGTAGGATAAAATGTCTTAGTAGAATTTAGTAGAAATGAGAAACACGTCGGTATGTTTTGGTATTAATTCACTATCAAAGAATAATAGGCTTAAAACCAAGCATCCATGACCAAAAAGTTTTAATTTTACAGTTGACAACACACGAAAGTGATTAGGGGATTCCCTTATTATTGAATGAACTTTACAGTGGGCATAGTAAATTGAATTTAATTTTCTAATAGATAAAGACTGTTTTTGTAAAATAGGTCTTTCAACTTAAATCATTTTTAAGTTGCTCCTATAATGTCAGACAACACAGTTTTATTAGTCGTTTTCGTTCATTTGTATTGTTTGCTTTCACGGAATCATACATTTATGTAATTTAAAATGAAAAGAAGATACGATCAAACTTATCGTGCGGAATGGGAGGAAAACCCATTATTTTCAAAGTGGCTTAAAAAATGTGATGAAAATAATGCTTATTGTAAAGCTTGCAATTCTAAAATTTTAGCAAGAATTGCGTCTATCAAAGAGCATAGTGCTTCAGCAAAACATTTAAAAAATATGATTGGTTTTTCTGGATCGTCTCAGGTACCTACTTTTTTTTAATGTTTCTTTTAAAATATTATTAATTAGCAATTTAGCAATATTTGACATTATGCATGTAATTGCCTAGACATGTTGACATATCCGTACCGTAAGTTATTTATGCGTGCAAATAAAATTGATTACTTATTAATTACTCAATTGGTAGGGGTCCTATTTTCTGTGCCAAGGACCACGGGTTCGATCCCCGCTCAATATAAACATTTGTGTACAACATGTTTGCATTAGTCTATGCGTTTAATTTTCATGTAGTCAGTCACATTTATGCGCAGCAACGCAGTGTTTTGTATTTCTCAGTGTACTTAGTTGATTAAATAAGTAAAAAATTGTTTTATATGACGGGTGGATCATACATTATTTTACAGATTGATAAATACTTCAAGAAGACATCACTTGACAGTGATGTAAAGAAGGCAGAAATGTGTATCGTTGCTTGTCTTGTAGAGCACAATGTACCTTTCCGGATAATGGACCACCTGAGTGAGATCATTAATCGAGGTCTTTCACGATTCTGATGTGGCTAAAAAATTTTCTTGTAAAAGAACCAAGTCTGCTGCTATCGCTTACAATGTATTAGGAGAGCAATTTGAAACAAGAATGTACGAAGATTTAAAGTCCGGATCGTCCAAATTTTCAATTATAGTTGACGAAAGCACCGATGTCAGCACTACAAAGGTTTTAGCAATCGCCACAAAGTATTATTCCGAAAATGATTTACGCGTGAAAACTAGATTGTTAAGTATAATAGATATAGACGGTGAAACAGCACAAGACTTGTTAAAGGCACTCAAAACTGTATTTCAAGAACGTGGTCTTAAATGGGAAGATATGATTGGCTTCGCAGCTGACGACAAATGTTATGTTTGGCGAACATTCTGGAATTGTGACTAAAATGAAAGAACTAAATCACACTGTGTATATGTTAAATGCGTGTGTCATTCCGTTGCGTTAGCTGTGAGCCATTCGTGTAAACTACTGCCACGAAAATTAGAGCAATTGGTCAAAGAAGTTTATAATTATTTTTCTCAAAGTAGTAAACGTCAGCGCGAGTTCACAGAATTCCAAGAGTTTACCGATACAGAACATTATAAGCTACTCAGACATTATGATATACGCTGGCTTTCCCTTCACGGTTGTATTAATCGAATATTACAACAATGGTCAGCATTGAAATTATATTTTCAGGGACAGTATTTGGGAGATAGAAACTCTAATGCATCTGCGGAATTTCTTTATAATGCCTTAAATGACGAAACTATAAAACTATATTTCTATTTCCTTGATTATATATTACCGTTCACAAACAAATTCAACACGATTTTCCAAGGAGATTACCCTGTCGTGCATCGCTTGTACAATGACATGCGAGCCATGTTTGTCTCCATCTTGAGCTGTTATATGAAGAGCCAATATGTAAAAGCTACATCAGTGAAGAATATATTTAATTCTTCCGTTAATTATTTACCTTAAACAATTTGTATTTGGGTGTTAATTTTGCCAAACATTTAGAATCACATCGCAATCAAATACCCCGCAACAGCTTCAAGATATTTTTAAAGGTGCCAAGAATTCTTAAAATCTTTGTGTGTGCAGTTAAAAACAAGACTACCATTTGATGATGATATTTTTGAAATGATGTGCTTTTTAGATCCCCAAACTGCTGTACATGCTGAATTTACAAGTTTGTTTAATGTTACCTCAAAATTTCCAAACATTGTTTCCGAAAGTGACATTCAACTAATCGACAATGAATTCAGGGAACTTAAACTTAATATGGAAGTCGCAAACTTATTATGCAGTACTAGCAGCAGAGAGGCTGTTACTAATGTTGAAGAGTTTTGGGCGTCAGTAAGTAAATTACGTCATGCCGACAATAAAGCTCAATTTGGAAATATCAGTAAATTCGCAAAGCAAATGCTTTGTTTACCAGTATCGAACGCCAAATGTGAACGCATTTTCTCTGCTATAAATAGAATAAAAACAGAAGATCGTAACAGATTTAGTAATCTAAACGTTCGTGCAATTTTACACGCTAAGGAGGGGTTAAAGGAATCGGGAAATTGTACAAAATTTGAACCTGGTACTTCGATGTTGGAAACAATGAAAAATGAAAAACAATTATATAAAAATGTTAAAAAATTCGATGACATTGACAATTAATACAAAAATGTTAATCATAAATGATTGATTACATGTAAGGTTCATTAACAAATGTGTTTTATTTCGAATCAAAACATTACTCTAAAAATTAGTAGATTTTACAATGCGACCTAGTAGATTTCAGTAGATTTTAGCAGTGTCTTTGGTAGATTCCCTCATTTAAAAGTGGTCACGCTGGTATGATCAAAACCGCCATAAAAAGAAGAAGAAGAACTCTTGGTAGAGAGTAATTGTGTTCTGTGATTAATATTATAACACAAATTAATCATTAATTAATAATTAATCCGTTCTGTGGGTTTTATTTTCTACTCTTTACATACAAAATAGAAAATGGTGCGAAAATTAAAATTTCATGAGCAGAAGTTGCTTAAAAAGTAGATTTTATATCATGGAAAGTAGACAACAATTTAAGTGAAGTGAAGGTGATGAAAAGTTTTATATACAAAAACGAGAAGACTATACAAAGTAAGTTACATAGCACAACAGTATTATTTAATCCTAAATACATTTATTT
>JAGSMP010003001.1:0-15263 GCA_029286625.1 Parnassius orleans | reverse complement strand
AAGAGTTTTGGGCGTCAGTAAGTAAATTACGTCATGCCGACAATAAAGCTCAATTTGGAAATATCAGTAAATTCGCAAAGCAAATGCTTTGTTTACCAGTATCGAACGCCAAATGTGAACGCATTTTCTCTGCTATAAATAGAATAAAACAGAAGATCGTAACAGATTTAGTAATCTAAACGTTCGTGCAATTTTACACGCTAAGGAGGGGTTAAAGGAATCGGGAAATTGTACAAAATTTGAACCTGGTACTTCGATGTTGGAAACAATGAAAAATGAAAAACAATTATATAAAAATGTTAAAAAATTCGATGACATTGACAATTAATACAAAAATGTTAATCATAAATGATTGATTACATGTAAGGTTCATTAACAAATGTGTTTTATTTCGAATCAAAACATTACTCTAAAAATTAGTAGATTTTACAATGCGACCTAGTAGATTTCAGTAGATTTTAGCAGTGTCTTTGGTAGATTCCCTCATTTAAAAGTGGTCACGCTGGTATGATCAAAACCGCCATAAAAAGAAGAAGAAGAACTCTTGGTAGAGAGTAATTGTGTTTTGTGATTAATATTAAGTAACACAAATTAATCATTAATTAATAATTAATCCGTTCTGTGGGTTTTATTTTCTACTCTTTACATACAAAATAGAAAATGGTGCGAAAATTAAAATTTCATGAGCAGAAGTTGCTTAAAAAAGTAGATTTTATATCATGGAAAGTAGACAACAATTTAAGTGAAGTGAAGGTGATGAAAAAGTTTTATATACAAAAACGAGAAGACTATACAAAGTAAGTTACATAGCACAACAGTATTATTTAATCCTAAATACATTTATTTAACCCAATGTTATGGCGAATGGGAGGACGACGTAGGCTGGCGCTATATGCGGATGATAGCGCCTACTTTACCTCGTCCAGAAGAGCCCATCTCGCCGTCTAGATGCAGCGCCTGCTGGACCTGCTGCCAGTGTGGCTGGATGAGTGGAGGATGGCCGTGAACGTAGGAAAACGGCCGCTCTTCTCACCCGCCGCTATGAAACTTACCACCACCACTGAAGCTAAGGGGCCAAGAGATCGCGTATCAGAAAGCCGTAACCTACCTTGGGTGCCGGATTGACATGACCGCGCACGGCGACATCCTCGTCCGCAATGCCAGATGTGCGCGGGCGATGCTCCGTCCAGTCCTGGCATCCAAACTACAATACGGCCGACGTATCTTGGCGAGTCCGACCTTCGCGCAGAAGGTTGCGCAATAGCTTTTTTAAGGAACAAAATGGTGGCATGAGGCGACGTACGGGGGGCGGTGGTCTAGGCTAGAGATTGACCATAAGTAAACACAATCGACCCTTTAGTCATAAAATATCGCAATCGATTAGTTTTATTTAGAAGTTATTGATTTTTGTTTATATAAGATATTAAACGAAATAGATTTACAAATATAGTGAATTTTGTTGATAATAAACAAGATTTCGACTTAAATAAAAAAAACTAAAAACATATTATTTTCTCAGCTGAAAGACATAATGTACTTAAATATCAATTATCTATTAACGTCTTCTTGAGTAACGACTATTTGAGAAAATTTAGAACCTCCTTATAAATTGCAAATAAATATATTTTTATGTCTTAATTTTAATCGATTTGAATAAAATCGATTAAACAACACCCTCAGGCACGCGTGTTGGACATCCCTTTCTGGTTACTTCGTAAAGCTTCGTGCTTATTCGGCAATACTCGTACACGGTAATATTTCTCAGTCACGTTAGCATTGGTGTCGTGTTCGTGTCGCTATCTCTGTCTTGAGCACAGTCGGTTACAAAAAGTTTTCGTTGTTATTGTTGTTTGTTTTTATTAATAGTGTTAAGTTTGTTTTGTTTGTTTTATTTGTTTTATTTGTTTTATTTGCAAGTGTCAGTTAGCACTTATATTATTCGCCAAACATGCCACAAAACATAACAGTGTGTTAAATCGCCAGGCGAGAAAAATTATTTACGATTTAACGCAATATGAAAAAGAAAAGAAGAAGGCGTAAAGATGTCGATAAAGTTTATTTAAGAGTTGCTAACGCAACTGGTGTGTCCCAACGCACAGTACAGCGGATCGCAACTGAAGGCAATATTTCGGGCTTACCAGTATTCCGCACGCCTGGTAAAAAGGTCTAGATCAAAACCTATTACTGATATGGATAATTTTGACCAGGGTAGTAAAAGATGCATACACAACTTCCACAAAACTGAAAAGAAATGCCGACGATAAACAAATTACTAGCGAAACTCAAACGGGATATAAATTTTCAAGGTGGTAAAACGAGCTTAAAGACAATTATCAAAACTTGGGTTTCAAGTGGCGAAAGACCGAAACCAATAGAATGGTTCTTATAGAAGACCGACATTCGCCTGAAAAGGATCTTGTACTTGAAGGCAATGAAAAAATACAGGGACGAAGGGCGACCAATTGTATTCACTGACGGGTCGTATGCCCTCATCACATACAAAAGGTAAGGCGTGGTCAGATGGTTCCGCTCAAGGACTAAAGCGCCCGATATCAAGGTCAGCGGATAGTGATGGTACAGCTGGGTCAGAAGCAGGGTTTGTTCGAACGCGCTACTAATGTTCAAATCTGGCAGCAAAACCGGAGACTATCATGATGACATGAATTTCAAAAATTATGAGAATGGTTACGGACCCAACTGATTCCAAATTTGAGCCCTAACTCGGTGGTGGTTATCGATAATGCTCCGTACCACAACAAATTAATGGATCCTGCTACATCTAATGACAAGAAGGCAAAAATGGAATCGTGGTTATTAGAAAAGGTATACCATATGAAAAGGACATGCGTAAACCACAACTTTACGATCTAATAAAAAAACAAAGACGTGAATAAAAATACGTAATAGATGAAATGTTTAAACAAAACAACCACGATGTCCTTCGTTTACCCCATATCATCCCGATTTAAACCCCATCGAGATGGTGTGGGCTGCCATTAAAGGCACATGTAGCCGCTAAAAACGTCGACTGGAACGTAACCCGGACAATGGAGCTCATACAAGAAAAGTAAATTTAATGGGTCAGAATGAATGGGTGCTTTATGCAGAAAAGTGCAAGAGGTCGAACATGACTATAGGAAGAGCGACCATATTATTGACGAAATGACGGATCAATTATTCATCATTAATACAGCTTCAGATTCAGAAAGTGAGTCTGAAAGTGAGGCGACGATTACGAAGATGAACCTATGCCAAGTACCTCACTGGTACACAAGGGCCGACGACTTTATGTTAGGAATTTCCCCTCAGCGACAGTGATTAAATAATAATAAGTGTAAATAAATAAAAAGTATTAAATGTAAATAATATTGTATGTGTTTGTGATAAAATCTGCCCTATCGAAGGTGAGGTATCAAAATTGAATCTTTAATTTATAATGTCTCAAAGTGTTTTATATTTTGGTCACTGTATTAGGAAATTTTATTTGTACATTGGTATATATAAAAAAATGACAATAACAGTTTTCTTCACGAGTGTTCATGCGCTAAACTTCGCAGAGCCTATATTCAGACTCGCCAAGATACGTCGGCCGTATTGTACTGAGGAAAACAAAAATTAAAATCTACAAATTATACATAAGACCGAAGATAACATACGCCGCTCCTGCCTGGTACGCGCTCTTGAGCAACAGACAAAGGCAGCGGCTGCAGGTCCAGCAAAATTTAACACTACGAACCATCGTCAGTGCAGGTCGCTACGTCCGGAATGACGTCATAGCGGCCAACCTTAAAATGGAGACAATTGAAGAATTTGTGGTCCGATTATCGCGCGGTATGTTCGACCGCGCCGACAACGGACCACACTTACACCTTAACAACTTTGCGCCGCTACATACTCGCCCCCCGGACGGGCGACCTCTACCAAGAGAACTCCTCTCTATAGAGATTAGAGAGTCGAGTAATAACCCGCAATGCCGCAGACAGGCCAACTTAGACACCCAAACAGGCCAACTAACCCGCCTATATAGACCAATTAGACGCCTATATAGGCCTATTAGACAACCATAGGCTAAATTAGCCGCCTACTAAAACTGACTTGCAGCGACCTGGGAACCGAACCCCGGATCGCTGCCTACACTGACAATGCCGAAGAAATCGGCTCCCAGGACCGGCCCATAGTAGTGGGCCGTGAGGAACACCCGGGCAATGGGAGAGATGCCCCGAGGCCCGAAACCTGACAGGTGCTAAGCATCTGCAGATGACAACGTATGCAATTCGTAAGAATCTCCTAAGTGTGTGTTGTTTGTGGATTAGCAGTGGACCCAAGCAACCGCCGGTACGACATACTCCGCTAATCGTTGAGTCCGCATACTCCGAGAGGCGTCGAGGTCACCGGCCCTTAGATAGATTCTTAGGCACTCTAGAGCGTTCTCGTGCCCTAAGTGTCAAGTCGCGAGCTAGTGTGCCACCTAAGCACTTCCCCCAACCCTTTCGTTAGAAAGGGGTAGGCATTGCGCCTAAGTGTTGCAGCCATCACCTTATCCCGCCCACAACCTACCATTCGCGTCGCGCTTCATTGCTGTCGACTCGTAGGTAAGGTAACAGATAGGACACATTGCATTGCATCATTACACAGTAGGAACTACTAGGAACTTCAATGACGGGTAAGGGGAAGGGGGACCCCCCCCCCGCGCGTTAGGAAACCACCCGAACCGACCCGGGGTTTTGGATCGACCTCTACTGGTTAGGGACCTATCGAACCCGGAACGCTCCAGGATCGTAGGAGTCTTCAGCCACATACCAACAAGAAAACCTGCGTCGCCGCTTAAGGAACCCGCAACGAGCGCCGCGCTCACGCCCACCGTGCCTGAGCGCACGAGTGAACGGGAACCCACGCCCCTACCACAGCGGGGTAAGAAAACAGCGCGCAGACATACCCCACCGGAAACCGATGCATCGCTCTTCGAGAAGAAGCAGTGCGTCGGACTATCGTCATCATCGTCATCATCATCATCATCTTCATCATCGTCTTCGTCCGGATCGGAAGACGAAGAGCTAACTAAAGGACCCAGCCCACACTTCACCACCGAAGTCGCAGTCCCCATTGAAGGCCAACCCTCCCCACCTCACCCGGCCGCAGGAGCAATATGGACGCGGCCGAGTTCGAGTTCGAAGGAGGAGAGGGGTCCCACGGTTGGGACTCAACATCATATGCGACGATTGCCACCGCTGGACAATCCACGTCTAACCCATCAGGCCTACCACGAGACGATGGACAAAGGCCTTCAACTAGTTATGTCCAACTGGCAGCTCTTGGCTCCGGAAGCGCCTCAACCTCAACAGGAGGAAGAAAAGGCGCGCCACCCGCCCATTATCGTAGAGTGCCTCCCGGATTGGACGAGGCACTTCGAAATTTTAACAAGAAGCTTGGACATCCACCTAACGCCCGTCCGTTCGGGAAGGGGGTCCGATTTACCCCACAGAGCCCGGAAGAATTCCGGGCAATACAGAAGTACCTAATTGAACTCACTGAAAAGGTACCAGCACTGTCCTGGTACTGCTACACCCCGGCGGAGGAGAAGCCCACTAAGGTGGGCATCCGGGGGCTGCCAGTGGGCACGGATACCGTCCAAATAGAAGAGGCTATCAGGGCCAGAGGATTCCCCATCAAGTACGTGAGGGCAATCCCATCCCGTAGGGGCAGACCTGGATGCCTCTACTACGCGCAGCTGGACCACCTAAATCTCGAACAGCTTAACATGCTTTACAAGATCGACGAACTCCTGTATATGAGGGGGGTCGTCATAGAGGCCTGGCAAGGACGAGTGGGCCCGGCCCAATGCCACCGCTGCCAGGCTTTCGGCCACGCCTCAGCTAACTGCCACAGACCGATTAAGTGTGTCCGCTGCGCCGGGGAACACACTGCAAGCCAATGCCCTAGGGGTAGGGAAGAAGAACCTACATGCGCTAATTGCGCTAAAAGCCATACGGCAAATGATTGCCGCTGCCCAGTCCTGAGGAGGATTGCGAGGAAGCAGGGGATCACCCTACCGGGACTACTTCCGGAAGACCCGAAGAGGGTCCCCCAGAGTCGCCCGAGAACAGTAGAGATCCAGCCAGACGGGTGGGCAACCATCAGAGGGAGAGGGAGGCAAACAGCCCCCCCCCCCCCAACCCACCCCCGTAATACCAATGGAAACGGTGGAACTCACAATAAGGCAACCACGGGGATTTCTACAGCCCCGCTAACGACGCCACGGAGCGTCAGCCCTCCAAGAAGAGGAAGCGGGGGAGAAAGAAGAAGAAGGAGCAGCCTCCTCCTCAGGCAGCAACCTCAACCCCTACCCCAATGGTAACGATAGCCTCGCAGGCGCAGGTTACCAGGAAAGAAACGAAGTAAACCTCAGATGGTAGAGCGCTAGAAAGGGCTCTATCAGAAAATAGAGCCCGCTCTACTCATAGAGCGCGCTCTACCATGAGAAAAGAAACCAAAGCCCCGTTGGAGACCAGTACCAACCATAACACCCAGACAGCCAACCGCCAACAAAGACACTATGGACGCAATCCAGAGGCTGGTTGGCATCGCCATCGAGGTCGGAAGCCAGGTTCTGGCTGACATCAGAGCTGGCGCCGACCCCATAACTGCAGTGATGATAGCACTAGCACAGATAATGGCTCGGCACTACGGTGGCGAGTAACACGAACCTGCGCCTGCTCTACTGGAACCCGGACGGTATCCAGCAGAAGCTCCATGAACTCCGTACTGTCGCTCAACACCAGGACATTCACATAATCTTGCTGGGAGAGACAAAGTTGAGGCCATCTACGCAAATCAGGATACCCAACTACCAAATATACAGGAGGGACGAAGTCAATGCTCAAGGAACCGCCTATAGAGGCACGGCAAAACAAGACAAAGAATCTAAACCCCCAAACATCGAGCATACCAAGAAAAGGACTAGATCCCTTACCGTCTGCGGCACTTCTCACATGGGGTATAGATTACAGATGAAAAAAAGCGAGCGAGCCGCTCGCCTACAGTTGACCGTCTGAACCTGTTCAGAGCCGGCTGAAAATCAACGCTGCAAGCTCGCGGCTTATGCTGAGACGGTCCCTTCCACCATTTCAACATAGCACACGATTTTTGTTTTAATGTGTTTGCATTCACATATAATGGATGTAATTCCTTTTTTTTTGTTTGTTAATAAGTCATATTTTTTTCTTTAATTTTAATGTGTCAAGTGTGTAGATGTCAGTGTTGGAATAAATGTCTTTAGGTCCTAAACGGTCGCCCCATACCCTGGGAAACATCGGCCAAATACCTCGGAGTCACGTTCGACACCCGCAAATCTTTCGCAAAACACATAATTTTCCCTTTGGGTAAAATAAGCAAGCTCAAGGTAAGAAATAGAATGTCATCTTAATAGTTACAAAAACACTTCATCACCTATTTTTTACCCTTAGGGATGGAATTCCTTCAAAATTTAATTTGGATCACCCTTGAGGTATAGCCTATCAATTAAACAAAGAATTTTAATTGGTTCAGCCGTTTCCGAGAAAATCGGTGAACATACATAAAAACAATATGCGTCTAATATAGAACCTCCTCTTTTGGTGAACTCAGTTAAAAATAATTTTGCATTTACCTTTTCTAATGGCTTCGGATATGTTTATGAATGATTTAAAAAAATGTAGACGTAATCTGCCTTATGACGGCAGTATAGTATGCACAGACTACCTCGTTGGTCTAGTGGTCACAAACGCATTTACTTATCATAAGTCTCGGGTTCAAATCCCGGGTCGGGCCAAAAACCAGTTATTGATTTTTTGTGTCAAGAAATTCTTAATAGCAGCCCGGAATCAGGAAGTTGTTGGTGTTTTACCCCAGTGCCTCGAAAAGGATGTAAAGCCGTTGGTCCTGCGTCTAATCTCTCTCCAGTCATGTCGTATTGCCGTCCCATCGGACTATGAGAGTGAGCAAATAGAGAGTGCACTTGTACTGCGCATAAACTCGGGCACTATAATCCTGTCTCGCGTCGATGGCTAGTCTCCGTCATGACTGACCGCCGTGACAGAAATTCGTTCTAGAGGACATTATTATGGTAGCACCTACGCATATAGACTGACAAACATTACCATATACTATTAACATCCTCATACAATGTACACCCCGTCTTCTTGTGTCTTCAATGCGAAATCCGGCTCCATATCCTTTACAGCATCTTTTAAGATACTGTCAACTTTGTCGCCTTCAGCACTAGGATTTTTTTCAGTGACCACTTTTAAATACAAATTGTTTGGGTCGTCTCCATTCTTTAACAACTCAATTTTCGAAATACCTTCATCGTCTCTCGCTTTCCCGTGTTTCGCCAACAAATGGCGACGTAAGCCTCTTATCCTAGTGTACACAGCACCGCAGTGTTGGCATGGGTGAGACTGCGATCGTTCATGTGTGGAAGCCACATGCTCATCTAAGCTTATTTTGTAGCCAAACTTTTTGCTGCAGATAGTACACTGGAATAGGAAAAAAAATTATATTAAAAAATATAGTAGAATGAATAAAACTACTTTTACGGATTGTATCGCGTGTTATAAACTTATTTCTATTAAATTACCAACGTTTCGGGTGCTTTACAGCACCCATGGTCACGGGGGGACTGAGGTGATTGATGTCCCAATGTCAGAGTTAACCCGGTTTTGTTTGTTTTAAATATGAGAGACCACAGTGGTCTCTCATATAGAACAAATAAAACGATCTATTAAAACCCGCGTAAAAGAACACATAGCTGACGTGAAACACCAACATTCCGGGAAGTCTGCAGTGTGTGATTATATCCTATATATAATAAAAATAAGTTAATTAAACGCGATAGAATCCGTAAAAGTAGTTTTATTCAATGTGTAGTGTTCACGTAAATATAAGAAATCATTAAATATAGTAGATGCTAAAATAAATTGAAATACTTTTTAAGAGTTAATTTTTTAGTACAATGCGATTGAAATAAGAATAGGACTGACCGGACATGATATTGTAACGTCATAGCTGTTAATTCTACCCAGTTAGGTAGGGTGAGCAAAACAGATATTTTTGTAAGAACATTTATTTACAAATAAATACAAAGAGAACTGAGCCCTAAAACCCATGGCTGAACATGGATTCCTAGATTGTATCATAGTGTTCTTGTCTCATATATTTGTTACAGATGTCACGCTTGGCAGGCGAGTTGGCATCTGCTGTTTCAGTTTCCCTCTGTCGCCTTTTACAACACCCATATGTGGATAAAGGGTTAAGATTCTCTAACGCCGCTACTACAGGGCATCTAATGGGTGTTATTAAAATTGAAGATGAGCTGTGATGATCCAGGGAGAATACTAGGATGGTCATGAAATTATTGTATTAACCTTGGTTCTTAATACGTCTGCAAGAATTTTAACGTAGTATAGCCATGCTGCCGGGGTAGTACCACGATCTCACAGAATACCAGCGTAAAATATCAACTTAATGCTGTTGTGTTTCGTATGGTGAGTGTAGAGAACCGGAGACCCCTTTTACTGGAAACGAGGCATTCCATCTTAGTCCTCACGGGTGACAACGAATCTGCATTTTGATTCGTAGTCGAGGATAGATGTAGATGTCTATGGGCCACAGCAACTACTTACCATCAGGTGGACAGTGTGCTCGCTTGTCACCCTTATCCTTTAAAAAAATACATAGATACATACAGATCAAGCTAATACAAAACATGTAATAATGCCAAAGAAATCTCGTGGAGTACAAAAAGGTATCAGGACACCTACGGTTGTGACAATTTGTGCGTGTTAAACACAGTGCGTTAGAACAATAAGTGGTATCATAAAAACAAGTACAACGGCGATAGACAGACGCGTGCAAGAAATATTTGCCATAATCGGCATGTTTGGCTCACGAATTGAGTATCACAATTTAAAAAAAAATATTTCTATTGTAGAATTTAAATTTAGGTTTTTAGGATTTTCCCCTGTATTGAGGAGAATTTTCATATACATAAAGAAAAATTGCATGTCTTAGAAATTAAAAAAAGGATTCGAATCTATGTGAAGTCCGTCAAAATGCATAGGGCAGCGCAGCGCAGCGGACACTTCCTTGCTCTAAAACCCTCCCAGAAACTACACCCTTTACACTGGAATGGAATGGAAAATTGTTATGATTATGAATATCATAACTGAGAACATCCAACACAGGTTATAGAGAACCATTACACACAGATTATAAATAAAGCACTGCACAGATTATAAATACCTCATACTTCTTGAGGCCAAGATGTCGTCGACGATGTGCCCGCAGATTGGAGCTTGACACGCAGCGCTGGGGACAGACGTCGCAACTGTACGGACGCTCGCCCGTATGTTTCCTGCAGTAATATACATGTTTAAGAATGTGTTCACGTTAAACAAAGTTACAGTTATGTTTAATGTTTCTTTCAGTACTAGTACTTATATTTTATATTAATTAGGATAAAAATAAAAAAAACCAAACCACTGTTATTCATAAAAGTAAAACTATTAGAAAAAAGAGTTGTGGAAAAAGTGAAAGAGCAAACCACTGAGGTATTGTATTGTGTATTAATATAATACTCTAGAAACAGATCAACTTTTATTTAAGACTAACTTCTCAATTAAATGACATTGTGTAACAAAAAACTTAGCCTCAGTGTCAACTAGCGACATCTGGTGAGCGGAAGATTATTAGCCCTCATTAATAAAGTGTAGTGGCAGTGTAAAAATATCCACTACCCCATAACATCCCGTGGATGTCTTAATATGTGACAGTGGGAAACTGGCAGCAGTATCTTTATGATAACAGCTAAAGATAAAATACTGCAGTTGCCAACCCAGTTATCAAGCAAACTGTGGAAAATATCCCCATAGATTGCCCCCTATGAGGCAATCTATGGGGGAGGCCTATGTTCAACTGTACACTTTGATAGGCTGTAATGGTATTAACGAAATGGATCAGTCTAACAATGATAACCTAATTAATTAGTATTAGTGCAGAATAAATATTGCTATACAGCTGACCATATAGCTTGAACAACCGACAATTGATGGAAAAGAAAGACTTTGGCTGTCTTTTTGCCAGTTAGCGATTTCTAGGATTAACTATGTGCAATTCGTCGTCACTCTCATAGTCAGGTGGTTCATTGTCTTCATCTCGAATATTATTGTTCCGTAAATTATCGGCGGCACGGGGTACTATATTTTGATCACTTCTATGCACATTAGCGGCTGGAATGATTACATTATGAATTAGACATTAGATATGCCATTATGATTGTAGGTACCCCACTAAATAGAGTGACGACCTGGTAAGAATGCAGGAAGTCGATGGATGCATGTGGCTCGGGACCATGCTTGGTAACATTCCTTGAAATGAGGCCTATATTCAGCAGAGGACCTATGATGGGCTACTGATGCTGTAAAGTACAGAATAAGAAACAAAACTATTGTTCCACCAATGGGACCCAATGGTCCACAACTTCACTGTCATGAACCACTTAGCTCAACTATTTTTACTTTATTTAATTAAAAATATTAACTGAACTGCATACTGCATGGCACCTGATATGTACAGTAAGTGAAGATCTCTGTGTTGTACGGAAGCCGCAATGTGGACAAACATGCTGTTTAACTCCTGTGTGTGTCAGTTTGTGTTTATGCAGGTAGTCTTGTCTAGTGAAAATTCGGCCGCAACTCTGTAATTATCAATAAAAATTACAGTCAATAAGTGATCTAAACAAATGGTCACCTATGTAAGTACTTTTTAATTAATTATAGTTAGTTTAGGCCGTGTGTGTTACAGGTAGTTTAAGCCATATAGTGGCAGCATTAGAGAATTCACTACTTCATAATTTCCCTAGGATGGCGTAGGAAGCAACAGACAGAAATGAAACAGGAGATGGACAGCAGCATCTTCCTGATAACAACTCAAAAATAATAATAAAAAGCTAGTGTTGAATAGGATATACAAAGGCTACATTTGTCCCGTACATGATGAAACAATGTAAGAGCGGCTCAACATTTTGACTTGTACTACTTCAAATTTTATGTTAAGTTACTCTTTACTTATCACATGTGAACTATAGGGGGAGAGTAAGAGAGAACGAGGCACATGCTCCAATAGCTCATCTTTTCATTCAATGGACATTTACATGAACAAGATAGATTTCTTTTTGTTTTATTTCATATTTACTCAAGTAATGTTTTATACACTAATATAAGAATATCCACTACCCCCATATCATCCCGTGGGTGTCGTAAGAGGCGACAGAGGGAAACAAATTGGGAGATGGGCAGCAGTGTCTTCCTAATAACAAATAAAATTAAATAAACTGCTGCCAACCCGCTTGGCAATCGTGGCAACTATGGCAAATATGAGGCCCCTAGGAGCAATCTATGGGAGAGGCCTATGTTCAGCAGTGGACTTCAATAGGCTGTAACAGTAACGGTAAACATGACATCTATACAAAAAAGTTTTGGGGGTAGTAAGTAAAAATGTCGATAAGATAGTGATTTGTCCATTGTCAATCACTTCTTATTACTCTGCAACAGTTCTTACGTCAATCACACATTGTAAGGTAGGGCAATACAAACACAGCAACACTACACCAGTACTCGTTACTTCAAAAGTACCACCAAACTTCAACGACACTTCAAGACACCTCACCTTATTTAAAGTTGGATGAGGCTACGCTTACTCTCATTTTTAAATCATGTCCTATGCAACACTAACTGTGGTAGCCAACCCACCTGCCAATACAATGAAAGGTTGTAATGAATAAAGGAATAAATGATTACAGTTGACCCGCAGTAATCCGTTAAACATTTTGCAAGGAGGTGCCGGATTATCAAATTTGTCAGACTATAGAGTACGGCCACAGCCCCCTGTTAGTCCAGAACTTTTAAAAAAAGAGTACCTTGTAATTTGACAAATTACATATCAAAAATAAAATAGTAACAAATAAAAAAATCATGTGATGCTCAATGAATACCTAAACAGTAAATAATGAACATCTGCTAGGCCGCTACTACCATAGTCACAAACAAAACAAGACAATACGCGTCCTGTTTGTCCATTTATTTGCGAAGGACACCTCCCCCATGGCGGATTCATAACTCGACTCAACTATACCTTCATATTATAGGCATTTCAGATTACAGGGGGTGGCAGATTAGACAGGGGCCGGATTACCAGACGTCCACTGTAACAGTTTATTTGTAACATTATTGTTGAAAACACTCTTCTAGCTAATTTTAAATTAACATTGTTCATGATGGCTTGCCATAGTCGCCAAGCGTGACGACTATGTTAAGCGCCTTGACAACCACATTATTTAAAGTTAAGTTAAGGATAGTTATAAGTTGTTATCGGTAAAATGCTGCTGACCATCTCCTGTTTAGCCAATCTGATCACATAAGTGTAAAATAATGAAATCTTTGCAAGAATGGAAACGGAAACGGAAATAAAACTAAATGTATTAAATTTACAACAACGAATGTTAAAAGTCTGGGTACCAATGTGTTTTTAAATGGGGAAGAACTGAGCCCTGTTGAATCCACTGTTTTTCTTGGCATCACTCTCGACGCAAAGCTTCAGTGGGGCCCCCATATATCCAAACTAGCAAGCAGACTAAGTTCTGCAGCCTATGCTGTAAAAAAGATTAGAGGTCTCACTAGTGTCGAGACAGCTAGACTAGTTTATTTCAGTTATTTCCATAGCATAATGTCTTATGGGATTTTGCTATGGGGAAATGCGGCTGATTCAGAAACTATTTTTGTTTTACAGAAGAGGGCCGTTAGAGCTATTTACAACCTAAAACCGAGAGAGTCCAGTACCAGTGGTAAAGTAAAAAATGACTTTCAATAAGAATTACACATGTAATCTATATTGAATAAAAAATTATTCTATTCTATTCTATTCTAATGAGTGAATGCCTCAATAATTGTGCCATAGTGGCACTGTGATATTTCAGCTACAGTTGACATAATTCAATCATACAGAAGCTTTAGCCCTAATTAAAAATTGACTAATTAATCTGTAACAGAGCTGAACTGAACAAGAGCCTGGTAGAAAGTTGAATTTACTTAAAATATTTTACTTAGCTAACACGCAGCTAATTGTAGTGGTCTGTATATTTTTAGCCTGAAATATAAGAAATGCCATATGGTGCCATATGGTAGAAGGCATCTCATATTGGCATTATTATAAGACCAAATAGAATTTTTTATAAAAAAAAATATGAGTATCTAGTAGCTGTTATATAATATGAGGTGTACGACCGAAGGTCGATTTCTGGCGAAGCCAAAACCAAAGCCGACTAATCAGCTATCGCCACAATCTTCGACCAAAGCCAAGTGACCAAAATCAAGATTAACTAATAATATAAATGTAACAGTAAATTAAAAAAGGTGATTTTAATAATCTCTAGAAGGTGATCTAGAGATAATAAAAATTTTGTCGCTACATTGCACTCTCGCTCTTTCGTAACAGTTTTTTAACCTTTGGCTTCACCCAAAACCAAACATTTCACCTAAGGTGGCACACATTATAACCATCTCATAATTATACTAATTACATTTGTCTTACTCTTATATCACCACCACATGAAGTAACAGAAGAGCAACCAACTCAAATACATATTTCCAAAAGCTAAAAATCTAATAATACCAAACTGATAGCAATGTTAAATAATATCTAATTGTCTTCCTCTACATAATGGCATAAAACACAATCCTGAGCCTCCTGCATCCATCAACTTTCTGCATATCTTACCAGATCATTACTCCATCTACACTTCGCTTACCAGTATGAGGCAGCCATTTAAGAACCTTAATTATACTATTGATGGTCAGTTCTTCAAGTTATATGGCCTGACCATTGTCTCTTCAGCTTACTGATTCGTAATTTAAATATTAAATATGTAAATCGGGACATTAACCCTAATTAACAACAATAATAGTGTTGGTGTTAGACACTCAGATTTTTACCTCACAGACAAAATTTTTCTTTTCACCATCATGCACAGCCATGTGCTTTTTTAAATTTGTTTTGGTGTTGAACAACTTATAGCACTTCAAACATTTAAAAATGTCATCGGGCAATTCCACTGGTACATTGTCTCTGTGGTTTCTCATATGATTCTCATACACTCTTCGTTTTGGAAGATATCTATCACAAATACTACAATGGTAGCCATCCTTTAAGCCCTTACAAAAGTTAATTTCATG
>JAGSMP010003000.1:0-14104 GCA_029286625.1 Parnassius orleans | reverse complement strand
GTGGTTTCTCATATGATTCTCATACACTCTTCGCTTTGGAAGATATCTATCACAAATACTACAATGGTAGCCATCCTTTAAGCCCTTACAAAAGTTAATTTCATGACCCAATCGCGTTTAAAATGTAATTGAAAATTATTTGGAAGTAATTAAAGAATTTGTGAAACTATAATTTCAAAAAAAAACACTACCAAACTTAACTTGCCATGGTGGAGTGACGAACTTGTCATGCTAAAGGACACCACCACCAAAAACGACATTAGATGTGCAGCTCCAGTGCGAAGAGCAGCTGTTATTGCAGAGTACTGGCTCAAAAGAAAATTATGAATGTGAAGCAAAAAAGGCTCAGATAAAAAGCTGGAAAGAGTTCTGTGCTGAACAGGATAGAGAGGGTTGTGGGAAGGCCGCCGAGTTATCGGTAGAACTGCTAAACAGCACGAAGATCTGCCACTTACAAAGAATGGAGCGGCCTAAATAATGCCGAATCGGCGAGATTTTGGCGAAACATTCTACCGAACAAGGTTGAGCTGATAACGCAGATCACCGGCGTATAAGAGCTAGCTGAAAAGAAAGATAAATGCGGGGACACAAGATGACTCTTCTGACCCACCATTTACTCTTGCGGAGCTAAGATACTACAACCAGCTTCAACCAAAAAAGGCACCAGGTGGGGACGGCACGGCCGACATCTGCCGAGTGTCTCACAGCGGAGATTTATCTGAGGCCTGCTAACAAATGTCTGGAGTTGGGACACTTCCCCAAATGGAAGGAGGCAGTGGTATTGTTCTGCGGAAACCTGGAAGAGGACGACTATACACCCCAAAACCTACAGACCAATAGGCTTACTACCTGTGTTAGGGAAAATCCTGGAGAAAATGGTCATCAAACGGATCAGATACCATATCCAACCTGGTTGTAGTACTCCAATACGGTTTACCTACAAAGGAGCACCGAAGACTCCTCTATGACATGATGAAATATATAAACCTACATGCGCAATAAAGATCATTGTGATAATATCTCTTGACATAGAGGGAGCCTTCATAGCGCCTGGTGGTACTATAAGATGCCGATTGGCTGAGGAAAGTGCCCCAGTAACATAAGAATATTGATGGATAGTTATCTCCGGGATAGGAAAGAAATTGAAGTTAAGCGCAGGTGTGGAACATGCACAGGCAACCACCAGGGGTGCGTACAGGGTTCGTGGGAGGACCGGTCCTGTGGATCTCGCTATCGACCCTCTGCTGAGAAATGGAAGGGAGAAGCGATCAGTGTCGGCCCGCCGATGACATCATCCTACTGTTTGCGGGGACACGGCCCGATATCCAAGCACGTACGGATACTGCTCTAGAACATGTTATATGGGAATTGTAATAAAGCTTAAATTTGCGCCACAGACGGGCGATGGTAATATGTAATAAACTTGTACAATTCACCTAAGCACCAGGGCGATGGTGGTGGTATATGTCGGAGGAGATCAGGTGCTCGGTCACCGTAGACAGAAAACTAACGTTCAACACACATGTGAGGAATGTGTGTGAAGAGGCCATCTCACACACTATCAGGCAGCAAAGATTAGCTGGGGCCTTCAGCCTGAAATTATTAGGACGATGTACACGGCGGTCGTTGAGCCGGTGATTTTGTACGCAGCGAGCGCGTGGGCGCAACTGCTAAAAGTTGGAGTCAGGAAGCAACTAAATACTGTGCAGAAGTTTCGCTCAAAATTATTAAAGCGGACTGTATCCCTACACGCAGCGCTAGCATTGTCTGGTCTGCTTCCTCTGGACTTGAGGGGTCAAGCAGCATCCCTTTGAGGCGAGGAGAGAAAACTCCAGTCAGTGCTGGCAGACAGAGTGGTGGAGACAAAGGAGAGTTTTATGGAACTGCCTCACCCTGCAACCTATATGGATCTGCAACCATATGCCTGTAAACGAGGACCAAACGAGACTCAACAACAACCAGAGTTCCGAATATTTACCGACGGGAGAAATAGAGGAAAGGTTGGAGCGGCATTATCTTTTTGAATAGTGCTGCCGAGACCCGAACTCTAAAACTCAAACTGTCGGACCACTGCACCGTTTTCATTGTGCAGAATTGTTGGCCATATATAAGGCAACTGAGCGGATTCTCTAGCGCGGAGACAACTTTGGGGTTTATAGTGACTCTAGGTCTGTTTTAGAGACCACAAAACCAAGACTCCCAACACCCTTTGGCAGTCAAGACCTGCAAAAACATTCAGAACATCATAGGCAACAAAAACACTACAACTTTTCTGATTAAAGCCCATGCGTGGGTCTCTTGGCAGAAATGAACGGGCTGACGAACTGGCTAAGCACGCGGCGCTGCGAACAAAAAGAAGCCCGGATTATGACCTTGTCCGGTCTCTTGTAAAGCGTCTATCTGATCTGAGACGCTAAAGAATGGAACCAGAGGATAAAGAGGGAGAGAGACCGCCAGAACAATTCAAAAGCCTTTCTGCCGGACGCTGAGTCAGCCCACAAATTGATTAAGGAAACAGCGCTGTCACCGACGAAGTCCAGGCAATGACCGGACATGGATTCTCGAGTACCTGTACGGTTTCGGTGCAAGAGAGCCCATCATGCATCCTGTGAGCCACAAGTCGAGGAGACAGTACTGCATGTCCTTTGCAGTGTCCTCGGGTTGATAAAGCCAGATAAATTCAAGTCTGAAACTGATATACAGATTATAAAAGAAAATTTACTATTGATGAAAAGGACAAGAAATAAGTTAATTAAATTTTGTGAGGGTATAGTTAAACAAGTCATTAAAGTAATCATTAAACCTATTTTAAAAATAATTTAATATGACGAATATTTTAATGTGATAAATATGACTATGATTATTACTAGTAACTATTATTGTTACTATTGAAAATTTTTGTAAATTGGACAATTATTACTGTAATTATAATTTGGCTAAATATTTAATTTATAAATACAATCGGTTGTTGCCATTTATACTTATATATACAGAGAGAACGCACTGATCTAAATTAAAATTTATAATATTGTTCCAATTGTATGTTTTAATTATAGAGGTATGTACTAAGTAAACAAATGATTTTGCATGTAGATTAAAGTAGTAGGACTCTGAACGAAAAGGCAGGTCCTCCGCCCTCTATAAAATTGAGACAATATTAAAAACACGAACTCAAAGTCCATGTCAAGCTTGAAACGTGTCTCGACCTCCATGTCAGAGGAAGCAACAAAACATACATATTATAAAAAAAAAAAAAAAACCTAACCTAACCTAGCACAACTGCCTAACTTACAACCTAACCTGGCCTAACCCCTGGCTAACACAACCTAGCCTAGCCTGGCCACAACCTGGCTAACCTGCCCTAACCCTTTATTTCTAACCCTAACCTAACCTGGCCTAGCCGCCTAACCCCTGGCCTTAACTAACCTAACCTAACCTAACCTAACCTAACCTGCTTCAACCTAACCCCAATAACCTAGCTAACCTAACCTAACCTAACCTAACCTAACCTTTTTTTTTTTTTTTTTTTTTTTTTTCGAGAAATCCTCATGGACTACCTCCGCCTGGGAAGGCGGAGGGCGTGCCGACTCTTACCAGCTAACCACCCAGGTGTCTCTTCGCACGTGCGCGTAGGCCGCGGAATCAAATTCTTCCGCAGCCCCTGGTGCTGGCCCGGTCTGTCCGGGCCTCCTACACAGGGTAGTGAGGTGTTCGACTACGATAAGCGCCTCAGAGGCGCGCGCCGACACCCGCTCGCGCCTCCGCCTGGTTCCATCGAAGAGGGGCGGGACTTCCCAAGTCCTCGCCTGGACCCATCATGGGGCGGGAGGCAGTAGCGCCGCTTTCGCGGCAGCGGCGGATCTGGTCTCTGGCTCCGCCGCCAAGATTCGGCCGCGTAGGGTAGGAGGCGGCGCCTCGCAATCCGACACTCCTCTCCCCGCGGCCCCACCACCACCACATCAACGGTGCGGCCCGTCTGAGTCGCGGAGGATAGGCGGTGGCGCATCGCCATACCAACATCCTCTTCCTCCGCGACTCCACCTCGGTTGCAGCGGTAAGGGGGTGACCAACCCCTTCCGCAGCAGCCCACCGACACACATCCGAAATGGGCTCGCCGAGCCACACGGGTGGCCACCAGGCCCGGCCCTACACCTCGGGCCAGCCAAGGGTTCCTCTTTGTTCACCGCGGTCGACCAAGCCACGCTACTAAGCCCCCGCCACGACAAGGCGGGAACCCGTTCGGGGCCTAACCTAACCTAACCTTCTTCGCCTAACCTAACCTAACCTAACCATTTGCACTCAAACGCCGTGCCGTACGCAGCATTTTTATATCGCTCCGCGCTCGAAAATTCTAGTGTCGGGTCAAAGCACCAATTTTAAAGAGTGATACATCATTGACGCGTCTCGTCGAGACGAACAAAATATATAAGAAAAAGTGATAAAAGTTTTATAGTTTAAAAGTTATCGCCAAAAAACTGATTTTTCTAACCTGTAAAATCTTTAAATTGAAACGCTGCTCGATCTAGATCGAAGACATATAGTTTTTAAAGTGCAAAAATAAGTGCCCCGACGAGCTTAACAATTTAAGCCATTAACCGGAATTTTTCGACATCAGCGCGCCGAAATATTTTTAAGCAAAACCACGTGGACACGTGTTCTTTGATAGGAGGCCGTGCGGCTGATTTTGACATCGCAGAATTAAAGAGGACATCGAGGCAAAGCATCCGACACCTCGATCATCAAAATCGGACCAGAAACACCGGAGATATCACGCCTTGAAGATACCGATTTTCAGGAGGGACTTTCAAAGGTGAATAACTCTGGTTTTCAGTGACGACATATACATTTATAGACTCTAATTAAAGAGGAACTTTAGCTTTAACTTATTGTATAAAATTTTTAAAATTGGATGAATTTAATAATATTAAGTAATTTTAAAATTTTGGCCCAAACACGTGGTGGCTGAAGGACCCTCAGGACATTCCTGAAAATATTGTCAGAAATTTGTTATCATACATACTATATTCCAAAATTTTTCAAAATTGTCCCGATAATTACAAGATTTAGAGCCTTTTGCGGCTGTTGGTTTCATAACACAATTTTCAAAATTTTAAAACTCAACATTTTTTCAGGAACCAAAATTTATCAATTACAAATTATAATACAACAACTAATACACTGTCTTTCAAAATTTTTTCAAAATTTTCGGATAAGTATTTTTTAAGTTATAAATTTATTTGTGTGAGCTGGGAGGTCCTGCAAACCGCACAAAAACTTGTTTTTCAGTTTTCAGGAGAACGGAGCCTCCTAGCTCAATTCTGACAATTTTTTCGGGGGCCCCCCCCCCTAACCTCCACCCACACTATCCACTAAAGGGATAGTCTTCGGACCCTCCCCGATCATTTTGACCAAGTTTCATCCCCCTACCCCAAAGTTGACATATTGACTTAGTCTCTGGGGGATGAAAAACTTAAAATCATTATAATAAATTAACCAGTGATCCGATTCGGACCAAATTTTTTGTAAAAAATAATATAATTAGAGTACTAACAAATAAGAGGGGGACGGACTCTACATAGAGCATTTAAAATATTTTGTGTGTCTTTGTTTTTATATTTTATTTTATTAATCATTTAGATTTAAGTATTTTTTATTCTGTTTTGATGTGGTTCATAGAGTAATATAGAGATAGAGACGACTCTACGTAGAGCAAAGAAAATTTTTAAAGAATTATTTTGGAACATTTTAATTTGGAATAGATATAATTAAGGTAGATAATAAGACCAGACTCTTGGTAGAGCTAAGACTCTACAAGAGTTTACACATTTTTTTTTTTATTGTATTTATTTTGGTTTTATTTACTTTACTTGATACTTATATGGTTATAAATTTGATTGAGGCTTGACCTGGGTTCGCGGTGGTGTGTTAAACTGCATATAGATTAAATTTTATTTTCACTTTTAAAAATCTTAAATTGTACAAATTAATTTTCCTGCTGGTAAGGAAATTATATAAAATAGAGTGTAGCATTTTTATATATATAAATAAGATAGGAGAAGGTAGAGTAACTCTACATAGAGTTCTACACTGAATATTTTGGAAAAATTACCGCGATAATCGGACTGTCTTGTTACCGCAGTACGAACTCATCATAGCCGTATCGAACTGTACAAATTATATATAACTTATACAAACTTTTTAATTTTATAACTTTACAAAAATCTTTTATTACTTACATTTTATTTATACAATTTTACTGACGGACGCATACCTCCATTATGTTTGGGTTTAGAACTCCAATGAAACCGAGTGGTGAGGAGTCATCCCCCCCTAAACCAGGAACGTCAGCTTCCCCTCAATTAGGCGAAGCATAAGCGACTGGGAAGGTGCATCCACCAACCCCGCTCCAACAAACTCAAGCGCAACGACGGTCCAGGTGGACAATACTACCTCTAAACCACGACCGGTACTGTCGAAAGACAACAAACCCACGGCCGCGCGTAGACCATCTATTGATGTCCGAACTCCTCGAGAGTAAATACGAAAATCGAACGTCGGAAGCAAGGGCCTGCCTGAACAAAGGTAAATTACATCTGAGCGCCTCTCAAATTTAAAACCGAGATTAAAATGGATTGGCTGAGGCATGATCGACTCTACCAGATTGTTAGGGAAGCTGAAAAGGAGTTAAAAATAGAAAAGTCTAAAGGTGTTGGTGTTGGTGATGGGATTGTGGGGGGGGAGCCGGTGCAAACCAGTACCGACTCTACATTCATAGTCAAGACACCGGAACCAACAAGTAACACCCAGTGCGACCCAAACATAATAGCTCGAATCGAGGAGCATACGAAGCTGTTGATCGAAAGCAACAAAAAGATAGAAGAGCTTAAGGCGTCTATTGACAGACAAAAGGAGACCTTGGAACGGACAACCTACGCGAGTGTAGTATCGAATAAAACCGCAAATATACCAAAAGTACGAAGCACGCTGCACTCGGTAGTGGTCACCTCAAAAGATGAAACTGAATCAGGGGAAGAGGTGCTCGACAAGGTCAGGAAAGCGGTAGATGCAAAAGACGGCTGGATTAAAGTTGAACGGGTAAGGAAAGCGAAGGACAGGAAAATCATCATAGGATTTGATACACCGGAAGAAAAAGTAAATAAGCACAGACTGGAAACCAAAGGGGCCTCACCGTCGAGGAAGTGAAGAACAAAGACCCAGATCCTCTTAAGTGTATTGTCCATTAACACCGACGAAGACATTATCATAGCACTGAGGAACCAAAACAGGTATGTCTTTCATGACCTCGACGGAGCGGAAGACAGAGTGGAGGTTAAATATAGGAAGAAAACAAGAAACCCCCACACTAACCATGTAGTGATTAGTGTGTCACCTACCATCTGGCGTAGAGCAGAAACTGGATACTTCCATATTGACCTCCAGCGTGTCAGGTGGATGACCACTCCCCTTGGTCCAGTGTAGCCGTTGTCTGGGATATGGGCATAGTAAAAATTTTGCAAAGAACCAGTAGACATATGCAGCCATTGCGGCGGCCTCACCAGGGCCGGGTGTGCTGATAGGATTGCTGGTGAACCACCCGCTTGTAAGAACTGCACAAGGGCAAAACTGGATCAGGCAGAGCATAACGCCTTTAGCCGTGATTGCCCTATTCGCCAAAAATGGGATAAGATAGCACGATCATCTGTAGCCTACTGCTAAGGGCGACCAAGCGGAAACCTCCCAGTATAAATTCATTCAAGCAAACCTCCAAAGAAAGAAGTTAGCCACAAACGAGATTCTTCTTGAGGCACAGAAACGTGGCACTGCTGTTGCTCTTCTCCAGGAGCCATACGTGGGAGGGTCCAAGGTAATGCGTGGCTACCAAGGAGTACGGATCATCCAGAGCACAGGACAAGGAGATGGGACTGTTAAAGCGGCTATTGCTGTTTTCGACCACCAACTCAATGTTAAGCAGTATCCGAAACTCACCACAGACAACATCGTAGTGGTGGGGATTCAAACCAGTGCCTGGGAAATCACAGTAGTCTCGCTTTACTTTGAGCCGGATCAACCCATTGAGCCATACCTGGAGCACCTGAAGAAAATAGAACAACTAGTAGGACCAAACAAGTGGATTATCGGAGGTGACGCTAATGCAAAAAGCTCGTGGTGGGGTAGCCCAATAATTGATCACAGGGGTGACGAAATGTCCGGCGCTCTTGAGGAAATGGGCCTCAATATACTCAACGTAGGGAAATTCCGACCTTGCACCATTCGGGAGGAAAACGGTACCACAGCTATGTCGACATAACAGCCTCGACAAATCTTCTGGCTCTAGTGGACAACTGGAGGATAAACGAAGGCCTGATGAGTTCGGACCACAACGGCATACTGTTTGAGATTCGCCTAGAAAAATCGAAAGGCATAATGATAAACAGGACAACAAGACTTTTTAATACTAAAAAAGCTGATTGGTCCAAGTTTCATGAGCAACTTGGACAATCACTACAAGAAAATAGAATAACAGAAAATGATATAAATAAAATTGACAACATAAACGATTTGGATACAGTTACAAAAAATTTGACAAACTCAATAAAACAAACCTGTCTATCAACGATGCCAACTAAAAAAGCGGAAGAACGCATCAGACTGCCGTGGTGGTCCAAAAAACTCGCAGAGCTTAAAAAGAACGTCGCTACGAAGAAACGCAGAATTAGGTGTGCCGCTCCAATCCGAAAGCAGAAGGTCATGAAGAGTACCTGAAACAGAAGAGGGTATGAGTCAGAGACAGCGAAGGCCCAGACAGAGAGCTGGAAAGAGTTTTGTTGTAAGCAGGATAAAGAGGGTGTGGGAGGGATATACAGAGTCATAGGAAGAACGACGCATAGAACAGGATCTACCACTGGAGGCGAGGAGGGATGTTGGACGAGAGGGCTCTGTAGAACTGCTGGCCAGAACGTTCTATCCAGAGGATGCCACAGAGACAATACTCACCATCGCTACGTAAGACTCGAGGCCGACAGAGTGAACGCCGCAGATCAAGATGGCTCTTGTGACCCCCCGTTCACAATGTTTGAATTAACTCAAGCAAGTGAGTCTTTCAACCCAAAGAAGGCACCGGGATTGGATGGCTTCACGGCCGATATATGTTGCCGTGCCATTAGGGCCCAACCTAGGTTATTCTTAGCGCTCCTCAATAAATGTCTAGAATACCACCACTTCCCCAAGATATGGAAACAAGCAATAGTTGTCGTCCTAAGAAAACGGCAAGGATGACTACACAAAGCCAAAATCCTATAGGCCGATAGGACTGTTGCCTATACTAGGAAAGATTTACGAAAAGATGATCATGGCCCGCCTCAAACACCATCTACTGCCGAGGATTAGTACTCACCAGTATGGATTCATGCCGCAAAAAAGCACGGACTCCCTCTATACGCTAATTCAGTATATCCGTAGAAAGCTAGATGAAAAAAGAATCATAACTCTAGTATCCTTAGACATAGAGGGAGCATTCGATAGCGCCTGGTGGCCGGCAATAAGAGTCCGACTGGCTGAGGAAAATTGTCCCCTCAATTTGAGGAGGGTCATGACAGCTATCTTAGAGACAGGAGGTGGTGGTCAGATACGCCGGTGAGGTATAAAGCGACTACCAAAGGATGTGTCCAGGGATCCATAGGGGGACCTATCCTGTGGAACATCCTTCTTGATCCCCTCCTGAAAAAACTTGCGGACAGAGGTGATTACTGTCAGGCGTTTGCTGACGATGTCGTGCTGGTGTTCGATGGCAAAACAGCTCAAGAAGTCCAGGATCGTGCCAATGAAACTCTCGAACGTGTCAGGTCGTGGGGTGTCGAGAATAAGCTTAACTTCGCTCCACACAAAACATGCGCTATGATAATCACCAGAAAGCTTAAATACGACACACCACGACTGAGCATGGGAGGGGTTGCAGTTGGCATGTCGAAGGAAATAAAATTGCTGGGTATGACCATCGACGATAAACTGACCTTTAACACCCACGTCGCAAACGCTTGCAGGAAAGCCATAAACATATATAAGAAACTCTCTGGAGCGGCAAAAGTCAGTTGGGGCCTTCACCCGGAGGTGATCAAAATCATTTACACGGCGACAGTGGAGCCAGTCATCTTGTACGCTGCTGGAGCATGGGGGTCGGCTGCAGAAAAACTAATGGTCATCAAGCAGCTGCAGACTGTACAACGGGGCATCGCCCAAAAGCTCTGTAAGGCCTACCGCACGGTCTCCCTGAACTCGGCACTGGTGCTGGCTGGGATACTCCCCCTAGACCTCCGAGTTCGTGAGGCGTCCTCATTGTACAAGCCAGAGGATTGCCCCAGTCAGTGCTGGCCGGGGAGGTCGAGCGTATGGCATCAGCGCAGACTCCACATCCGGCCGAGTGTCTCGAATTGAATATCGTGAGCTTGGCAAATCAGGATGACGTGAACAATGCAGTTGTTTGCGATATGCATATTTACACGGATGGGAGCAAAATTGATGGCAAGGTTGGCGCTGCATTATCTGTATGGACTGGCGGGGTGGAGGCCAAAACCCTCAAGCTTGCTCTGCCGAAATACTGTACCGTCTACCAAGCTGAGTTACTAGCAATAAGCCGAGCTACTCGAGTCATTCGCGCACACAACGCCTTGACCTACGGGATCTATAGCGATTCTATGGCCGCCCTTCTTACAATTAAGAACCCCGTTGCCTTCACAATCGCAGTAGAAGCCAGAGAAAATCTTAAAGATATATCTCTCCAGGGCAAGGTAGTCACCTTGTTCTGGATAAAAGCTCACGCAGGTTTTGAAGGCAATGAACGAGCAGACCAACTCGCGAAGGAAGCGGCCAAGAATTCCAAGAAGAAACCGGATTACGACCTTTGTCCGGTTTCATTCGTCAAGCGGTGCATTCGCCAGGCAACGCTTGACAAATGGAATCATAGATATAAGATAGGTGAAACGGCCGCAGTTACAAAAATGTTTTCCCGGATGCAGTAACTGCATATAATTGTCCGTAAGATTAAAATAGACAGCTACAAAACACAAGTGATGACAGGACACGGTGGATTCTCCGAGTACTTAAACCGTTTTAAGTGCAAGGAGGTCCATCGTGTATCTCGACCTGCGATACCCGAGTCAATCCTCACATAGTGTTAGAATGCCCCATCTTTGGTATAGAACGTTTTGAAGTTGAGAGTAAGATGAAAACCAAAATAATGGCTGAAACTGTGAAGGATATCATGGAGAGTGATCAAAGAAATGTATTTCTAGATTATTGCGTAAGAATAGCGAGAAAAGTAATTATAAGAAATAAAAGTAGTTAAGAAAGTATGCTGTATTAATATATTGATGTATATTACTTATAAGCATAATACTGTAGTAGATTAAAATATTGTTAGCAAGTAAGCAGTAGAAAGAATAAAATAGATTAGGTTGTGTACATTTACTTCCCTGAAATAATGCCCAGCAGTGGAAAAAGAAGGAAAGAATAGAAATAAGAATATAGTTAGATTAGATAATAAAGAATAGATGAAAGGTCCACCCTTAGTAGAAAGAAAGACGATGGATGCAAGAAAGAACTAGTATGTAGAATGAAAGTACGAGAAGCATAGAAGCGAGAACTGGTATGAAAGAGAAACAGCTGAAATAGGCTCCGATAATGTTGGAGGTAGAAGTATTAAAAAAAAAAAAAAAAAAAAAAAAAAAAACCTAACCTAACCTAACCTAACCTAACCTAACCTAACCTAACCTAACCTAACCTAACCTAACCTAACCTAACCTAACCTAACCTAACCTAACCTAACCTAACTAACCTAACCTAACCTAACCTAACCTAACCTAACCTAACCTAACAACTAACCTAACTATTTCTTCTAACCTAACTTCTTCTTCTTCTTCCCTAACCAGTGGAGAATGTTAATGTCCAACCATCAGCGAGTGTAAAGGTGCCGGGTCACAATTGATAAAAATCCTAGCTTTGCAAACATGCCAGAAGCCCTGAAAAGCTATCAATTTATATAAAAGTTGCTAGAACAGCAAAAGCACGCACAAAGTTAAACTCCAAATAATAAGACAATTTATGTAGCAGTAGTGGAACCAACGATCCTATACGCAGCAAAGTGTCTGGGCGCAATGGTAAAAGTGTATGTGAAGAAGAAACTAAGATCGTATCACAGGAATGTTCGCTATCTCGGTTGCAAAGGACATGAACAGTCTCCTTTGCTTCCCAGCAATTTTACTGCGGGCATATTTCCTCTGGATCTCAGAGCAATAGAGCATCTTAAAAGCTCTGTAGAATAAAACGAGGAAAGTCTCTGGCAACTTCAGGAAGAATCGTGAAAAACCAGTGAACCCATTGCCCTACCACATCAGCCAATAGACATCGTATTGCCTTTGAAATAATTACCTCAGAAGAAAACTGATTCCCAACAACCAAAATTGTACACACAGACGAGCAAAATTAAGGTAAAAGTCAGGCTGTAACAGTATGGAAGAACAATCAGGAAATACGGAAATCGACATTTAGGCTGGAAAATTACTGCAGTGTCTATAGCTGAGCTCACGGCAATCTTAGAGCACTGGATCGATGCACAAACACAAAGACCTGAGAGAAGGCATCATCTTAAGTGATTCACGCTCTGCCTAGAATGCCTGGAAGTGATACATCGTCTCTGCATCCATTAGCTGTAAGAAATGCAGGATCGAATAATGTCACTGCCCACTAGATAAGGCGAGGTTAAGCTTTGCTGGATCAAGGCACATCGGCATAGCCGGTAATGAAAAGAGCCGATGAACTGGCAAAAAAAATGCTGCGCTTTTCGAACAAGCAAACTCCAGCTTACGATAAATTCCCCTGTCCTTCGCGAAGCGGCACCGCAGGGACTCTACTTACATAAATTGGCAGTTACGATACAGTGAAGCAACTGGGAGCTGTAACAAAGAAATTCCTACGGACATAAAGCATATAGAACATGGCATATAAAATAGACAGACTTTAAAAGTACAACTACTGACAGGTCATGGAGGTTTTAGGGCTTATCTGTATGAATATAAGCTAGCGCAGTCTCCATCTTGTGTTTGCAGTAACGATGAAGAAAATATCACACATTTATTGGTGTCCTAGATTCGCCATACAAAGAACTTTTGAACAAAAGATGGGATAGCGCTTACAATTTATAATTTTAAGGCGTAAATCAACAACGACGACTTCTCGGACCCATTTCCTTAAGTTTTCAGAAACATTAGTACGCACTGCGGAAGTAAGGCTAATGGATCCAAACTAGTTTAAGTTAGAATATAAGATGATAAGCCTTATATAGTAGAAAGAACAAAATGTATCATAAAGATAATATAGTGTATGTAGAATTATTAATAAATTTGCCGATACCACTCAAAAAAAAAAAAAAAAAAAAAAAAAAAAAAAAAAAAGAGAGGAAAAAAAAATATATATATATGTATACAAAATAAAATAATAAAAAGAAACAAAAAAGGGGAAAAAAAAATAAGAATAAAAAAAAAAAAAAAAAGATGAATAAAAAAAAAAAAAAAAGCAAAACTAATAATAAGATAACGGGTGGCGCACTATGTAATCTAATTTAAACATTACTTTATTTAACTTTAGATGTAAGAAACTTAATTAAGATTATAGACAGTACTATAAAATTAAAAAAAAAAAAAAAATTCATTAATTAAAGTGTAAAAATGTTAATTAATAAATGAATATTTAAAAAAGTTATAATAAGGAATTAAAAAAAAAAAAAAAAAATATAATATAAAATTAAAAAAAAAAAAAAATAGTATAAAGATTTGTATAAAGTACTGAATTTGTAAAAAAAAGATGCTGCATGCATAGCAGCAGTAGTATAAAATAAAAAAAAATAAAAAAAAAAAAAAAAAAAACCTAACTAACTAACCTAACTTCTTCTTCTTCTTCTTCTTACAACAGCTAACCTAACCTAACCTAACCTAACCTAACTTCTTCTTCTAACTAACCTAATGACCACAAATTTGCTTATAACTTTCATTAAATGGTCTTTTCGTTCAAATTTTCTCTAATAATTAGCAATCAATTGGCCCCATATATCCCT
>JAGSMP010000030.1:7375000-7718957 GCA_029286625.1 Parnassius orleans | reverse complement strand
GTTTAAATTAACCACAATCTCATTATAGTGACCAAAAGAGTTGCAAACTTTGTTCAGCCATTGTCAGCCTCTAAATTTTAATTAATATATCATTCCAGTTATGACCTTGATCTATGTATGATCTTGTTCTTTTGACCACTCCAATATCTAACATTAATAAACTTTTAATAAAAAGTAAGCTCCTTATACCAATGCTTACTTGGCTATTAAAATAATTTCAGATGTAATGTCATGTTCAAATGACTACTATATAGTGGAAATCTAAAAATCTTGCAATTGCATCTGCCGATCACGCTTACAGAGCTAGGGTTGCCAAATATTATCTGATGAAATATAGTATTTTACGAAAAATAGTGTTAAAATGTAAAGTACGTGATATGAAAATATAGTATTCTACGAAAGTAAGAAAAAAATGTTTCAAGTTTTCATGTTTCTTTGCATATCTATGAGCAAGAAAATCATCATTATCATTATCATTACAGTCCTTTACAAGTCCACTGCTGAACATAGGCCTCCCACAAGGAATGCCACAAAGCACGGTCCCGAGCCACCTGCATCAAGAAAATATAGTTCATTTATTATGTATTTAGTCAGGCTCAAATTATAGTAATATAAATATGCAAACATACTTATATTTATTTTCATAACAGCTTCTAGTACACCAACTGAAAATGTAGAAGGAACATTAGAACGACTTATAACGTGACTTTATATATGCATTTTAGGTTCAGTATTAGGTTTTATTTCAGTAGTCGATTTTTTATTACGTTCCTTACCTAAGCTACGTGGCTGTGTTATAAATTATTTACACAATCTTAATCAGTTTTTCTTTTTCTATCGAACTGCATTCTCAAAGTAGCGAAATTCTCGAAAAAATGTTCTTTACTACCCAAAATTTTAGGGCTTTTAGTGCAGTTTTAATGTGAATTATGGCTATAAATCACAAATTATTCATAATGAATAATCGTCACGATTCACGATTTTTTTTAAACTAATGGATGTCAATAAACAATATTTTGACTTTAGAGTGAAATGTCTTGTACGTAAAACTGCGATCGAGCAATCAAAACCACAATTATATACAGGGTTACTCGAAACTCGACAACTTCCTGGCAGCGCGTGATAGGGGAGTCAAAATGCTACAGATTTGACCCCCCATATGTATGGCCGAAAATGAATTTTGTGGCATAAAATAAGGCCCAATAAGTTTGTCATTTACAATACCCAACCACACATTCAAAGGAAATCTGCGCTGTTTTTTAAGTTTTTTTGGATTTTTGTACACTTTCAGTGCCCAGTAATGAAGATTATGGTAGTTTGTATATACCATCTCGGTCAAATTTGGACTCCTCCGTCCATAGACTGTTTCTTAAAAAAAATTCTTCGTCTGCGTCGGAGTTTAGCATGAAACGACAAAACTGGAGTCTACTCGCTGAATCGCCCTCGTACAGCGTTTGTACCGCTTGGTAATGGTACGGATGTCGGCCTGACAGGTGCACCACCGACCATACCTTCCACTGGGACATGCCGAGCCGGCGTGCTACAATGTTTGTTGAGACGTTAGGGTCGTCAATAAAATGTTGCATAATTGTTTCTTCATCGTCAGCCGTAAAACGTCCTGGTCTGCCAGTATCCACTTGATTTCTGTGAATAGTGCCGCTTTCACTTAATCGTCGATAGGTAGCTCCGAAGACAGAAACGTGGGGAAGCCGGCAATCAGGAAAGTAACGTTGATATTCTCTCGAGCCCCAGCAACGTTGCTTTTTTCTGAATAGTTGTTAACAACCATTCAGACGCCAAGAGACTAAAAGTGTGCAAGTTCGTTGCTAAGAGCAATCATTCTTTGCGTTAAGTAAAAGACCCTTTTTTATTATTATTCATTGATTTCAAATCACCGGGATATTATTACCTTTTTGGATAGCTGATTAAATGGCCATATTTTTTTAAATATATTTACGTCTCTAAAGTGTAAAAATAGATTTTTTTTATTAAAACCGGATTTTTTACTCTGAATACTTTTTGTACTTTTTATGATTGTATTCGCTTAGTTGAAGCTTCAAGAAAATAAATAAATTTAAAAGAAAGCATACAAAAAAAACGATTTATTATTATATAAAATTTAATACGAAATTCTAGGTGATTATTGAAAAACCTTTAAAATCCTTTTATCTCAAGACCTGTTCATTTTCGGCCATACATATGGTGGGACAAATTTGTAGCATTTTGACTCCCCTATCATGCCCTGTATAATATGCAGTGCCTGATTTAGAGTTCTCACAGTCCTAGGCTAACTATGAGTATGCCCCCAACCAGCCTGTTCTGTCTGTGCCTGCCCATCCCACGAATATATATTCGCTAGTAAAATATAAAAATCTAGTAAATATTTACTAGATTTTTATATTTTACTAGCTTACCACCCCGCGGTTTGGCCCACGTTAAATCAAATTTTTCTGATAGTAAGTGTCGACAACTGTAAAACCAATGAAATTGCAGGTGCGTTGCCGGCCATTTTAAAAGGAATAAGCTCGTTTCTTGAAGATCTCTAAGTCGTATCGGTCCGGAAAAATCGCCGGTGGTAGAAGATTCCACAAAGAATTCTTGCGAAGAAGAAAACTCCTAGTAAATCTCACAGTCATAGTGGACCGCCAAGCATCCAGATGGTGTGGATGGTACTGTGAGTTTTGTGCCGATGTGTGTTGGTGGAATTTGGCGGCTGGAATTAATCCGAACAATTTGTCTATGTAATCCCCGTGGAAAATGCGATAGAAAATGCATTGTGATGCAACATTTCTTCGCAGCGACAGTTCGAGCCACTCTTTTAGCTGGATGCGGTCAAGTGGAAGGAGCTGGCACTGGAGTGCCCCAGTCCAAAGATGAGAACAGTTCTCCATGTGAGGGTAAACTTGCGCCTTGTAAAGTTGCAAACGGTGTACTGGCATGAAATACTGTCCCACTCTCTGAGCACGCCAAGCTTTTTAGAGGTTAATTTAGTTTTCCCTTCCAAGTGACCGCGGAAATGTACGTGATTTGATATGTCGATGCCGAGGATTCCGATGATGGCTAAGGCAGCATGGGAAGTGCCCTAAAATTGAGGAGATACGATAAAGGGGTTCGTTTTAGCGGTAAACTCGCAAAGCTATATTTTCTGAAGTTTGATCTGGTCATCCCCAATCCGAGATTTTGTTTATTAATACTCGACTTCGGACACAAGTTTGTTCCGATACTCGATGACATGTTCCCGAGAAATATTAGCACGCCGGTGTAAAAAGCATCACCAGTGTTATAACCAGTAACAGCAACATATAATTGATATACAGAAGAAACAGCGTATATGAGAGCACGCAGCTTTGTGGAACATTAGCATTAATAGGCTCGTAGTCGGAGTATGCACCGTCTACTACGACCTTGATGCTCCGATCGGCAAGAAAACTGATGATCCAATTGCGCAATTTCTCAGGAAGCCTATAGAAAGGAAGCTTCTATAGAAGCGCTTTGTGCCAGAGCCCATCGAAGGCCTCGCTATGTTCAAAATAACGGCCAATGCCTCCCTCTTGGGCTCTACTGGTTCCACTCATCTATGAGTCTGGTAAATTAGAAGAGTAGAACCAGAAATAGCTAGACCACCAGTGCGGTCCCTAACCAGCTAGTGGTCCTGAAGGTACCTTATGAGCTGGCACTTCATAATGGATTCCATTATTTTTGAGAACAAGGAGGCGATGGTGATAAGCCTATAGTTAGACGGGTCCTTTTCTACCGACTTCAAAAAGGAGGAGGTACTCAATTCCACTGTATATTTTTTTTAAATGTGTGTTACCTCATAACTTTGTTCTACGTGAACCGATTTCGATTTTTTTTATTTTGAAGCTGTTGCTTCTCATGTGGTCCCAAGTGGTTGATCAAGGTCTGAAAAACTATTGTTTTTGAGTTATTCTTAATAATTTATATTGAAGTCGGTTGTACAAAATTTTTAATTTTTAATTATTAGAGATCTGGTTCACTAAAGCTATCTTCCATAAGTTCCTGAACTTATGGATGATAGCTTTAGTGAACCTGATCTCTTTAGATCTCTTTAGCAAACCCAGTACTCCCTAAGCGTATCAGGATTACCGGGAAAGACGCCTTAGAACTGGTGCTAACTCCGGAGCACCCCTCTTCAGTACAATAGGAGGGTCTCCGTTAGGCCCACTCGACTTGTTGACATCCAGGGATCCTTCGCACACTGAGCACTGTGTAAACCACACATCCAGCATGGTGCAATCACACAGCGGAATAGTCGGCGGTGTGCACCCCCGTTATCGAGAGTCGAGTTGGACTCAAAAAGAAAAGCCAAAAGATCGACTTCCTCCTTTGCGGCATGGGTCAGTGAGTGTGAGTAGTTCTCCCTGTCCAGAGATGGAACAGATGGCTGATAGAAGTACCGTTGGACAGCCTTGGCAAAGCATTAATAAAATTAGAGATAGAGAAGAGAGCTTGAGCAGTTTAAAATCTTTGAATAACGTCCGGTCAGTCAACGAAAGACGAAAGGTACATATTTTTATTTTTCTTGTACCAAAAATACAAAAAGAGCAACAAGTAAAATACTTGCGGGTTGCGGGTAATGTCTATTATTTATTGAGAATATTATACCAAATTTTATTCTGTACATTTGTGTTAGGTGCTTGCAAAGGCAAGCTCAGCGCCCCCTCTAACCTTGCGCCCCAGGCTCCAGCCTGGTTAGCCTGTGGGTAAATCAGGCCCTGATAATATGGTTTTTAAGAGGGAGTAAATTAATTAGATTCTTGTGTTTGATTAATAAACATCGTTTCATAAATTCGTACCTATGTTTTATTGAGCTAAAACATACCTTATAATTATCGCTTACCTAATATTTACAAGTACTTACATAATCAAATTAATAACTTAAGTACAATAACGCATAGGCGTCAATCTTGGTGCATCACTATTCAAACACTCTCAACTATGTATCAGTATTTATAGAACATCTAATTACGCTTGGCATAATGGGCATTCAGCGATACGCGCGCTCTATACCTTGCTTATTTGTACTCTAAGTTCTGAACACTCTTATCTATTGTTCTAAGGGGTCCCTTCTAAATATTACTTATTACTATACTCTTTGGCGGGGTATATAACTTTGACAAGTAAATAACCGAACGGATATGGCGTAATTTAAGAGGTTAATAATTGAACTTTAAGTTTAACTTTATCTACACAACGTTGTTCGAAATAATATCCATTGTTATCAATACATAGCGGAATTCTATGTCTCTAGGATTTTTTTTTCAAGGATCTATACTTCAGCAGAACATTTTTGACTTCGATTAGAATATTTTCTAAAGATCGTTTCAATTCAACAATTTCATACAAAGATTTGTAAATTTTATTGTTGACGTAGACCCCGGAGTAAAAATTTGAGGTAAGATCCCGGCACCTCGCGAGCCAACGCACGGGACCATATATGCAAATAAATGCATCACATTATTTTTTTCAGTTGAGGCATAGTGGGTACCACATTACTAGAGTACTTATTAATAAGGTTACTGGGCTTATATTATGTACGGTAAAATATTTGGGCACAAATTACTATTTTAATTTTAATAGTTTATTTTGACTCTTCCAGTATTCTAACGCTCCTGCCAAACCTTTAGATCGGCCACATACATACGGAATTCCCTTTCGTGATTCCGTTTCGGAATCCCGAATCGGGATTCCGTGAATACATCACACACATACGTTTATTTCCGTTCGGAATAACAAGGGTCAGTTGAGAGAGGTTAGCCATTGAGTCTAGACATTCTGGCAGCGAATAATGACGACGATTTTCTGGTTGCGATTCCATTGTTGCTGTATTATTGTTACTGGGTGCATCCCCTTATCTCCCCAAGCTTGCAATATAGTCAATATTATGTAAAAAGATCTATCTATCCAGAGATATGTTTTAAATATGGATTTCTGTAAACTCTTTCAATGAATTATTAAATAAAATAAGATGAAAGGTTACGAAAAGCTATACACCTATAAGATTAAATGTAAAAACATACATAAACACACCTACCCGCTTCGGTCGTGCGACGAACACTGAGCGCGTTCCGTACGGAATTTTTACGTATGTGTGTTGCGACTCGTACAAAATCTATGGAAGACTTGCGTTCGGAGCGGTTTTCTTCCGTTCGGGATTCCGAACGCACAGGCGGTCATACGGAATCTCGAATCGGAGAAAATTCCGTACGGAAAAATACCGTACGTGTGTGGCGGGTCATAGATTTTATATGGACTTGCTGCGTTCGGAATCTCGAATCGGAATATCGAAACGGAATCCCGAAACGGAATTCCGTATGTATGTGACCGGCCTTATTCTGACCTTATTGCATTTGCGTGCGCACACTTGTTGTCCCGCTATTGCATGCCTTAAGCGCAAAGCGCGTAGGTATGTTCTACTAGCGCCTAAAAATCAATATTCCAACGTTTTATCGCATGAAATCGTATCTAACAATCATATTGAACATATAAATTATATAAAAAGCACATTTTCAGAAAGATAAATGATTGTTGAACTTATTATTTCTTTTTAATCGATTAATTGCTATTTTGACATTAAAAAGTGGTTTTAGTGGCTTATGGTGTAGATTTATCAAGTCCGCATGGAGGGGTAAACATGATAACTTTTGAAAATATCAATTATTTAACTCAATCTATTTTTTAATCTCTTCATCTATCATGTGCGAAGCCATGGAATGTAAATGGCAGTTTAATTTTGTTTTGTTTAGTTATAATTAATTTTTTTCGGTGAGAAATCCCGAAATTGTGTTTAAGGCTGCTCGCCTTGTAATAATTTATTTTAGTAAATACACTTTGCCTCAGCCTCACTCGCACTCCGGGCTCGGCCGTCGTCGTGAGTGGATTACTTAGAATATAAACCAGTCACAAATTTCTTCAGTTTATATACAATGCTGGAGTTTTGAAACTATGTGAACGTTTCAAACCTCTAAATGAAGCGTTTTCAATTGAGTGCGAATGTAACGATTCAAATTCCGGTGCAGATTGTATCGGGCCTCGTACATTCCCCTCGCCATTACTGTGTTGTTTATCTTTAATCTAATCGGAGACACTCTTCATTGGATATGAGGCATTTCATCTTAGTCCTGAGGTGTAATAACACATATGCATTTTGATTCTTATCTAGGAAAGATGTAGATGTAGTGTTGCCCAAATGCAAGAACAAGACGAGACTTAGCCAGGTCTTGGTCTTGTGCCAATACACCTGGTTTTGGTCTTGGCCTTGGTATTGCGCTCCCAGTCTTGGTCTTGGTCTTGGTCTTGCAGCAAGAGTCTTGCAAGTCTCGCAATTACCTATTAGCCTATTGCTATTTATTAACCGTTACTTTAGATCTTAGAACAACTTAACAGAGTAGGTACATTTTGAGCTTGAATTAACATAGCCATAGTAAAGACCAACCAAATTAATAAATGTCTACACATTTAATGAGAAATTCGAAAAATCAACTGACACCGGGTGGGGTTTGAACCCACGACCTAAGCGATCCGTGCCGATGCTCTAACCAACTGAGCTATCTACCGTGTCCCACGGCCACGGGAGTCAGTCTGTTTCTTAATAAAAGTTTACATTTAATAAGCTTACATGTACTAAAACATGGTTAAAACATATAAAAACAAAAACTTAACTGTATTTTAAAGAACATTATCTACCTAGAAAGAGATTGATAGACCCTCACCTTATATGAAATGGAATAAAAGAGTTATACAATTTATACAATCTACCATTTATTTAAATAAAAAATAAAATACAATACAAATTAAATAACATAACATTACACAATAGCTTTGTCATTACTGTTACTTTATATTAAATCTTTTGACCAAGAATTAATACAAAGTAACCATCTGGCTGACTCATCACTTAACCTATTTCTATGTTTTCTAATTACTAATGATGCTTTAGAAAATAATCTCTCAGCAGGTATTAAAGTTGCAGGTGTTGAAAGAAAATAACAGGCCTCTTCGATAAAGTCGGATATTTTGTCTCATGCGTCCTTCACCACTCTAAAATGTCTTCCGAGCTGGCGGCTCTGGGTTTACTTAGGTACTCCTCCAACTCGTCAATAACTAAGCCTTGAAGACAAGATCCAGATTCAAATGACGTCGTGGGAGATGCATACAGTTTCTGAAAGTCTATTATGTCTTCATCTTCATCATATTCACATACTTTCTTTTCATTTCTTGGTGATTCTAGGGATTTATTCACTGAGTGTAGACTTTTATATTCTTTATAAAGTTCATTAAATTTGCGCAGGCTTTCTGTTTTAATTTGCTTCCCCCATAATGTCATGTCAAAAGTCTGAGCCTTATGCCTTGGGTCTAAAATTAAAGAGGTACAATAAATCCAGTTGCTCTTCTTATAATGTTTAAGCATTTTGCCTCGAGCTGCTTGGAAACCCAGATAGAGCCTTTTATCCACTTCGGATCGATTAGGTTTCTCATCTAATTGTTTTACCATGGATTCAATTTTATCGAGCAGATAAGAGAGATTTGCAGTGAACTTATTGAACATATTTATCTATTAGGTAATAATAATAATAATAGTAAGTAATTATTATAAACCAATATAGTTAATATTATAATAATTACTTACTAGAATAAATTATTATGATATCTACCTATCCTTACCATTATGTAATTACAATATTCCTTGCGAGATCAGCATAATGTATTCGTGTCCATTCTGAGCTACCGGAAACTTATTTTATTCTTTGGAACATAAACTCTGTGGCGGCAATCTAACAGTGTCAAAATGTTGTGCGTGCGGCGCGGCTGCGACGATTGTATGCGATATCAATAGAAGCCACCGGCGCGTGTATCTTGACCTTGTACTTCCGAATAGCTGCAAAATTTCTTTAACAGGTCAGTATCCGACCTTTGATGACACCGACAACAAGACGCCGCGCACTATCAAAGTGCCGATGGTCAAAACTAGGAATGCACTCTTTTTTCTTTTAATGGATATTTTTATTCGCTATGTATGTTTATAATATTGTTCGTAATGCGCATAAGTCCAATTTTCCAATTTTTTTTAATATATTTTTTTGCGTCTCTACTATACTCTATACTCCTTGAAACGACACTCAGTCCTAACTGCAAGACTCAAGAGTCTCGCAGGCTTAGTCTTGTTCTTGCTCAAATCTTGCACGGTCAGTCTTGGTCTTGGTCTTGCTAAAATTAGGCGGTCTTGGTCTTGGTCTTGGTCTTGCAAATATGCAAGAACTAGAACAAGACTGCAAGACCAAGACCGATTTTGGGCAACACTATGTAGATGTATATGGGCCATACTATCCATTTTTCATTAGGTGGACTGTGTGCTCGTATGTCACCATTATTCTATAAAAAACACACACATTCGTACATATTGTGCATTCATATACATATATATTGAAAAGAAATTTATTTCACCATATTTATCAGCCCGTAAAAGTCAGCTGCACATGGGCCCCTTCCATTGATAATATATTTTCTAATTTTTTGGATAAGAATGACTAACACAATCCACCTGATGGTAAGTCGATATTGTAACCATTGGACACTTACATTTATCTTCGATTAAGAATCAAATGTAGATGGGTTGTCAGCCCTGAGGTCTAAGATAGAATGCCTCCTTATCAGTAAAAAGGGTATCTGGTTCTGTACACTCACTATACGAAAGAGAATTAGCCGGTACACTCTCACATAATACCGGCTCACAGAATACCGGCGTAAAATAAAATACTCTGTGAGAGCGTAGTTCTCCGGTCGAAGTGGCTTCTACCATCAGGTGGATTGTGTACTCGTTTGTCATCCTTATTCTATTAAAAGGCAGCAAAAATATCGATCGCTGTAGAAAAACAAAATATTCCAACAACCAAATTTGATACATACTTCGATTAAGAATCAAATGTAGATGAGTTGTCAGCCCTGAGGTCTAAGATAGAATGCCTCCTTATCAGTAAAAAGGGTATCTGGTTCTATACACTCACTATACGAAGGTTATTATTTTTAGAATCACAGATTTTATGACGAGACCTTACCCCCGGACTTGACGGAGTAACCTGAAGGTGTACTTCGGTGAATGCTACTGGAACTACTCGAAGGGTAGTAATAGTAATTAATAGATGTGCTGAGTTTGGACTCGTTTTGTTAGTTATGATGAGACCTTACCTCCGGACAGTGGCGGATTATCCTTAAGGCAAACTAGGCAGGTGTCTAGGGGCGCAAGGTTTAAAAGGAGCGCGCGCGGAAGTTTTTAAACGAACAAAAAAATCGTCGTATTTGATTACTCCTAAATCGCTCTTACTCTCTCATCACATTTTTCATTTATGCCCACCTGTTAAAGGTACTCGTATCCTAATTATTTTGCAACTATTAAACTTTATCATAAATTATAATATAGTTTATTTGCAAAATGAGTAGTTTTAACCTTACCTCCAAACTTAATGGAGTGACCTGAAGGTGTACTTCGGTGAAGGCTACTGGAACTCCTCGAAGAGTAGAAGAACTAGGTGTGCCGAGCTTGACCTCGTTTTGTTAGTTATGATGAGATCTTACCTCCGGACTTGATAGGGTGACCTGAAGGTGGACTTCGGTGAATGCTACTGGAACTCCTCGAAGAGTAGAACTAGTTGTGCCGAGTTTGGCCTCGTTTTTTCAGGTGATGAGACCTTACCTCCGGACTTGATAGAGTGACCTGAAAGTGTACTTCGGTGAATGCTACTGGAGCTGCTCGAAGAGTAGAACTAGGTGTGCCGAGTTTAGCCTCGTTTTGTTAGTTATGATAAGACCTTACCTCCAGACTTGATACAGTGACCTGAAGGTGTACTTTGATGACTGCTACTGGAACTCCTCGATGAGGAGAACTAGGTGTCCCGAGTTTGGGCTCGATTTGTTAGTTATGAATAGACCTGACAAATCTAACCCATTGATGGAGTGACTTGAAGGTGTACTTCGGTGACTGCTACTGGAACTCTTTGATGAATAGAACTACAATTTCCAACATTTTTTTTATATTTTTTCACGATCATATGTGCATTATTAGTCGTGAACTTTTGGATTTTCCAAGCTTTTTTTAATTGAAAGGAGTCAATCGTTTTTGGGCCCACTAGAAATTTTCGCGACCCTTAATGGTATTATATACAAAAAAAAGATTCCAATTTATTATTGTAAATAGCATAAAGATTTTATGAAAATCTAAACGGAATTAAGAAATCTGAAAAAAAGAGTTGTTTTGATATTTGTGTTCTTGTCATTGGTTCAGATAATGTAATATTAAAAAAAATTGTAGTAGAGATGTGCCAACTCGGAAGAAACTCGACTCGAGTTAACTTGAGTTGAAATTCATGTAACTCGAATAGTACTCGAGTTACGCAACTCGAATTGGCGGAACGAAGTTGTGTCAGTTTGTTACAAATTATTTTTATATTTGTTCCTCCATCCAAGATAATTATTATTACTTAACTTTATATTTTATTGGTTTGCGTATAGACAATTTTCATAAAATAATATCACTCTAACTTTATGACGTAGCGTATAGTTAAAGTTATTAATAATTTAACTATCACGTATTATACTTAATCAGCTTGTTGATATTACATAATATATCAATAAATTGTTCGAATTAGTAAGTCGAGTTCATCACTAAATTGTAGACAGACACTGAATTGACCGTAAGATAAAGATGCGACTCGAGTAGAATTTTGTGACTCGAGTCACTCGGGTTTTATCATATCACTGTAGTTGTACTCGAGTTTTTTGAGTTGTGCGAATTAACTATTTACAGTCCCTGCATCGATTGAAGTTTATCACTCGAGTTGATAATAGCGATTACCTTAGTTAAAGCATTTTTAAATAATAATAATGATACTGTTTGATAATTAAATTACTAGTTTAAGTTTTTTTTATTATAGTTTTTAATACAATATAAAGTGGAATTTCTATATTAATAACTTTTTAAATAGGTACCTTTATTAAATAAGTAATATGTGACAATATGAAATAAAATACAAATATTTATTATTTATTTGTTTATAGTATTTCCATGTTTTTTATTTACTACACACATGTGTAGCATTTCAAAATCTATAAACTGCTTTTCGCATATCTTACAAATCGCTTCCATTTTTCAAAATAAGCCACACTGACGATTTTTGTTTTGTTGTTTCATTGTTATCATTCATACTTTAAACAAACAAGTATATTTAAATCACCTTTTATGTTATGCACTATTTATACGTAGTAAAAAAAAATAACAATGATGGCACAATTACGATATTATAAATCAAACTAAGTTCATATTTGACTATAACATGCCAGATGCAAGTTTCACGCCCGCGGCGCCTTATACTATGTGGATTAGTTGATTAGATGATAGAATTAATAAATTAGTGAACTGACATCTATCTAGCGCTCTCCGAATCCACACGGTGCGTCGAGTTGACTCGGTAACTCGAGTGCAAGCGGACTCGAGTAAAATTTATTTTCACTCGAGTACCGAGTTACACAGATTCACTCGATTGAATCGAGTGAAAACAGAGTTCGAGTTGCATCACTACTTTAAGAATAAAATCTGTGGTTAATTGTTATACATATACTTTAAAATAATAAATAATTTTTAGTAGCAAACTAGCAAAATTAATTAATGGCTAAAAAGTTTATGCGTGTTTGTTTACAAGACAATAAAATAAATATCGTCTCATCGATGCTCAAGTGTTTAACATATAATGGATAATATCTGTTTTTCCTTTTTATTTTTTTGTGGTCGCATGGTAGAATCTTAGATTATAGGGTAAAATTGCCAATGACATTCGAAATTGAAAAATGGAAACTAATGAGTTTAGTTAATTAATATAAGAGTATGTATCACAGAACCTCTTGGTAGAGAGTAATTGTGTTCTGTGCACAGAACACAATTACTCTCTAAGGTATGTATGTAATACAAGAGTTTACTTTTACACCTAGAATTTTGGAAAATCTAAATAAGATCTATAATTTATGATGAATTACCTAAAAAAATGACAAACACAGGTCTTAGAACCTTATTAGTATGTTAAAAGTGACAAAGTATTAAAGTTTTATGTTATTAGTAAAATCTAAATTAAATAATAGATGGAATAAATACATAAATGAAGTTTTTCTGTATGTTATAAGAAAATTAGAATCTATGGGTCGAGGGATTTAAAGATTTCTCTATTTGATGTAGCTTCATCGGCTTTGAAGAGCGATTCATTTAACTGCATTTAGGTATAAATACCTTATGTATTCAGCAAGTTGCTCGATAAACTTGACAATACCAAATGGCATCAAACATGGATCCTGAATTTATGCCAGCCATAGTAGATAGACAGTATAGATAGTACATATATTTATGTGTAAATAAGTACTTATTACTTGTACTAGAAGCAAATATACAGTTTGCATAAGTATTGTAACTTAGTTAAACCATTTTTACTTGTGTATTGGTTATATCCTTGTTGATCAGATGCTTCTATTATCCTTAAACTGATGTGTTGTTAACTCTGCAGAAAGGAATATTATTTTGTCATCTACTATCAGATAATTAATATAAAAATAATATCCTTTTCCCCTACATGAAACTAGTGAAAATAAGAAATCAGACAACTTTTACATAGTCAAATATTGTTGATGTAAATCCATAACTACTATTTGTGTATTATATTTTAATGGTGTATATTTTATAATAATTTCTTATTTATTCAACATACAGGCAGAGACAACAAAATACTGCCAGAAATATAGAAAAGTAGTTTATTGACATTGAAGTATAGTATATATATAGTCTTATACAATATTCATTAAAAAATTTCAGGTGGATCGCTTAGAATAAATGTGTATGTCTTGTAGGCTGAAATCTTGCAGAGCTGCTCGTAGGCAGAGACAAAAGTATATGGATATTGAATACAACAGTCTTATATCATATCTCACAAAATTGATAATATCTTTCTGATTCATGTTATTATCAAGTTATTTTGAAAATATCTTTTGAAATGATAATGACTGACAATAATAAATACAATTAAATTATACATGTGTTTTTGTTATCCTTACACAACCAGTTTAAAACGTCTTACTTCATATTTATCAGCGTGTAATAACATAGATAAACATGATATTACCTAGTCATTTTGGCTTTAATGGTGTTTGGGGTATGATAACTAATCAGTTAATATATTTTAAAACAAAGTTTACACTGCACCTTTACTAATCAACCAAAACATATTAAAACAAAGTCTTGACACCGCACCTGTCTGTCTGTCTGTTCCACTATTAGATTACACTATAGTGTCTATAGACTGCTTTGGAAATAATTACAACAATATATGCAGTGGCATTTTACTTTGTGTTTTATCCTTATACAACCAGTTCAAAACAGCTTTCTTACTATATAGCATTTAAAGGTAATATTATAAATAGACATATTATCCATTATTCATCTTGACTTTAATCATATTTATTTAATTGCTGTAATGGTGTGTGTGATGTATATTCACTAATTAATTAATACGTGTAAAAAATAGTCTCCACACCACGTTTGTTTGTCTGTGCACTGTTTTGCCGGAACTGCTAAAAGGATTTTCCATCTATCTTAAAATATCTATAATTGCTGAATGTACCTACACCTTTGTTTAATACTATTAATTATTAAGCTATTCTATTCTATATACACTAGAAAACATGAAAACTACTAGAAAATCGCTTTTAGTTTGTTTTAAGGTTATTGCGATATTCATATTTTAATTTTTAATTTCTCAGAATTCCCGTTAGATGCGATAAAACTAATATTAATTTTGTAATCTATAGATTATAAGGAATAAATCAACATACATTTCATTGGTGTTCACTAAAATTCGTGGTGGGCCCATTCTCCATACAAAAAGAAACTGTCTCCTTTGTCATAAAATTATCAGAAAATTGGAAGTATAGTAATAATTATAAGGTTTTTAGTGAGAACTTGTGAGTAATTAAACTACTTTAAAAATTTACGTATAATCATGTTATACGTAAATTTTTTAATGCGATTAAGGCATGCACAATTGAATTTACCAATAGTTTATTATAGAAAATGCCGAGTGGTAGAGGGGTAAAATCCATCAACCCATTTCGTCCAATGGGTCATAAGAGTCATGAGTCTCATAAGAATGAACTATGGGATAAGCCAAAAAGATCTTATAACTTCTGATAAATAGCGGTATGCCTATCTCGTTTGTCAATGCACTTCGTCCATGGGAGGCGTCTAGTACAGCGATCGGCAATCCGCCTGCTGATGATTTAGGCAAAACAGGTAGTTTTACGGGGTAATGAAGAAAACAAAGAAACAGAAACAGAAACAGAAACTTTTTTATTCAGTATAGATTATAAATAATACTTATTGAAAGTCACTCTTTTGTTTAATTACCACTGGTTCGAAAAAAAACCTCTGTCCTGGGAAGAACCAGCAAGAAACCCAGCGGGAATTTTTTTTTAAATAACAGCAATTGTGTAACATACATGATCATATCATGTATGTTACACAATTAACCACACAAAACAAATTAGAAATAGCTTGATAGCGAGCACCTCATTCCCAGGGGTTATTATCATTGATTTTATTCTTGTGAATTCCCTTGTGAATTCACTCACAGAACATACGAATATGTCAACTTCCTCATGGATAAGGGTAATTAATCTGGTGGCGCGAGTGCGCGGCGCCTCCCTCAGCAAGTTGGTGCGGGCGCGTGGCACCGCCAGCAGCCGCGGCCGCCGCCTTCGCCACACGTATTGCTCCGGGACATTCAAATATATACCCTCCAAGAAACAAGGATTGTCTATCTTTCCTCTTATTACTTGGAGAATGTATGATACCAGTGCGAGGTCGCGCCTAACACGGAGTTCATTATATCCCACCATACCTAAAACGAATAAGGTTGGATATTTAAGTGGGTAAAAAGGATATACGCCATACTGTTTGAAATATAGAAACCTAATAAATTTGTTTTGAATTCTCTCCAGCATGAAACTATATTTAGTTTCATGTGGAGCCCAGATAACCGCGTTGCACTCAAGCTGGCTCCTAACTAAGGCGTTATACAGTGCTACAATGGCTTTAATGTTAGTGAAACAACGAGCCCTGCGCAGTATGAAACCTAAGTTGCGATACGCTTTCTTGCAGATTTCCGCTATATGATTTTGGAAATTAAGTACTGAGGTGAAAAGAACACCCAAATCCTTAACCTCGTTCACTCGTGCCATAGCTACTCCATCCAGTGCATACCTATAGAGCACGGGATTGCGTGCGCGAGTAAAAGTTAGAGTTACACACTTCGATGAATTAAACTGCAACTTGTTATCCTCGCACCACGCTACCACCCTGTCAATGTCGCGTTGTAACCTCTCACAGTCCTCCCGTTCCCTGATCGGTAGATCCAGCTTGAGGTCGTCAGCGAACAGCAAACATTTAGCGTCAATCACAACACTCGGCAGATCGTTTATCATTAATGTAAACTCGAGAGGACCGAGGTTGCTGCCCTGACTCACACCAGATCGAGTGTAATATGGCTTCGATACAAAACCAGCGTATTCCACATATTGTTGCCTGTTCCTCATGTAACTCGCAAACAATTTCAGTAAGTGTGGAGTAAAACCAATGTTTGCTAACCTTTTAAGTAGTACGTCGTTATCGACCAAGTCGAAGGCTTTTTTGAAATCAAAATAAGCGACGTCCACTTGCACTCCACTGTCCACTACCGGCACGATATCAGCCATGTAGTTCAAAAGGTTTCTTGCGGTACTCCGTGTTGGTCGAAAGCCATGCTGAGCATCTGTCAGCTGGGCGCTTACCTGTGAGAGTACATTCTTATGTATGACAGACTCTAACACTTTCGCCGGTGTTGGCAGGACAGCTACAGGTCTGTATCCTTCTACATTAGTTGATAAACTTTTCTTAGGCACCGACACGACTCGTGTTATTTTCCACCTCTCGGGAAACACCGCCGACTCAATGCAAAGGTTATATATGTGAAGTAGAGGTTCAGCCAACACTTCCCTACAGCCCCTAAATACATAGGGAGGTATGCCATCCGGTCCTACGGCAGACTTAGGCTTTAACCGCTGTAGCTCACCTCTAACTTCTTCTAGTTTTAAGCGGTGTAGATGCACGCGCGCACCACCATTACCCCCACCAGCATTAATGACACTCGCGTTCACTTCTAAGTCTGCCGGTTTCGTACTATACACCGAATGGAAATACCTCGCGAATTCTTCAACACTTTGTTGACCCGTTAACGCCTCTCCATCCTGTAATATTGACCGTGAGTGTCTACTACCCCTTTGAGATTTTATGTAGTTCCAAAAAGCCTTTGGTTCTTTATGTAGGTAATTTTGGACGCGGTGCTGATAAAGTGTCTTCTCAATACCTATCATCTTTTTGACTCTCGCTCTACACTGCGAGTATTTTTCGTAATCTTCCGCTAACCCACTCGTTTTATACATTTTGTGTAGAATCGCTTTTAATTTTATGTTGCGAATTATTTCAGGTGTGAACCAATCGGGGTAATGATACCTCGAGCTCACAACGTTTCGCTTTTTCTTTGGAACGCAGTCATCTATAATTGAATAAATAATGTCATAAAAAATTAAACTCATTTCTAAGTTAAGACCCCACATAGGACCCCAATCTACAGCTGCTATGGAGGAATATAGTGTTGACAGATCTGCTTTTTTAAAATTCCATCGCACCGGTACGTAATATTTGTTATTGTTAGTAAAAGTATCACGAGCGTCGGCCAAGTCTGGCGTCGGCGAGGATGAGGGCGTCGGCGAAGGACACCGGACCGATACCGCGAGCGCGGGATGGTAGGGGTCGAGAGACACAAGCGGAGACGCCGCGCTCACGCACACACCGTCCCATGTACTTAACACCAAGTCTAAGCAACGACCAATACAGTTCTCTATTCTGTTGCTCTGAGTGAATCCACAATAAGCCTGAAAATATTCAAAATAAAACTTTTTGTTTTAAAAACGTTTGTTTTAAAATATATGCTACACACACTGAACACATCCGTACGCTCAACGCTCACGTCAACATTTCTCAATTGAGTGAATTCACAAGGGCGGCATTATTTATAATATGTTACAATAATTACAATAATTAAAATGTTTACTATTTTCACTAGCGCATTAGGTCATTAGATCCTGTAATGTTAGTGATAAGTTTGGCTGAATAAATAAATAAATCATCCATAAGTTCCTTAATATTATAATAACCCTTTTTATACAAACTATGTTTAATATAGTTTTTGAATTTTGAGCAGGTCGAATTTTGTATATTTTCTGGGATTTTGTTGTAAAAGCGTATACATCGCCCCAATAATGAATTACTGACTCGGCGGAGTCGAGTAACTGTTACTACTAGTTTGTGTTTGTTCCCAGTATTTACAGAATGAATATCACTTATTTTTGTATAACTACTTTTATTTTTGTGCACGTACATTACATTTTCATAAATGTATTGAGAGGCCAAAGTTAATATATTAATTTCCTTAAATTTTTGTCGGAGCAACTCTTTAGGTTTTAAATCATAGCTTGCTCTTATGGCCCTCTTCTGTAAAACAAATATTATTTCAGTGTCAGTCGCGTGTCCCCATAGCAAAATACCATACGACATTATGCTATGGAAATAGCTAAAGTAAACAAGTCTAGCTGTTTCCTCAGTGGTAAGATTTCTAATCTTTTTTACAGCATATGCTGCAGAACTAAGTCTGCTTGCTAACTTTGATATATGGTGGCTCCATTGAAACTTCGCGTCTAGTGTTATTCCAAGAAAAATGGTGGTACCGACAAGACTCAGTTCCTCCCCATTTAAAATTACATTAGTATTTAATTGTCTGACATTTGGAGTCATGAACTTCATACATTTCGTTTTAGTGCTATTTAAATGCAAGTTATTAACATTAAACTAATTTACTAATTTAGATATAGCATTATTTACTTCGTCATATTTTAATAATTGTCGTTTTAATTTGAAAATTAATGAAGTGTCATCAGCAAATAATACTATATTAGGGTTATCCCCTACTATGTAAGGTAAGTCATTAATATATACAAAAAACAGAAAGGGGCCGAGAATTGAGCCTTGAGGCACGGCCATTTGTACTATCGACCCGGAAGTGCTCATACTATTAATGACAACTTTTTGCGTTCTGTTACTTAAATATGAAACAATTAATTTAAGAGCATTACTTCTTACACCGTAGTGTAAGTGTAGTGTAATGTTTCCTGATTAATGTTTCATGGTGAACACAATCGAAGGCTTTGGATAGGTCACAGAATATACCCAAAGCATCCTGTGAATTCTCCCGTGCATTGAAAATATATTTAATCAGCTCAACACCAGCATCAGTTGTCGAGAGACCTCTTGTGAAACCGAATTGATTTTTATGAAGTAAATTATTAACATTTAAAAAAATTAACATTTGATCAAGAATAATTTTTTCAAAAATTTTACTTAGGGTTGGCAGTACAGAAATGGGTCTATAATTGACGGGGTCTAATGTACTACCAGATTTAAATAAAGGTATTACTTTACTATGCTTCATCAAATCAGGAAACACACCATATTCGATACTAGTATTAAAAATAATAGCTAGCTGAGGCGCGATTATATCGATTATAGACGCAATACGTACGTATGACGTGGAGTATAATTATCAGTTTCACTATTAATTATACTCCACGTCATTTTAATTTTATTAGAAGCCGTCTTAATTTTGTTGCTCAAATGCAAAGACTTGGCTTTGGAGCACACTCCTTTAAATATTTTTGAATATTTTTTTACATATTCCCTAAATTCGACGCTAGGGTTATATGACCTTTCATGGTAAAGTTCATATAAGCTTTGTCTGCTCTTATGGACTCCTACTGTCGCCCATTCATTGAAAGCCTTCCGACTGTTCAAGGAGAACGTTTTAGAAGTAAAAATAATATCAAATTCATTGCAAATAAGTTTGAACACTGTTCCATACAAAAAATTAGGATCATTTTGGTTTCTTTCTTCACTATGTTACTTCTAAACTTCTCCAAGCGACGTGCATTTACAGGAACAAACACAATTTTTTCATCTACTTGCTTTTTGTGAACATAAGGTAACGAAACTAACTGTCTACAGTGATCAGAACTCAATTTTTGAATTATATATTAATGCAACGGCTTAACATTTGTAAAAATGTTATCTATACATGTTGCACTACATTCATTAATACACGTTGGCTCTAAAAATAAATTAAAAAGACCATATGATTTAAACAATATGAATGAATCTAAACTTGTGATGAAAAATCTAAATTTAATGATCTAAATTTAATATTTGTGGAGGAAGCTTCTAGGAGATTGATATTAAAATCTCCACATATTACAACAGATTTATTCTGTTTATTAAGCTTAACAAAAACTTCCTCCATAATTTTTTCAAAATTATTGTATATAGAACATGGGGGTCTGTAGACGCTCACAACAATGAGGTGCTCAAACTCAACACATGCCATTTCTACAGTTCGCTCAACAGAGAGGCTCACAATATCTTTACGTTCTTTACATGATAATAATTTACTAGCTAATATTAACGAGCCACCTCTTAAAACCGTTTCTCTATTGAACGAACTGATCACTTGGTGATTACTGAAATTAAACATTATGTTATAAGCTTTTAACCAATGTTCAGTAATACATAAAATATGAATATTGTTGCTATTTAAGAACAATTCAATTTCTAGCTCTTTGCCTATCATGCCTTGTATATTCTGATGCACCAGGTGTAAACAATTTTTATTATCACTCTGTGGAGTCATACAATTAAGGTTTTGTAAGCTACATTCTAGATTATTTAAATTATTATAACTTCTAGAGATTACCTCTATTGTCTCATTTTCTAATTTAAATCACTTGGAACTGATTTCAAATTACATATTAAGTCATTACACTGCTCAAAAGAAGCAGATGTCGGTGTAGCCAAGTCCTTGGCTGAGTTAATATATAAACAATAAGATAGCACATTTGCTATCTGTCTTAAATTATATTTGGATAGGTAATACCTATCTGTAGTGAAAAATTTCTTAATGAAATTATTTATGTCTATTAAATTAATTATTAATTTATATAATATTAATAATTAATTATTATTATATTGTATATATATTAATAATTAATTATTATTATATTGTTATAATTATAATAATAATTAATTATTATTATAATTATAACAATTAGATGTCAAGCTTAAATTGTTATTAAATGAAAAGTTATTCATTAATAAATTTAAATTGTATCTTATTTTATTTTCCTGTGGCCAAACCTGTATTTATAAACAAGATAATTTTATGTACATTTAAAGTATTTAGATGATCAATATATTTTAATAATTGAGTTTTGTTTACATTGCATCTTCTCCCAACAAGAATTATTAATGTGCTATTAGGGCAAAACTTACTAGATAAAACTTTATTTATTATATGACTAAAGGATGCTCCAGGCATACAACAATTACTAACCTTTGTCCTTTTAAACAGTTATTTAACATCGTGCCCAAGTTTTTGCCTATGTCATCACAATACATAATAACTTTAATTTTATTAATATTTAAATTACTTTTTAAGTTAATATTCTTTGTTATGGCACTGTCATAGAGTGTGGGTGAAAATAATGAGTTCTTACTGTAAGAAGGAGAACATGACGCTTTCAAAGCATCAAGTATTAAAAGTTGTCGGGGCTATGGCCCACGAGGCTATGTCGTCTGTTTCCACCCTTATCAAGTAATTTTATATAATTTTATGCATATTACTGCTGTTTCGATTGGGAGTAACGAGGACCAGATAGTCGATACATACAACTGCCGCAGAACATGCGGCAATGTACAGCCAATTTTGCCCATATTCATCAATGGACTTGAGATCTTCATCGATATCTACGTATCGGGGCAAATTTCTTGATAGTGTTGGGCTTAAAACAAATTTAATTAATTGAAAACATTAATCTGTCTTAATACTTTATTTCTTCATGTCTTACTTATTTTAGTTGTTTACAATTATACATTATAAGAACACTAATTAGCTTAAACTAGAGGAGCAGCGGTTGTAGTAGACGGGCACGGAGAGGATCGAAGCATATTCACAGCTGAAAAAAAAATAGGTTTACATTATAACTTTAATTTTAGGAATTTTTACATCGAAAATTTATTCATAATATACAATTTTATCTGGTATACTACAATTCAAGGTCTTTCAACAAGTCGTTATTAAAAATAGACGCGAATGTGTTACCAAGGCATATCCTCATCATCTAAAGGTTAGAGCGCTTTCTCAACAAGTGTTTAAGATTCGAACGTTTTTATAGTACACGTGGTAGAGCCCCGCTAGAACTGTATTGTGGTTGTAGCACGAATGGGTTGGCTCGACCGAGTAGGAACCACGCTCTCACAGAATACCAGCGTAAATTAGCAGCTTTATGCTGCTGTGTTTCATGTGGTGAGCGTAGAGAACCGGAGATTATTTTTACTTGAAACAATCAAAACGCATCTGCATTTTGATTCTTAATCAAAGATAGATGTAGGTATATCCATGAACCATAGCATCTACTTACCATCACGTGGATTGTGTGCTCGTTTGTCACTTATTCTATAAAAAAATATAGTCAAAGCGCACAAACGGTATCAATCGGAATTTTCATGGCACCTAGCATTAATGTCTAGGGGGATTACAAAAATAGCTATAAACAGCGTCTACACAATTAAAAAGAGTTCTTGTTGAAGCGTCTAAATATGCACGACTCACTCTCGTTTTTACATAATATAAGATTTTACATAATGTGAATTATAATTTGCACTGATCCACACCGCATTTCAAGTCATGTACAGAGCAAAATTCCTCATTGTCCCATGCTAAACAAAGATGTTTTAAATACCAAAGTTAAAACTAACATTGGACCTATATATGTATATATAGCTTCCCTATGGTAAGAACGTGTAATATATAGCAAGGCAATATAGATAGATATATTAACGACATATTGTCTGTTTTTAAGCAAAAGATACTGGAATCATTTGTAAATATAATAAATATAGTTGTAGAATGTTTCGTTCGGACAGAAAAACATATAAGAAAAAACTTCTACTAGCTACACAAAAATGAGAAAACAGCTAATCGTTTGAGGGTCGCAAAGATTGTGGGGCCTCTGTTACTAACCCAAATCTTGACAATTCTTGGCATTTGCTTGTTTGTACGTATTTATCAACGAAAATGACATCATTGAGACGTATTTATGCAAAAGTTAAATAATTGCGTTTATTGCTATTTACGAATTATTTTTTATTGAAATTTTATTTCGACTAACAATATACTTAACGATTGACTAAATACCGAAAGCATTTTCTACTTTTAAGTTAAGCAGAGAGAATAAATGACAAATGCACAATGCGTACGTCACTATAATTCAAAACATTTTTGTTTTTAAATTACAAAGTAAGTGGTTTGTTATCATCATCGAATCGAACAAAAATATGTTAATGTTTACACGTTCTTCAATAAAATATGACAAATTTAACATTAAAACAATAAAGTTCAGTGTTATTGTAAGCCTATTTTTTGTCTTATTAAACATTTGTCACTTGCAGGATCAAAAAAATCTGACTAACCTACGAGTATAATATGTAAAACGCTGTGAGCTGTGAGTTTCCCACAAGTACTGACGCGATGCCACATAATGAAATTCGAAATATTCACCACTACAACATACGTGTGTCTTGTGGGAAAAACTATTGTCTGATATTTTTATACTGTGACTAGCGAACCGCCCCGGCTTCTCACGGGTGATTTTGGGCCTCGACAACAGCGCCACCTACCAGGTCTAATTGTGAATCTAAACCACCCAGAGACCCTCTCAAACACACACTATAAATTTTATCAAAATTGGTCCATTTTTGAGTTTTAGCGAGACTAACGGTCAGCAATTTATATCTATATATTTATAGATTACTGCTTAGCGTCGTCATGTTTGTCATTTACCTAGGAAAACGGATTTAGCGTTATCTTAACGCTAAAAAAGACGAGGCGACAGTCGTTGATCAGTTTGCGACGATAGGATGTCAAGCATCGCGTCGTGTCGTGTCGTAATTTATTGCTTTCCCCACTTGCCTAGGAAAAAGGGTAGCGATTTACTGTGCAATTGTAAAAATAAAATAACTGCCGTTAATCTCTGATGAACATTACGATATATTAAAGATGGGCCAAATTAAGAGTATCCTAAGCCGACGAGCATGTATGCATAGGTATGTGGATGTGAAAGAAACGAGAAAGGTATGTCAAGATTGCGCCAAATGGAGTTCCGTATAGTCTCTGCCTAACCTCTTTGTGTAAATATATATATATATATATACGATCGCCAATCCGCTGTGGCCTTCTTGTAATGGGAGAGGTCCAAGTCCAATTCTGGTAAACATTAGTAAAATACTTAATTAACGTTGAGAAACTCATATTCAATACAATATATGTTACGCGATATCTTCGTCAATTACGAACTGATTAATTTTTTTTCTTAAATAGGTTCTACTATTCAAACTCCTAAAAAAAAAGGTTGGAAAAATAGGGGACGAAAATTTTAATTTAACTATTTTTACGACATTGAGATTGTTATATACCTTACTACAACGGTATTTTAATTCGACTGGTAAAATTATCAGAGAAAATTTTTCTAACTTCATTGTAAAAATAAATCTGAATTTCTTATGACGGATTAAAACGATTAGTTACTACATTATAATAATAGTACTATTATCCTTCCAAAAAGATGGTAAGCCTACTTAAAGCCTAAATAAATACTTAGGTGTCATTCGTGTAGTACAAGTCTCTTGGTAAGATTTTTCCGACATTTTTATTGTTGATGATTAATAGTCGTCTCGGGAAATATTCCTCACGCAACCTTGAAGATGCGTCGTGACATCTTCATTAAAACATTTTGTAATTTGCGTTCGCAGGATTGTGAACTGTGAACATTGATATGTTATTTTTATAAAGTACTTTGACGCATCGGCCATTTTATTCACTTCCACCATTAAGGAACTATTTTTAGAAGTAAAAGTGACAAATGTGTTCTCTCCACGTGAATTTAAGTGAATATATAGACTTCAACATTTCCACTCAATTAAGAATCAAAATAGCGTTATATATACGTTGTATAGCGTAGTATAGCGTAATATATACGTTGTCACCCCTGAGAACTAAAATGGGATGCTTCGATACCAGCTAATAACTAACGGACCGCAATTGATTTTTATATAAATAGATATTAATACTTACAGACACCACAGCCCTGAGCACACATGAGACGTCCAGGATTGGGGTACGTGACGCCGTTAGACCCGCACACTGGGTTATATTCCGCTGTCACGGGGCAGGTTCTAATGCACTCCTGTACGGTGGGGTTGTTGTCAGCTGACGTTGTAGATCTGGAATGCAATTTGATCTTTCATTCATTAATTGCAGCCTATCTAAGTCCACTACTAACATAGGCCTTACCATAAATTGCCTCATAAGGGGGAAATTTACCAAAGTGTCTACGCTTGACAGGCAATTTAGCATCCGCAGTTTTTTATTTTCTAGTTTTTATAAAAACGACGCTGCTGTCATTTCTTGATTGTAGAAGTTAGTCATTTTTATAACTGCTGCTTTATGTAACTTTTTTTGTAAAACTAAAGTGACAAACAAACTTATGGTCTGCCTGATGGTAAGTGGCTACTGCAGTCCATGGACACCTGCATCTAACTTCAAATGAAGAAGGCTACATATGTGTTGTCACCTGTGAGGACCTAAAATGAGATGCCTCACAACCTGTAGTATACTGGCTCTCTATACTCTTCAGACAAGAATACAACAGTGCGAGCTGGACGCAGAAATAGATTTATATATGTAATTTAATTAATTTATTGTAGTGTCCTAAAGTTGAAGAAACATGTTAGTTCTTATTGAGAGTGTGTATTTTTTCAATGCAGGTCCTCAATAAGCAAATAAATAATTAATCTAGGTTAAACAGAACTTGTGTAGTGGCTAAGTTTATTCTATGATTTTGTAAAAAAATTAAAAAAATCACTGTCAACTTGCCCAATTGGATTTTGAGTCGTCTGTTGTCCTTCACCGGAAACTTGCCCTTGACCGGGAAATTGTCCTTGACCGGGAAATTGACCTTGATTGGGGAACTGTCCTTGACCTGGAAATTGTCCTTGCCCAGGAAATTGAACTTGACCGGGAAATCGACCTTGATTAGGGGTCTGGCCTTCACCTGGAAATTGTCCTTGCCCAGGAAATTGTCCTTGACCGGGGAATTGTCCCTGACCGGGGAATTGACCTTGACCGGATAATGTCCCTTGGTCGGGATACTGTCCAGGATAAGGCCATTGACCTAGAAACCTTCGGTTGGGATACTGCATTGACGAATGAGGCTGTCTCTTTCCAAACCCTGATGGTCTGTTCCAACCATATCTATCTTCTAAATCATCCTCAGCATCGTCTGTCTGCCTTTTGCTCCTAAAGTCCGTACTGAAGGCTTTATCCACTATAACAACTGAAAGAGATAAATAATAATTCTTGATTAAAATAATGTACTTACGTACATTGTGAAAAAATTCTTTAATACAAGATTGATAAATTGGCATAATATCATAAGAAGTACTTTGATTCTTAACACTGAAATGATTGGCAATATAGCCGATATTGCCAATCATTTCAGTGTTAAGAATTATATTGCAGTATATATTGTATGCTGGCCATATGAGAACAGCGAGCTATTTCAGAGCTCTCTACGCTCATAGTTTCTCTGTGTGATAAGATTAACCGATATAACCCAATGGACTAGTAAGCTGAAGTGGCAACGGGCGGGCCATATAGCTTATTTCCGACAACCGATAGGGAAGAAAGGTTGTATAGGTAAGGTAGCCGTAAGCGAAGAGTAGGGCTGCTCCTCACTAGATGGAGCCACCCCACTAGAAGTCGATTGATGCAGGTGGCTCAGAACCGCGTTTTTTGGCATTCCTTGGGGTATGGGGGTCTATGTTCAGCAGTGGACTTGTGAAGGGCTGTAGTATGATGATAATGATGACAAGCCGTTACTTTTAAGCTTATGTGGTATATCGGAGTAAAAATCTGCGCCGTCCCCCTATGTGAGTCGTCCAAATTATATTTCTTTATCCAAAAAAACTTTAAAGAAACTTTTGTTAGAGTAATAAAATATTCTGGTATTTCAACAGTGTTCGTAATAAATCAATATGCCTCTGATGCAGAGCAGGCATCAAGGATTATGCAATAATAGTTATTTTTTGCTTTTTTTTTAATCTTGAGCTTAGTGATGTTATTTTAGATTACAAAATGGTAAACATTGTCTTTGTAAAATATAGTCCCTTACAACTTAAAAAATAAATAATACTAAACGCATCATATGCCTAAATATACGCATCATCATATTCTTCATAAATGCAATACTTAATAAATACGTAAATACAAAACCGGACAGGTGCGAATCGGGCTTCGGTCTATTCAAGTTCCGTACATATCCTGACCAACTAATTTTTGTTGTAACAATTTTAATTTATTTTGGTCACCTCGTACAAATTACTCATTGAATCGATGTTTTCAGTGTTGGTTATTTGAATACAGTATAAAATGGAAAACATTATGTACAGAAATTTCAAATTCAAAACTAGTTTATTTTTAAGACAAACCTCATAAGAAAAACGGTATAAAAATGACAATATTGACGATCCTATTTCTTTATTTTTGAAGATAAAAAATAATAAAAATATGTTCGTACTCTACACCAGTTGCTCTAGACAAAGACACTACCTAGAGAGAAATCAAGAAAAAAATATCAGCTCCTTTATGATGGTACAGGATCTCCCCTGAAAAATATTTTAATTCAATTTCTAATTCAATATTCGATTTCAGTTCAACATTCTACACCAAATATCCAAATTTCAGGTTGTTTAGTTACAAGGCGCTGACCAAGCGCTGAGAACTTTATTCACAGCAGATAGTTTTACGATGTTTACTCTACCACGTAATCACGAAGCAATAGGCCAAGGGGGTCATTGTAGGTTCTAAGAGGCGACATTTAGGATACAAAAATCTGCTCACCACCTTAATTTTTTAAACAATGCCAGTAAAAAAAACTGAACAATATCTGTTACTGGATACACACATAGAACTCTTACGCCTCGGGGATATTCAGAGAGACCCCTGAGCTACCACGGCTGACGTTATATTTTAATCATAAGTGTTCAGTGTGATTTACAAGATGATGTTACCAGGATAAAGAAAGGAATGCCTCTTGTGAAAGTTGGACATGTAGGGAGAATAAATGAGGAAAGTGTGACAAAGCAAATAAATGTTGCAGGAGTGAGTTGCAAAGTGGGCAAGGGGCACCCTAAATAAAAGTTTATCGACCAAATTTGTGGTGTTTTGAATAAAGGCTAAATTAAGAGCACCTTTAACCGACGAGCATGTTAGCGTAGATATGAAAGAAACGTGTAAAGATGACGAGGATGTGAAAGAAACGAGAGAGGTGTGTCAGAATCGTGCCAAATGGAAATCCATAAGCGCTCCCCATAAATTTCACTGTATTATTTGATCTCTACCGGCACCAATGCAATTTTTAATTGCACTTTTAAGTTCTGATTTACCACATGCCCGGCGTTGAAAAAAAACATTGTAAGGAAACCTACATGTTTGAGAAATTGAAAAAAAATTGGAAGACATAAAAAGCCGCTAACATGCATTGGGGCAGCGCGGCGGAGAATATTTCCATGCCCTAAAACTCATTAAAAAATAAGAGGTGGTCTGTGCCCAGCAGTGGGACGTATATGGGTTTTAACTTTTAACTTTATTTTGAAAATACAACGAACACTGAACATTGAAGATAGAGATAACCTGCATACACACACTTGCCACTTGCAATATGTACTAAAGTCGTATCGCATCATAGTTGATAAAGAATTAAAAACCATGAAGGACTAAAAACTGACTGATAAAATAATTTAATCCGTGACGAAAAATAATTACAGAATAAATTACACACGTAGTAGGTATAGAAGTAAAACATGTCGGCATGAGATAAAATCAACTCATTCACACCAGTTTTTATTAAATTAATTAAAATAATATTATAATGACGTTCCCGGTGAACCGGTTGAATAACCGGTAATATTCGTATGGATTTAAAGTCGGGGTTGCCGGCATAATAAAAATCACATAATGAGACTAAAATTTAAGTTTGGAGTGGCTGTATCGATTTCTCGTCATCAGCAGTCGATCTCCAGAGCTAAGTCGAAGTCTGAGGTTTCCATTTAGAAATAAGTCGGCATAATCCCCTGTAGCAGGCTTTAACCGTGTAATGGCGGTGTAAGAGTATCTACTACCCCATATCGTCCCGTAGGTGACGTAAGAGGCGACAGAGGGAACTGTAACAGGAAATGGGCAGCAGCATCTTCCTGATAACAACTCAAAATTATAAAACATGAGTTGCCAATCCACCTGCCAAGCGTTACAACTATGTCAAAATATAAGGCACTCTATGGGGGAAGTCTATGTTCAGCAGTGGACTTTATAGGCTGTAATAGATGGAGGGATAGATGGTTAGCTTTTCAGTCTGGCAATTTTATAGCTTTCCTAATTAATATGTGTAGTTATATTATTACTAGTGTCATAAGAGACGGCTATGGGAAAGATCAGGAAGGTCTCATGGCTTCCAATAGAAAATAATAATTTTTATTCAATACAGATGACAAGAAAAGTTATTGTAAGTCAATATGCTTTTACCACTGGTTTGAATAAAAACCTCTGTCCTAATCAGAACGAGCAAGAAACTCATCAGGACTCTTTTTAATCATTTCTATACATACAAATAAATAAAATTGAAGTATCTGTTTGTAATGTCAAAATAACAGCTTTTTAATAAATGCATATGACAGTATATACGGTACTTATAACAAAAAACAATTTTTAAAATTGTTGTTTGTCTGTCTGTTTGTTCCAGATAATCTCCGAAATGGCTGGACCGATTTTGACGGGACTTTCACTGGCAGATAGCTCAAGTTATAAGGACTAACTTAAGCTTAGGCTTAGTTTTATTTTAGAAAAAGAATTAGGGCTTAAAAAAATTAAAACCCATGAAATCCAATCGTAATAAATTCCACGCGGGCGTATTCATACCCAGGGGCCATGTTCTCTTTAGTAGTATAATAGCCCTTATTAATTATAACTTTAAACTTTTTGATAGATAAAACTTCTAAAGAGACAACGAAGACTCTTCTAAGAAGAGTTCATCTACCCTCATTAAAACGGAATTATAAAAAATGTGTAAAAATTACAACAAGAAAAACAATAAAATGAAGCTCTGTGCCAAACACCTGGGTCTACGATCTGCAGGGAATACACCAATTTATGTAGCTGAACATCTAACTACAAAGGCTTCCCGCTTGTATTTTCTAGCCAGAGACCTTTCAAAAACATAGAAGTATAAATATTGCTGGACTGCCTATGGTAAAGTCTATGTCAGAAAACACGATGATTCTCCTATTATTACGATCTTAAATGAGGCTCAAGTACAGAGTCTATTGCAAGCGTGACTCTTTCTAGGTATAGTTATGTTTTTTGTGTCTATGTTTATCACTCGGATTAATATAATATTGTACAAAATAATTGCAAGCACTGCATTGTTAGCATTAAGCATCATTGTAAATAGTCAAAATTAACACAGACTCTCAACTCACACATTAGCTTCAAATTATCTCTTACAAAAATAAAACTGAACTCTCAATTCACACACGTAATATACAGTCACGCATACAAAAACTATATACATTTATTACAGTATTTTTAGCTTCAAATTATCTAATAATGTTGTAGACTATTTTAAATTAAGACATTATTTGAATTAATTGTACAGTTTCTTGAAATAAATTATTATTATTATGTGGGGTATCTATATAGTTTTCTCATCTGGTTGGGCTGTATAAATATATAATTGTAAATGAAAATGATAAACATACATAAATATCAATAAAATAAAATAAATACATAAAAAATTACATTAATAAATAAAAACCCAACCAGATGAAAGCCCTCGGCAGGGGAGACCAAACGGCCGAGGGTTAGGGAAAGGAAAAACCGGCGGACGATGCGGGCGGTATCGAGGAGCACCGCCTTCTGCATTTGAGCTTGGAGCGGTCCGTCACGGAGTCCCAGTCGCCTCAGATGACTCGAGAGTCTGACTGGGAATAACCCGTTTGTAGAAACGACTACAGGTATAATTTCGGTCGGCAGTCCACCCCACATGTCGGTCACCTCGTGAGCCAGGTCCAGATATTTTGTTCGCTTATCTGTTTCGGCTTTCACGAGGTTCTCGTCGTACGGAATGGTAATGTTGACCAAAAATATCCTTGAATGATCCTGTCTGTGATGATAGCCCGGTCCCAGTAGAGCCTGGCGCGGTGATTTTCGAGCACGGCTTCCAGCATGTACTTATAATAAGGCAGTTTCCGATCCACGAGACCGTATTTCAGAGCGAGCTCCTGGTGTAGAATCCTGGCTACTAGGTTGTGCCTATGCAAGTACTCAGAGTTAGAAAGCGCCGAACAACCAGAGATGACATGCCTAAGTGATTCACCGGGATGGCGACAAGCTCGACAAATGTCGACGGTGCCATCCCTTAGGATGTGTCTCCGATAGTTGCTGGTCTTAATAACCTGATCCTGTATTGCACAGACAAAACCCTCGGTTTCCCCGAAGAGGTCACCAAAACGTAGCCAGTGGAGGGAGGCAACTGTGTCTACGAAAGGCTCATGTAGAGCCTTGTAGAACCTCCCGTGGAGCTCCTTCTCCTTCCATACGGTCTCCCGGTCGGAAATGCTCTGTACTGGCGGGTCTTGCCATTGTTCGTTGGCTAAGGATAGAGGGGTAAGTCCTTTATCACAAAAAATAAATTATTATTATTTGGGGTATCAATATAGTCTTCTCATCTGGTTGGGCTGTATAAATATATAATTGTAAATGAAAATGATAAACATACATAAATATCAATAAAATAAAATAAATACATAACAAATTACATAAATAAATAAAAACCCAACCAGATGGAAGCCCTCGGCAGGGGAGACCAAACGGCCGAGGGTTAGGGGGAAAGGGAAAGAAACCGGCGGACGATGCGGGCGGTATCAAGGAGCACCGCCTTCTGCATTTGAGCTTGGAGCGGTCCGTCACGGAGTCCCAGTCGCTTCAGATGACTCGAGAGGCTGACTGGGATTAACCCATTCGCAGAAACGACTACAGGTATAATTTCGGCCGGCAGTCCACCCCACATGTCGGTCACCTCGTGAGCCAGGTCCAGATATTTTGTTCGCTTATCTGTTTCGGCTTTCACGAGGTTCTCGTCATACGGAATGGTAATGTCGACCAAAAATATCCTTGACTGTGCCCGGTCCATCAGCACAATATCAGGCTTATTCGCAAGAATGGTCCTGTCTGTGATGATGGCCCGGTCCCAGTAGAGCCTGGCGCGGTCATTTTCGAGCACGGCTTCCGGCATGTACTTATAATAAGGCAGTTTCCGATCCACGAGACCGTATTTCAGAGCGAGCTCCTGGTGTAGAATCCTGGCTACTAGGTTGTGCCTATGCAAGTACTCAGAGTTAGAAAGCGCCGAACAACCAGAGATGACATGCCTAAGTGATTCACCGGGATGGCGACATTATTATTATTATTATTATCTCTTATACGACAATAAAACTGAACTCTCAATTTCACACACAAAACTATATACATTTATTACAGTATTTTTAGCTACAAATTATCTCTCATACAACAATAAAACTGAAAACAAATATTCTATATTAAAAATTTATTATGTACTTAAAACTATTTAATGGGTCACTAAGTTCGTACCGCAAGTATTTTTGTGATTGTTTTATTTACAAAAGTTACAATTTACAACATTTCTAATAAAACACATACCTAAACTACAATATTATAAATATAAAATTACAAATTTCATAAACACACTTCAATTACTTACAAAAATACATATAACAAACATTGTCCCACGCTTACATCAAAGTATTATGTAGATTTGTAACATTCGATCTTGGACGTCTGTCTTTAATAATAATGTCTGTGGATAAAAATATTTTCAATAATTTACAAGAATTGGACAATATAGAGATAGCTTGTGCATATCAATGTGATGTAGAAGATATAAATAGGTATTTAAAATTTAGAAATACAGACTTCACAATTGTATCCCAGAATATAAGAAGTATTTATTTCAATTATGACGATTTTCAACTGACGTTAACTTCTCTACAAGTTAATGCAGACATATTAATATTAACAGAATATAGGATTCAATCTATCAAACCTATTCCACGTCCAGATAACTACTATGTCTATAATACTTATCATCATGTATTAAAAAAAAATATTTCTTCTCATGTTAAAGAAATAAGTTTGGTACATGCATCTTGCATACAAATCCAACTACAAACCTTAGTAATACTGGGCATATATAGGTCAGCAACCAGAGCAATTCATCAGTTCTCTTAGTGAACATCTTGACTCGTTAAAAAAACATTCAAATATTGTAATAACAAGAGATATTAATATAAATATTACACCTAGACTTACAGAACAAACATACGAAATAACGAATAGGTCGAACTACTTAAATATGCTTTCTACGTAAGGGCTTTTACCAGGACATCATATCCCAAGAGAAAACAGCTGCTTGGATCATTTTATACTAAAATTAAATCAACAAATTATTTTGCTCAGATTGCTGCATTGAACACTACTATCACAGATCATGCTATGATATTACTCAAATTAAGTAATATTAAACAAAACGCAATTAATGTTAAAGTTAAATATAACACTGACTTTCATAAAAAAACCTATCTAACCTTGTTTTTAGTGATAATCCAGACTATATCATAGATCAATTAATTTACAAAATAAGAGAATCAATTGAAGAAAACACAAAAATAGTAAATATTCCAAGTAAGAAGCGAAAAATTAAACCATGGATAATTACAGGTATTTTAAAATGTATACGAAATAGGAATTGTATGCAAAAAAAGCTAAGATTGGATCCTTATAATGAAGTGTTAAAAATTACATATAAAAGGTATCGCAACTATGTTACTAAATTAATTAAGAAACTTAAACGAGAATATGAAAGGAAACTTCTAGCAATATCAACTAAATCAACCAAATCTCTCTGGAAGCACATAAAGAACATAACTTATGCAAAACAATCACGTGTTAATAGTTTAGACTTATTAAGTTCGAAATCCTCACCGGGTGATTCGATTGATAAAGTAAACGAGTACTTTGCTATTGTGGGTTTAGATCTTTTGAATCAAATATATGTAGCGCTTGCTCAATCCATTATAATATATTGTATACCAATTTGGGGGGGTACTTACAAAAGTAAATTTATTGAAGTTGAGAGAGCTCAGAGATGTTTACTAAAGGTTATGCATTTTAAACCGTACAGGTACTCCACTAGCTTTTTGCATTCATCATGTGGGCTGATTTCGGTGAGGCAGTTGTACATATTACACACTTTATTGAAAAAACACAAACAAACACACACACTGTTTCTCTTTTGTTGAATGTACTTAGTTCAGGGAGGGCGAGGACCTTCTGCCACAAGTATCTTTAAACTTAAAAGAAGTCCTCAAACTTGTACTAATTTAAGAATATGTTAGAAACAATAAACTTCCATTCATTCATTCAAGAGTCTTCGTTGGAAAAGCGTATACATTACCACATGAAGAATATACTAACTCTTTGGAGTCGTGTACCTGATATACCTAGCTTATGGTTTTTTCTGGTCTACCAAATGTACGTAACTATTTTAATAAAACTTAATATTTAACATTTTTGTTGTTTTTGTGTACATAAATTAAGTTTTCGTAAATATACTGAGAGGCTCCTTCGGATTTATGTTAAGAATTGCCCTTATAGCCTTCTTCTGCAAAATAGACGATAGATGGCGGTAAACGGTTTCATGCTTTCATGGACACAAGGCGTACAACAACCGGCGACGGGCAGTAGCGTCAAAGGTGCGAAACGTCTGGTATTGCGATCGCCAATTCGCCTGCAAGCGTGGCGATTACGGGAAATCCTGTCTACAATTGGAGAGGTCAATGTCCAACCGTGAACTTTTACGGGCTGACAATAATGATATTAAAAAACTATTTTTGATGTAAAAAAGCGAAATAGCAATATTTTATTGTTTTAATTAGAAAAATAAAGAAAAAGATAAAATTACCTATGAGATAAATAGTTTCTGTCTTTTTATAAGAAGTAGTTTATAATTAGTCCCAGGTTTAAACTAGAATCCGTTTAATGAAAGAGGTCCCGCGGAAATATATGCGAATGAAAATGTAAATGGCTCTCCAGCACCTTAAAAACGGTAAGTCCCCGGGCGAGGATGGAATTACAGCGGAGCTTCTGAAAGCGGGTGGAAAATTGAAATCCTTCAGAAGCTCTTTAATTCCGTCCTCCATGGTGGCACTACGCCGGAGGCGTGGAGCAGAAGTGCGGTGGTCTTGTTCTTCAAGAAAGGCAACAACGCTCTCTTGAAGAACTACAGACCGATTTCCCTTCTGAGCCGCGTCTACGTGCTGTTTTCGAGAGTCATTACGAATCGTCTCGCACGCAGACTCGACGATTTCCAGCCTCCCGAACAAGCCAGTTTCCGAAAAGGCTTTAGCACCATAGACCACATACATACCCTTCGGCAAATTTTACAGAAGACCGAAGAGTACAATTTGCCACTTTGTCTTGCGTATGTGGACTATGAGAAAGCTTTTGATTCCGTCGAAATTTGGGCGGTGCTGCAGTCCCTCCAGCGGTGCCAAGTGGCCAGAGAGCCAGAGTATGAAACCTATCCAACTGCAATATCCTAACTAAATGCAAACGTAATATCCCCGAAACTCTTCACCGCTGCATTGGAAGACGTTTTCAAGCTATTGGACTGGAAAGGATACGGTATTAACGTCAATGGCGAGTACATTACTCAACTTCGATTTGCCGACGATATAGTCCTTATGGCAGAATCGCTGGAGGACCTAAGCACGATGCTCAATGGCCTCAATAGTGTCTCCCAACGGATAGGTCTTAAGATTGAACATGGACAAAACAAAAGTCATCTGTAATGTCCATGTCACACCTATGCCGCTAGTTGTTGGGAGTACTAAGCTCGAAGTTGTTGACGAATATGTTTGCCTGGGACAAATAGTCGGACTAGGTAAGTCCAACTTCGACCGAGAGGTTAATCGACGGATTCAACTCGGCTGAGCAGCGTTCGGGAAATTACGGCACATCTTCTCGTCAGGTATACTTCAAAACTTGAAAACCAGACTGTACAACCAGTGCGTGTTGCCAGTGATGGCCTATGGTACTGAGACGTGGTCCTTCACTGCTGGCCGTATGAGGAAGCTCAAAGTCGCTCAGCGAGCTATGGAGAGGGCTATGCTCGGCGTTTCTCTGCGTGACAGACTTAAAAACAAGGATATCCGCAGTAGAACCAGAGTAACCGACATAGCCCAAAGAATTAGTATGCTGAAGTGGCAATGGACCGGCCATATAGCTCGAAGAACCGACAACCGATGGGGAAGAAAGGTTCTCGAGTGGCAGCCTCTTACCGGCAAGCGAAGTATAGGGCGTCCCCCCACTAGATGGAGTGACGACCTGGTAAGACATGCAAGAAGTCAATGGATGCAGGTGGCTCGGGACCGTGCTTTGTGGCGTTCCTTGGGGGAGGCCTATGTTCAGCAGTGGACTTGTGAAGGGCTGTAATGATGATGATGATGATGATGATGAAAATGTAAATGGAATTTACAATTTCAACCTTACACCTAATGTCAAATATCTCGAAGGCTGGCTCCATGGCGCCATGGCGCCGCGTCTAAGCGACTTCTTTCGTGAGAAAGACTTCTTAACTTAAACCATAGTTTAAACCCATAACTATCGATATACCAAAATTTTGTTAAGACGAATTTAAGTTTGTCTTACAAAGTATCTATGTATCAATACGTGAAGAAAAACTTTGTACCTCTTTTTAAGCATATTGCGCGCGCGGACATGTGTGTGCATTATATTATTGGCATAGTTAAAGTTTATATGTAGAAGAAATGCAGAAAGCTAAAATTTATATAACTATAATGTGTTACAAATACATTAAATTAACTAAAATAAAACATACATTGTTTACGTTCGTACTGTCAATGTCAAACATATAATTGTCGCTTGGACAAATTATGTCATTTGTTGACGTTCATATTGCCGATCTCTCAGGTAGTAAGTATACTAGCATATCATGTATGTTATTACTCTAAGGTCAATATCAAATACTTAATAGTCTGTGGGCAAACAGTCGCACAGAGTAGAGATTGTCACCAAAGAATTTTGGGATGTTGCCATCAAATAATTCCTGACAGTTTAATTGAATAAGCTGTACACAAAATTTGTGTAACTTCTACTTTTCCTTGAGTTATATTTTTCGTATATCTGTTTTTTATATATTAATGTGCAGTTGAACATGAAATACAGCTTGCTTATTATACAAACTTAAAAATTTAATGAATCACGGTCTAATTTCGGCCACTAGGCGACCACTAGTTTTAATGAATTCTTAGACCTTGAATTTAAATTTCGCGAAAGATCTCGTCTTATGTATCCTGATAAATATATTTAGTTAACAATGTGAAAAACTAATAGTGTAAAAACACGACATTTTTATGACCTTCTTCTTTATGATCAGTCCATAAACAGTCTATTCTTTGTCTTAGAACGTAGGGATTGTTATAAATACAATCTTAGTTGTATCTATTAGTGATCGTGAAACTTCTGAACGACTTGACCGATTGAGGTAATATTTACACAATATATTTGATTTGTCGAGATGTTGGTGCTTAACTATGCTTAGATTCAATAAACAAGTTATCAATAAATGTTATATTTTTGAACCAAAATGACCTTCTGTCAAGAAAAACTCAGTAGCAGCCCGGCCTTGGCGGTGTTTCACCCCCGTGCCGAAAGCAAGTAAGGCCGTTGACCCTGCGCCTGATCTCTCTCTTGTCGAGTATTATTTCCGTCCTATTGGACTGTGACAGTGAGGCGAGTAAGCCTGCGTTTGCGCACACTCCCACGCAGATGGTTAGTCTCCGTTAAGACTGGTCGCTATGACCGAAATTCGGTCAGGAGGATATTACATGATTAATTTAGTGCCAAAGAAAACAATCACATAGCTTGGACCCGATAGGTGGCGCGGCGCTATGGTCGAGGTGTTAAATATTCAAATCAAACTTATTGACCGCCTACTGAAAAGGGCAGAACCACATCTGCGGAGAGCTAGTATGCTTATTTAAAATCAACCATATATTTGTTATAAAATTGATAATTATCTAACAAACCTTATAATAAATCTGTTAGTCCATACTTGCGTATTGGTTTTCTTAAGAATGCACCAGCTGATTAGAATTTTTTGTAGATTTTCCCATACTCACTGCACTAAGTAGAGCTAAGAAACCGATACCTTAATCACAAATCTGTAAAACTTGGGTTCAGCGGATGGCTTTTCCCCATCAATCGGTAGCCAGAAGCTCATTTGTCAGTCAACAGGGTGCACCGCGTGCGTGTGAGGTTAACACTTAAAATGATTTTTTACATTTGACCCCATAAGAAATAACAAAATTTTATTATCATAGACGTTCATCTTTTATCTCCTGGCTGATTTCGGTAATAGGGGCAACGCAACGGTGCAAACTCACTCACGAATCCTAAACCTACCTGTGCCTGTGCCCGAAGTAACGCTAATGCGATAAGGCGAGAGGTATGCTACGATATAATATAATAAACAGGTTTTTTTATGAGCATTATTTATTTTAAATGTGAAGCAAGCAAATTTGTTATAGGGTACTTATTAAAAAATGAAATCCATAATAACAACCATACATATTTATACTTAATTATTCTTGTCAGTTTTTTTTTTGACATTACTTACAATCATTGATTATCGCTTACTTAAAATAAGTATTCATTATCTCTACACATGTTTCGTTCTATTGTCATTTAGTGACGAAAGGGAGAAAGAGGGCAATAAATAATTAGTTATTTCTTAAAGTGACGTCTTATTTTTGAAGAAGACCGTTAGTAAATAAATATTTCAATTATTAAGACTTACATTGAAAAGTTTAGAGACTTAATGCGTTTGTTGTAAATATGAGTAAAAATACTTACCACACAGCAAAAGCACACAAAATCTTTTCATTTTGTCCAATATATATATTTAACACAACGTAAATTGGTAATGGACCGGTCTGTTGCGCTTATCTTAGCATCACTGGCCAGCAATGACCGCTACCAATGTTTATAAACTCCACGCATGCCGATCGCGACCCGTTTGTCATGTATCTCCCGCTTTTGAAATAATGATGTGAGTCATTACTGTCGACAATTTTCAAATTTATTCATAAAAATATAAATTATAAAACGTGCCATGATTTATCTATGTGTATTGAGAGTGTATGTGTATTGAAACTCATTTACCTTATTAACTAATTTGAAGATGATAAAATTAATTATTTAAGAATCGCGTGAAAACAAAAATGAATAAAGAGCACCCACCTCCCTCTCTCGGTTGTATGCTACTATTACCGTCACCACTAGTCCCACAACCAGTACCTCCAATACAACTTCACTAGGAAAGATACCACCGTCGGTAATACGACACGTGTTTCACAAGGCATCATCAGGAAAAATAGACTGCAATGACTGGGCGTCATTTTGGAACGGATCTTTGGAAGAGAACATCATTATTATTTCTTACACGGATCTTAGCTAATTAATTTTAACATATTTAATATAATAGATTTCCAAAAAGTTACGTCAGATTCTAATAACTCTCTGGCAATTTTATAGCTTTCCTAATTAATATGTATAGTTTTATTATTACTAGTGTTATAAGAGGCGGCTATGGGAAATATCAGAAAGGTCTCATGGCTTCCGATAGAAAATAATAATTTTTATTCAATACAGATTACAAGAAAAGTTATTGTAAGTCAATATGCTTTTACCACTGGTTTGAATAAAAACCTCTGTCCTAATCAGAACGAGCAAGAAACTCATCAGGACTCTTTTTAATCATTTCTATACATACAAATAAATAAAATTGAAGTATCTGTTTGTAATGTCAAAATAACAGCTTTTTAATAAATGCATATGACAGTATATACGGTACTTATAACAAAAAACAATTTTTAAAATTGTTGTTTGTCTGTCTGTTTGTTCCAGCTAATCTCCGAAATGGCTGGACCGATTTTGACAGGACTTTCACTGGCAGATAGCTCATGTTATAAGGACTAACTTAAGCTTAGGCTTAGTTTTATTTTAGAATTTTTTTTATTATTATTATTATTAACTAATATTGTAATAATATTAACTAATAGTTATTATTATTAACTACGCCAATTATCTTTCTGTTTAGTGTCTACGTTTATTATGACAAAATTAAGTTTATTACGATACACATAATTGTACGAAGAGACCAGTCCTTCCTACCATAGGAGATACCCATGTTCAACAGTGAACTGTTACAAAATGAGAGAAATGAAGTAAAGTTAGAGCTTATATACGTCCCAGTGTTAGGTACCAGGACTCCTGTCATTTCTAAGTAGGTTTTTAGAGCAAGGTAATATCCGCCACATGGAGCCTGGGTGGTAATCAGCACTTAAAATTAGATACATACGGTTAAAAAAGAAGATGAGTAAATAACATATTTCGCTTTAATTTTTAATTACTCGTGGTATACAAATACAGCATAGTAAATACAACAAATTATCTTTATCATATTATTTAAATTCCATATATTATATCCAGATTGTATCTTTTAATATCACTGAGAAGGGTATCGACAATATGGTTCAACACTAATTAACCCAGTTGTAGATATACATGACCTGTGAGTAAATTGCAGCACGTAAATTCCCATAATATTTTATTTTCCCGTTCAGACGGGAATAGAATCTTTATACTATGTATGGCTCCTCAAGAAGGAATTTTCGGTAAAAAAAAATGATATTCATTTATGTAACGCCCAAATATCAAAAAGTACGCCTTAAATGTTAATTATACTCTAGCTATTACTTCGGTTTTAGATTTTAACATCACACGGACGAGCCAGAGATTATATCTTTATATATTATTATATATTATATATCTTTATATAGATATTATATCTTTTGAACAAACTTTAAAGCGATCAGGGACTGCTTGAAAGGATATCCGGGCGGGATTTAGACTACACAAAAGATTTCCTCTGTTTTGTTTTGTCTCTTATCATGTCATATCTACCACTGTCATTTTCCTATTCCTATGATTTGTTTTTTTACCATAGATTATTATTTAAAAAACTAGGAACTGTCAATAATTACTTAAATTACCCAGTTACAACACAGTAATTATCAGACATCCGGCAAACCCCTGCACCCTGGGTTCAATTAAAAGAAAAACATAAAAATATGGCCACAATTCTTCTAATATTGTAATATTGTTCTTTAAAAAAATCGATCCAGTTTTGGATAACGAAACAGACGACAGAGGTCATGATGATTTCGTCAATTTTTCACAGGTATAATCAGTCCGAGCAACAGCTGTTTCTCTCAATTGCTTTTTTTTTTACATGGAAAATGCCTACACATACCCGTCTTGCGGAGGCAAGGACAGGTAATGTCGGACTAGCACCGACTAAAATTCCATGGTGTTCCACCTTCGCCGCATATTGGCAGAGCCACGGGAACGCTCTCGCACACATCCGCGGCTCCACCAGCACCGGCGGCAACATGGCAGTTCCTCCTCGGAAGAGGACTTCACCTCCCCCTTCTGCTTCTCAGGTAAGGCGCACCAGGAACATAACGCGCTCCTCCGCGGCCTCCAGCTCCACCTGCGCGACGGACCTCCCGAGTCCGATAAACGGAGGCCATGGGGCCAGGAAAAAACGAGCACTCGGAAGCAGGAGCTTTCCTGACCTCAGGGGCGGATCTGGTTTGTGGCTCTGCCGCCAACCAAGTTTCGGCTGCCCTTCACCTCGAGCCAGCTAGGTTCCTCTTAGTTCACTATGGGTAACTACTAAGCTTCCCGCCACGACAAGGCGGAAATCCGTTCGGGGGGAATTGCTTCTCTCGATTGCCTAGCTCAGTCTTTCGGGCACAGCGCGACAGCAATAGATCGTTAGAAACCTTTTCTTCAAGTTTTTGCAGACAACATATACTTAAGAGGGGAAATGCGGGCGACAAGATACTTGAGGAATAGGTTTTTAACAGACCTATTGCTGTCGCGAAAATGACTGTGTGTTTCTCTTTTGTTATGTTTGTAAATTTGATTACTGGATGTCTATAATTAATTACGGCGGTGAATCTTTCCCACATTTAGTAATTTTAGAAGGTTCCTAGTTTTAAAATAATCAATACATGGATTATTTCACACACAAAGATCCATAATTACAATAAAAATTAAAATGCCACCCGGATATACTCACAAGGGTTGCACTAAAATAAAATTATTTCCATGAAGAATACCAAATAGCGTTAGGAACTGCTAGGTACTGTCGTGTATTGTTGCTACTGAACATACAAAATTTTATGATTCATAAAATTTCATTATCATCATCATCATCATTACAGCGTTTCCAAAGTTCACTGCTGAACAAATGCCTCCCCTAAAATATTGCCTCATAGGGGGTATATTTACGTTGCAAGGCGCTTGGCAGGTGGCAGACTTTTTTTAAGTAAATTATACAATATAAAAGGTTGTACAAACTATTTACAAAATTTATTTTAGAAACAGCTTGGAAGCGACCACCTCATTCCCAGGGGTTATTATCAACCATATGTATATTCATTTATATTATAATAAGCCTTTTTTTTAACAGTTTTTGTTTAATAAAATATTTAAACTTGGTAATAGAGAAACCTTGTATATTTTCTGGACTTTGTTGTAATAGCGTATACATTGCCCCAAAATTGAATTACTCACTCTGTGGAGTCGAGAAATTGATATCACTAGTTTGTGTTTATTCCTAGTGTTTACAGAGTGTATATCACTTTTTTTACTAAAACTATTTATTTTTTCTGAACATATATTAAAATATTATTTTCGTAAATATACTGAGAATGAATGTCCGCCGCCGGTGACATGAGAGTTATTTGTTATTACGCGCAAAGGCAGAAACTGTCGTGAGTAATCTATATTATCATTTTTTTTATATTTTTTTAGATAATGCATTATTGTATAGATTAGATATCTAAAGGAATTTTATGGACTGCTAAAGAAGAAGGAGGATAAATAAAAAAATACAATACAGTCGATTTGTATCTTTACCAAAAACCCTTTTATTATCATAAATATCTTAATATGCATATAATAATTATTATATATCAATATAGGAATGTTGCATCCCTTTGCATTTTCTATCGCATCTACCACGGGAGTGCTCTGAGGAATTGTTCGGATTAATTCTAACCGCCAAATTTCACGAACGCACATCGCGTCAAAATTCACGATTCCATCCTCACCATCTGGATGCTTGGCGGTCCACCACTGTGTGTTTTACTAGGAGTTTTCTTCCTCGTACAACTTCCCTGTGGAATTGTTTACCACCGGAGATTTTTCCGGACCGATACGACTTAGGGACCTTCAAAAAAAGAGCTTACTCCTTTCTAAAAGGCCAGCAACGCAACTGCAATTCCCCTGGTGTTGCAGTTGTTCATGGGCGGCGGTAGTCACTTACCATCAGGTGAGCCGCGTTTTCGTTTGCCCCCTCTTCTATAAAAAAAATCAAATATATCCAATAGGCTTTTCAACGTGATAGAATTCCAAATGAGGATTTTTTCAGTAGAAAGAGAGTGAGTAACCGACAAACCCAACGGATCAGTAAGCTGAAGTAGCAATGGGCCGGCTATATAGCTCATAGACCTTACAACCGCTGGCAAAGAAAGGTTATCGAATGTCAGCTTCGTACTGGTAAGCGATTCAAAATTCTAGAAGTATTTGTAGGTGCAACGAATATTACCGAGTCATAAAATTAAAAACACCATATAGTACGCAAAGTAGCGACCCGTCCCGGATTCGCCTGGGTAGCATCTATTAATGTGACGTTATTATAATTTATTAATTTTAAAATAAAAATCAAAGGCCAATTATTCTTTTAATTTTTCGATTACAATATGTCACTTCATACAATTATGAAATACACAGATCACATTGATAAGAACAGAGCTAATCAACTATAAACTATAATTTTATAGTTAAGAATAATAATTAATTCATTTGCACGAATTAATTATCCAATGTGTCGAGGATGAGCTAGTAGCGGAATACAACAAGTGCACCGTGCCACGCCAGAGCCAAGATTCCCCTAACGGCGGTCGCTCCGTCTGTTTTATACAAGCAAAACAAGTGGTTAATGCGCAGATGCCACTGCAGGTGCAACGGCGCAGGTGTGCGTTGCACATGTTGTTTACAAGTTTTTGGCTAGCCACACAGGCGCTGCCGCACGTGCAACGGCGCAGGCACCATCATATATATTCATATATTTCGTGTTTGTTGTTTTGGTAATGATATGTCATCATTACAAAAAGTGCGCTTAGCAAGAAAATATTATATTAATTTTATAACGTATATTTATTATTATGTATATTTAATCTTATGGCTTAAATGAGAAACATGAATAATATCAAAATTAGTTAACGTTTATTGGTTTGAGTTGTAATTTTACCGTTCTTTCTTTGATCTTTGAGCAATAACTCTGCAAAATGCCGGGTTCCATATGCAGACAATGAAGGGAACCGCTGCAGTGCCGTGCCGGTCAACCGTTTCGAAGTGTTTTTTTTTTTGGTTGCGCGTGATTTTGATTCCGCTATATCTTCTAAAGTATTAATTTAAATGATATAATGTAAATGATAACTTTAATTTACATTAAATACCCTAGGTAAGTAACATTTTTATCTGGTTCTGTATTAATAATGAATTGTAGAAACCTCTGGGTTGTTTTGATAAATCGAAAAATACTTATTCATTTATTTTATTAACAGAGTACCTACATTCAATAAGTTTCTAGCCCTTCGAAATCGCTCCGTAAAATATAAAGTATCATACAAATTGTAACTTCCAATTTCACCATCATAAGGGTTGAATTTTTTTAAATATTTTCTTGGTGGCGTTGCCTTAGTAAAAAAAAGGAAGCTATTGTTCCAAATTCCTGCTACTACATTCAGTGGTTTTGAGCTGGGCTTCTTAATAAAATATTTTTCATACAACCTTTGCACCCTTGTTTGATAACCTCCAGGTAAAATTTTTGTAAAAATAAAAATGTGTCTTGATTATTTTTATTTCAAGAGTATTTTCCCCAGTTTTATAAATTAAAACAGGCCATTAAATATTTTTTCTCCATACAAATTTGAACAACCTTTGGTCCCCCGTAAGAGATGGTTTTGAAAAATCCCAAAAAACATAATCATTATTTTTACAAAGTTCTTTCAGTAAGTTTCAAATCAATCGCCCCGTAAAATAAAAAGTTTCATACAAACTGTAAAACCCTATTTCACCCCCCTTCAAAACCCCTTCTTAGTAGATGCCTACGTCATAAAAGGCAAGGCAAAGGGGGAATAGGAAGAGGCGGCATTTTGGAAAAGAAAATTCACCTACGCCTTAACCTTTTAAATAATGCCAATCAAATAGAGATGGTCTTCATACGGCATTTTAGCAGCAGCGACCCACGCTGTGCCACTGCTGACGACCAATTAATGTTGCAGCATCTAAGTAAAAATATTGATCTCAAATTCTACAAAGTCTGGGCTCAATAATTTGATTCCCAGTAAAGTGAACCAAGTGAACCCTTCTTAGAGGATGCATACGTCATAAATGGCAGTTATTGTTCAAATTACAGATTTCTACCTTTAGCGGTTCGGACTGTGCGTTGATAGATGAGTCAGTCACTCAGGGAATATTATTTTATATAAATAGATAAATAAATCGAAATAAATAAGCGAAATGTGGGGCAGCCCCATTTTCATCATCAAATCATATCACACCTTCAAGTAACATTTTTAAATAATTGCCAATTTAATTTCTTTATTAAATTCGAATAAGTACGAACTTTCCCGTTAGTGTGAAACACGCTTGAACGCTTTCCTTTGAGCCACATCTGCTGAACTAACGATTTGCCTGATTCTGTGCTCAAAAATATTTAACAATGCTTACAGCCCAATGCTTATGTGCCAATAAATGATAAAAATCAATAAAGTATTTCGAACTTCAATTCGTTATAAACTACTTCAAATTTTTAGTAAAAAATAAAAATAATTACTACTTGTACAAAGGGGACTATATAAACAGGTACATGCATGTGTTTTATTTCTTTTATTTTATATAGTGACTATATAAATAAGACTATATAAAATAAAATAAATAAAACACAAAAAATAAATAAAAAAATTCCCAGTCGTTCTAGGAGTATAAAGTACCGCGCAGACGACTGAGGTATCAGTCATTCGGGAATCAGTCGATCAAAGGAATGAGTAATTCTTCTACGAGTCTGAATCACTGTCATGATTATACCTGTTGGGGTAATACCTTAGGCAAATGTAAAGAAAATTATATTGCGGAGACGCTGTCTTGTAGCACATCATAATAGGAAGGCAGTATTGCTGTTGGTTTGCATACTTCGCCTATTTTAATGTTATCTTGTATTTACTTCGAACTGCTTACTGTCTTCTATTTGTATTATAACATTAAGTTACTATCGAGTTATATTCTTTATTTTAAATAAGTTTGAGAGTAATTTCTAACATCAGGATTGGAATAATTTCTTATATCAGAAGTGAGATAAATTCCCTGTTATCGCTCACATATAATCTTAAATGATTTTAAAAGGTAATTATTTTTAATTACTATGATACGTTTTACGTTATTGCTTTTGTATTTTATTTTACATGCTCTAATAAAAAGCAAAAATTATTTAGTGTTCAATGTGCTGTATTTACGCCATAAAACCGAGAGCTCCTGACTATAATGCATAAGAATATGTGTTGGTAGGTTGTCTACCTACACCACTGTTATAAATCTGTCCGATTTCATTAATTTTTTCAATATGAATTCACTGTGAATATCGTGTTACTCAGGCAAATAAAAAAAGTAAATTCATTATAAAAAAAACCTTCATAAGGCCCTAATAACGTAAAACAAACGTAACGTAATGGCGTAATCACACTATACAACCGTAATTGTAATTAAGATTGTTTATAGTCTTTAATTAAGATTGGGATAATAAAGTCGATCTTTCGAATTTTGACTTTACTTTCGTTTGATGGTTTTCAATGCGATTTAAATCTAAAACAGATTGAAATGTGTTCGTATATGTAGTATTGCTGTTGATTTATTCTAAATCAAAAAATTATTAGGGCTGGATGTGTTTTTAGGTCTTACTAAAGAGTATAGTAATGCCGATGCTTCTGTCAAGCGAGAGAGAGAGAGCTTTGCCATCTTAAGGGCTCTGCCCCAATGACTTCAAAATGAGATCCTAATATGATGAAGGATTGGGTGGCGCTTAGTGTATGGACATTCCAAGGGCTCTGCCTTGTGTTCGAAGTAATCGGTACTTGGACATGATGAGAGTTATTAACATCCCGAGGGTTTTGTTAGTGCTCGACTCAGCTCGCCGGTGCGAGTTCGGCGCGAGTCAGTTCGACGGTGCAAGTCCGATACGAGTCAGCTCACCGATGCGAGTTCAGCACTAACCTATGTATGTATGATGTACACTATGTATGATGTAATACTGAAATCATAAATGTAAAAAGGGGGTCAAGGTTGTACAAACGACGTTCTGGGTTTTCGAGCAGTTCCAAGAACGTTGTACATCTATAGGTGCTATGATGCTGAGCTGGGCGCCCATTTAAAACTCTAATCTTTATCGGTGAAGTCGACAACCGCGAACGTCTCCCTTGGCTCCTGGCTCCTCTTCATTTAATTATTTTTTTGGTAAGATATATATTTAACTAGCTGTCTCGGTAATCGTTGTTCCGCCCTTTCCGCTAAATGACGCGATGAGTCTCAGTTTAAATTCATTATTGACAAAATTTTTAATTTTTAATATTTTTTTAATTAACTTTTATTCACTAAATATTTTTTTAATTAACAGCGCCATCTATCGGTAGAAGATTTTTATTTAATTTTTTTATTACTTTGTGTTAGGCCTTATTTTCTGCCTAGGAGTCAGTCTGGGTAGGCACCGCCCTCATACCTATTTCTTCCATCAAATAGCAGTGCATGCACTGCTGGATTCCTTCTGAAGGGTATAGAGAGCGAGTTACAGGCTGTGAGGCATTCCATCTTAATCCTCAGAGGTGACAACGCTTCTGTGGCCTTCTTTGTTTGAACTGGGCTGCAGGTGTCCATGGACTGCAGTAGCCACTTAGCTCCAGGTGGACTGTAAGTTCATTCGCTTCTTACTTCAGTTTTATAAAATAAAATCTGCCTTCTAAAATGTTGGAAAATAGTTAACCAGTCACCATTTTACATATGAGAGCTACAAATGATGAATGCATTTTCTGTATAACCAAAATAGCCTATTAACACACAATTGAAATAAAAATTTGCGAACAATGAAGTCTAAACAAATAATTATACGCATAACAATTATGGTATCGATGTTGTCATATCAGTATGCTTTGCAATACTCCAAAACCCTTTATTCACCTTAAACAAAACTTACATAGAACTTCTATATAATAGCTTGTACACATGCATTCTCTAGCATTTACCCGCGGCTTCGCTCGAATAAACCGCCTGACGAATAAAACGACATCATTTCGAAAATTCTCAACCAATATTATTCCAAGGTAATTACAGAATTATGCTCCAGATCAATACCACAGGAAAATAGATTTTTTTGGGATAGAAGTAAAATCAAGTTTTCTTCGGCCTATAAAACTATCGCTATGCAAAAATCATGTCGATATGTCGCTCCGTTGCGGAGTAAAAGAAGGATAAACCAACAAACACTCTTCGCTTTTATTATATTAGTAGGGATAAAGTAATTTAAGTACGTAAAAATACGTGATTCTATTTTCAAATTAGAAATTTCTTAAAAAGAAAGTCTCTTAATAACAGCCTGTATACTAAATAATTGCTGAAACGATACGATAATAGTCAACACCTCCTCACATGTGTAGATAAGAAAATATATGAAACATCAAACATAATGCAATAATCAAACAAACATCTGGCTGGGTTTGTCCAACTGACAACGACTAATAATTAAAAATAACCGGTAGCTACGATGACAATGAAACTCGGCTAAAGAGGAAATAAAAAAAATATTTGTGGCGCAATATTTTTACGACTACAAACACGACGGCGGTAATGCGTTTAAAAGTCATCGTCTCAATTTACTGTAGGTCTTACTAATAATCTCATTATAAAGTTATGTATTACCAGACTTACATACATACGTAGTTGGCATGAAGATCGACGAATAAGGAATAATTAAGAATACTTGGGTATTTTTCATAAGTTAAAAAAATATGTATTTTCATTTATTATTTTTCGTCAGTAACTCAGACATTTTAACACTTAGTGACCGTTGTAGAACTTAAAAATATATTTTTGACGTTAAATGTAATACATTTATTTACATAACATAATATACAATATTTTATTATATACAATATTAAAACTATAATAAAAAAACTAAAACTAGTAACTTAACTATCATACAGACCTACTCCCCGCGGTATCGTGCCAAGAACGCTGGCTGCGTTTCCCCGCTGAATGGCTATACTTAGCCTTTGAGCGAGAAAAAAATCAGCCCTCTTATCACCAGAAGCAACGACCAGCCGCGGATGGAGTTCCTTAGAACTTCACCCACGTGGACCCCACGGACCAATAGTCTCTACAGCAAATAGCACAAATATGTAGTCATCTCTCAGAGACTCATATTTGCGCCACTACTCAGTTCAGCTGCCTCTGATGCCGCCCTGCCTCTAAACGAGGTACCCCTGAGATGAGAGGCCGCCAAAGTGTCTACGCAAGTAGCATTCCACATTAGGGCTTTACCTCTCTCCCAAGGGACCAATGTCATACCGTCGGGTCTCTTGCCATCGTCTCTAAATATTCCACAAGGCTCTAAAACCGAGGGAACATTTATAGAGATAAGAGTCCTTCGGATGACATCGTTCAAAGAACCGTGCCGTGAAAACCTACCAGCACTTTTCTTACATGATAGTCCGAAAATGGAAATTATGAAACAAATCTTTCTGCACGCATTGTACTAACGGAATATCCCACTGTTTTTGTTGGTTAACTTCCAGTGGAACATTTTCGCCGTGACAGAGCGTTTGCTATGTCTGCCCTGCCTCCGTAGCAAAGCACAGGTCTACTTTATTATTTAAAATTATGTTACATAAATCACTGACGCTATGCACGGAAGCAAGGAAAGCAGACAATGCAATACTAGAAAGATTTCTCACACCAATCCCACCAAATTTTATAGGTAAAGTAGCTTGAGTCCAGGCTGTTGTATTTAAAGTTAAATTTAGAATTTTTTCTACAGCTATTTTAAGATTATTATCAATATCTTTTAAAATATCCGAACATTTCCAGACTGGACTCGAGCGAAGTAAGTATGTAAATCTAGGTACAAGGAGACAATATTTTAAAATAGTAAGAGCAATGTGGGGTTTTAAATTAAATTTAACTTTGATTAAACCTATCCTATCCTACATATTACTGAACGAAAAGCCAAAAGATTATAACTTCATGTTTTATTTTAATAATCACCAGGTGGTAAGTTTTTCAAAAGCCAGCATTATATTGTGGGTCTCTCTGTTGAACGAACTGTAGAAATGGTTTGTGTCAAACTCGAGCACCTCATTGTTATCAATTTTTACACATACATGTATGATTATTTTGAAAAGATTGTGGAAGTTTTGCTTGAACTTAGTAAACAGAATAAGTCTGTTGTAATATGTGGAGACTTTAATATCAATCTCCTAGAAACTTCCTCCATAATAATTAAGTTTACCTCATTGTTTAAATCATACAATGTAGTTAAATTATTTTAAGAATCAACACGTATTGCTGGACCTAGTATAACTTATATATAAATAACATTTTTACAGCCCTAAATAAATTATTCATTCAAAGTTTAAATTCAGAACACAAATACAGTTAAACCCATTACCTTACATACACAAAAATAGAAAAGTGAGGAAAAAAATTTTTGTTTCAATAACTGAACATCGCTCGTCTCCGAGTTAAAAGTAATATAATAAAGACTTCCATTATTTCCATATAAAAATAATTCTAATTAGTTATATGGGGCTTTATTTATAATTGTTGTATGTTGCGAATTTTATAACATAATTACATCTAAAACATTATTCTTACACAATTGCAAATCATTTAATGAATGTACGGCAGTAGAAATGTATAAAATTAGAAGAAGGTTATAATATAACAAAATTAAGCTAAAATATCATATTATAATATTTTTAGCTATTGAGATTGAAATAGAAATTTTTATCATAAAAAATTCCTGCATAATTACAGTTTGAATTTATAAGGGTTCACTCGACAACTGATGTTGGTACCGAACTGATTAAACATATTTTCTGTGCATGAGAGAACTCATTATATACCCAAAGCATCTTCTGTGACCTTTCTAAGGCCTTCTACTGTGTTTACCATGAAACATTAATCAGGAAGCTACAGTATTATTGTGTAAATCCTAAACTTATTACTTCATATTTAATATTTTATTAGAACGCAGAAAGTTATTATCAATGGTAAAGCTCTCCAGGGTCGCATGTACTAATAGTATTATTTTCTGATGATACCTACCTCATTGATTTTTTAACTAAAACGGCAATATGACAAAGTTAATAATGCTATATCAAAATTGGTACATTGGCGTAACGTTTACAATTTACATTTAAACGGCAATAAAACTAAGTGTATAAAATTTGTGTAAAAATTTGTAACCCCAAATTTTAAAATTGCAGACCAATTAGTTTTTAAATGAGGAAGGATTTGAGCCTCGTCGATTTCACAGTTTTTCTTGATATTACTCTCGAACAAAAACTTCAGTGGGGCCCCCATAATATATCTAAATTAGTGAGCAGACTAAACTCTGCAGCGTATGCTGTCACTAGTGTTATAGAAGAGGGCCATTAGAGCCATTTACAAGCCTAAATAATATAAAGACGTAATTTTCTTTAGTTTGTATGTAGTATGAACTGTGGGTGTATGTGATTAACCTCCGAAACTAATGATCCGTTTTTGAATTTTTTTTACTAATAGTAAGCTATATTATCCTTGAGTACATTACCCTAGTGCTGCATTTTTAGACTACCATAACTCCATAAACTCTAAAATATTCACAATGGAGTAAGTGGCAAATAATTCTATAGATTTCCTAGATGTTTTAGTCATCCTAATTTCTAATAACACCATTAGTCGCACTGTGTATAGGAAAAAGGCCCATACCAACAGATATTTAAGTGGTGAATCTCACTACCACCCATCACAGTTAGCTACCGTGGGAAAATCTTTGTTTCTCCCAGGAATTTGTGACAGAAAACACCTGGCCGCCGAGCTCCAGAACGTCAAGCAAGTACCTATTGCACAACAACAAGCTTCGGGTCCCGCGCCTACGTCACAGTGACCGAGTGAAACCGGCCACAGTTGAGCGTGTGCCTGGTGTCTGCTGTTCTACCATATGTCAGAGGAATTACAGACAAGATTGGGTACATCTTGAAGCGAGCCTCCATAAAAACATACTACAAACCGCCGACGAAGATTAAGTCGGTTTTTACCATCCGTCAAGTGTAATATCCCTCTACAAGAGGCATGTGCACAAGCTTGATTGTGAATTTGGTCTCTCCTACATACAAACAAAAAGATCGATAAAAACCCGCGTAAAAGAACATATAGCTAAGTGAAGCGCCGACGCTCCGGGAAGTCCACAGTGTGTGAACATGTTCAAGATCTTTCCCGCCATTACATCATCCACCCACACGGTTTGATAAACCACTAATCCTCGCAAAAGAACACCTATTCCTACCAAGGACGATTCGCGATACTATTTAAATTAAAAAACTTCCAAATATCAATAAAAAAAATTAAATTAAATACAGACCCTAACATATTGAATGAGTACCATACTGCAAGAGTTCAAGAATTTGCGTAGATCGGACCAAAAATTAATATTCAAAAGCTGAAGGTTAACTTTGTCAAATACTTAGTCCCCCCCCTACTCTCTCCCTCCCGAGATACCCCAAACGTCGGGAATTAAAAATAAGTAAAAATATGTTCACTTATACGCGATAAAATCCGTAAAATTAATTTTATTAAAAGTTATTTTTATCTAAGTAATGTTGGGATGATTATATAAACTACAATATATTAATGTTTATAAGAAATATTATTTCAACGTTACAAAAACTTGATAGAGATAAGATTTGCCTTTACAGTACCTATGTCATAAGGTTATATAGTTTAGGAGATAATATAGAATTACTAATACACAAAATACCACTAGAACACGCTTTGTATCTGTTGACGTTTTAAGTTTTAACCACTTACTCATAGGCTATCTATGTTGTACAAGATGTCTACGGAAAAATGACTCAAGTAGGGGACTACTTGAGTAAGAGTAAGTAATACCCGATTTGCTTCGAATTGCACCTGTTACCCTAAGACAAGAAGGTGGAACGTCTCATGTGCCGGGACCGAAACCGAAATAAAGCAATTCGAGGGCACTACTGCTTGGCAGACGAACTCGGCGCAAATGCTTCTGTTACAAGCCTCGAACAGCGACGAAAGCATTAGGGTACCATTACCTTTGTAAGTTATCGTTATACAGGGTTATTTTTCAAAGAGTAGCCAAATTTTAAACTTAAGTTCAAGTAAATAAATAATGATATACCGTTATTGCAGTTTTTGAAAATACGAGTAAATAGGGCTTCCACTTTTATTTGAAATTATCTCAAATTGAGTGTGATTTATGGGCAACAACTACGCGCTCCTCTGTGTGCGATTCAATTCACAGCGTTTTTGTCGACCAATCGACCCTTATGTGTGCGTGCGTACCAGGCATCTTGAATTTAAAAGATAAAAAGGACAGAATACTTGAGATTTTTTTAATTAATTTTTCTTCACCATTTGGCTATATTACTTATTCTGAACCTTCTCTGCAAATTTGGCCGGTTATTGCAAAATAACCCTGTATGATTTCGAATTAATTTTATTTCAAAATTACAAGAGATAAATTTTATTCTGCGCTCGCCCCGGATGAATTAAACCAATTTACCACCATGTACCACCTTACCACACAGGTGTTACGCGCGAACCCCTTTGGAGGTCTTTGAACACACATGGTTAGTTTACGAAAACGTCCACTATCTGTCTATAATATGTCTTCGCGCATGCGCGGGGATAGTAGCGTCGCGCATGCGCGGTTAGTTTTTGTCATCATAGGATTATATGTAGGTAAAATCTCTTGGTAGAGAGTAATTGTGTTCTGTGGGTAAAATGAACATTATGTAATTATTGTTTATTTAGATTGTATTTTTAATTATATCGAGTACAATTTTTTAATTTGTCATTTAATTTGCACATGTTTTTTTTTTATAGGAGAGGGCGCAAACGAGCAAACGGCTCACCTGATGGTAAGTGACTTACCGCCGCCCATGAACAACTGCAACACCAGGGGAATCGCAGGTGCGTTGCCGGCCTTTTAGAAAGGAGTAAGCTCTTTTCTTGAAGGTCTAAGTCATATCGGTCCGGAAAAATCCGGTGGTAAACTATTCCACAGAGAGGTCGTACGCGGAAGAAAACTCCTAGTGAAACGTACAGTGGTGGACCGCCAAGCATCCAGATGGTTTGGATGGTATCGGGAGTTTTGCCGCGATGTGCGTTTGTTAAATTTGGCGGCTGGAATTAATCCGAACAATTCCTCAGAGCACTCCCCGTGTTAGATGCAAAAGAAAATGCATAGGGATGTAACATCTATTCGCAGCGCCAGTGAATCGAGCCGATCGGAAAGGACTCGGTCGTCGATTATTCGAGCCGCTCTGCGCTGGATGCGGTCTAGTGGAAGGAGCTGGCACTGGGAGCCCCAGCCCAGAGATAGAACAGTATTTTCCATGGAATAGAATAGAATAATTTTTATTCAATATAGATTACATGTGTAATTCTTCTTGAAAGTCATTTTTACTTTACCACTGGTTCGATCTCTCGACCTCTGTCCTGGGAACAACCTGCAAGAAACCCAGCGAATTTTTTAAAAGTAAATTTTACATTAATGGTTGTACAAACTATTTAAGTACAAAATTTATTTTAGAAACTGCTTGGAAGCGACCACCTCATTCCCAGGGGTTATTATCAACCATGTATTCATTTATACTATAATAACCCCTTTTATACAGTTTCAGCTTAACAAAACATTTAAACTTGGTAATAGAGAGCCTGTACACTTTCCGGGACCTTGTTATAATAGCGTATACATTGCCCCAAGAATGAATTACTGACTCTGTGGAGTCGAGAAACTGGTATCACTAGCTTGTGTTTGTTCCTAGTGTTTACAGAATGTATATCACTTTTTACTAAAACTACCTTATTCACAACTAATTCACAAAAGAACATACATTAAATTTTCGTAAATATACTGAGAGGCCAAAGTTAATATATTTATTTCTTTAAATTTATCTCTAAGAGACTCTCTCGGTTTTAGATTGTAAATAGCTCTAATGGCCCTCTTCTGTAAAACAAAAATAGTTTCTGAATCATCCGCATTTCCCCATAGCAAAATCCCATAAGACATTATGCTATGGAAATAACTGAAATAAACTAATCTAGCTGTCTCGTCACTAGTGAGACCTCTAATCTTTTTTACAGCATAGGCTGCAAAACTTAGTCTGTTTGCTAGTTTGGATATATGGGGGCCCCACTGAAGCTTTGCGTCGAGAGTGATGCCAAGAAAAACAGTGGATTCAACAGGGCTCAGTTCTTCCCCATTTAAAAACACATTAGTACCCAGATTTTTAACATTCGTTGTTGTAAATTTAATACATTTAGTTTTAATTTTAATTTCATGTGAGGCCGAACCTGCGCCTTGTAAAGTTGCAGGCGGTGTGCCGGCTTGAAATACTGTCCCTCTCTGCTGAGCACGCCAAGCTTTTTAGAGGCCAATTTGGCCCTCTCTTCCAAGTGACCACGAAACTGCACGTCACTCGATATGTCGACGCCGAGGATTCCGATACTGGCTGAGGCATGATACAAGTGGAGTGCCTTGAAACTGAGGAGATACGACAAAGGGCTTCTTTTTTGCGGTAAACGCGCAAACTTGTGTCTTCTGAGGATTATACTGGACTAGATTTAGTCGCCCCAATCTGAGACTTTGTTCAGCAAAGACTCGACTTTAGACACAAGTTTGTTCCGGTACTCGGCGACGTTTGCCCAAGAAATATTGGCACGGCCGGTGTATAGAGCATCACCAGTGCTGTCATCCGCATAGCAATGAATGTTACCGGTTTGCAACATATCATTGATGCATATCAACGCTGTTGGTGATAGCACGCAGCCTTGTGGAACACCAGCGTTAATAATCGGAGCATGCATCGTCTACAAAGACCTTGATGCTCCGATCTGCAAGAAAGCTGGTGATCCAATTGAACAATTTCTCGGGAAGCCCATAGGAAGGGAGCTTCGAAAGAAGCGCTTTGTGCCAAAACCGATCGAAGGCCTTCGCAATGTCCACTTGAAACCTTATTGGCGGACACTAATCAGCTGGTGATCCTCAAGGTACCGCATGAGCTGGCAGTTTATAATGGATTCCATTATTTTGGAGAACAAGGAGGTGATTGCGATAGGCCTGTTGTTAGATGGGGATCGTGGATGAAAGCCGTCTTCCATGATTTCGGGACTACGCCTAGGGAGTAGGAGTACCGGATAAGACGCGTTAGAACCGGTGCCAACTCTGAAGCACACGTCCTCAGCAAAATTGGGTGGATTCCGTTAGGCCCACCCGACTTGTGGATGTCCAGGGAGAGGAGTGCTTTGCGAAACGAGCGCTGTGTGAACCGCACATCCGGCATGGAGTACTCACACCGCGTGATGGTCGGCGGTGTGTTCCCCCCGTCATCGAGAGTCGAGTTGAATGCAAAGAAAGAGCCTAGCAGATCGGCTTTCTCCTTTGCGGCATGGGCCAGTGAATCGTCCTCCCTCTACAAAGATGGAAGAGATGGCTAACAGAAGTTCCCTTGGACAGCCTTGGCGAGAGACCAGAATGCACGGGTTCCCGAAGGAAGGCGAACTAGTTTCTCGCCAATTCTACCTATGTGCTCTGACTTTGCCTTGGCAAGGACTCTTTTGAAGGACCTGGAGGCGGAATTAAACATATTTTAAAGGGAGCTGGTTTACATCCCGGGACGTTGATGCGTCAGCCCAGGCCCGGTAGCACTCACCGGTAGCGACTAAACCATGGCTGAGATCTGCCTACGATGGGCACCACAGAGGAAGGAATAAAAAGTTCCATACCCTGAAGTACCACATCAGCGACAGAATTAGCAACAACGTTGAGACGTCCGGCGGGAAGCAACCCCGCCCCCAAGGGTAGGATGCAAAGAAAGACCGCATCCTATCCCAATCGGCCGACCTATAGTGCCAAACACGGCGGCAGCCTGCAGAATGCAACCACGATTACAGCGTGAGTGGTACCACACTCCGTACTAGACAATGGTGTGAGGAGCCAAGAAGGGCGTCGACGGAGACTTGATATCTGTCCGGATGAGAGGTCAGCAGAAGGTCCAACAGGGAAGGTGCATCATCCTCCAAATCTGGAATACGCGTAGACGAAGTAACCAATTGTGTCAGACCATATGCCAAGGCAAAGTCATATACAGATCTCCCCGCATGATCGGTTAAACGTGAACCGAGCCATTCGGCGTGGTGGGCGTTAAAATCGCCAAGGATCACGATCTCTGTGGATGGGACCTGTTGTAGCAAGGAATCTGTAGCCATTTGAACGTGGTCGATGAGTGGATCTGTTTCGGCATTACCGCTACGGGACCTATAGAGGCACCCGTAGATACGCGGATGGTCGTCGCTGTCTACGCGTAGCCAAAGGATAGACAGGTCCGACCCTTCAAGACTGCCGAGGTGTCGAGAACAGATGTCCTCTCTGACGTATACGCAAACTCTAGCCCGAGGCACAAAGCAGTGTTCCAATTTGTACCCCGGGTAAGAGAGATACGAAGTATCAGCCGGAGAGGACACCTGCGTCTCGGTCAGAAAGAGCAAGGCCGACTTCGCCGTCTCGAGATGGTAGTGGACGGCGTTTAAGTTCGAGTGAAGTCCCCTGATGTTGCAGAAATTCACGTATAGCTTGGCAGGGGTCGCCTTCCTCTTGTTGCTCAGTATGCCCCGAGCAGTTATTGTCTTAAGCGGAATTTTGCAGCCTGAGCACCCACGCTCAGGAGTGGAGTAGCAGCTGGTCGTGGATGCTCAGCGAGGGATTCTCCAAGGGTGCTGATACCCTCCTGGGGTAGCCTTCTATTTAATTCCGCTACCATGTTGATGGGGATTGGCCTCCGGCCACCTGCACTCACCAGACGAAGATTTATATTACACTTTTATTTACAGATATATTTATTTAGATTAGAATAAAAGTCGTTCAGCAGTGTAATTAACACTTTGTTTATATTTTAGAAATCTTATATTCGATCTTCACATGCAACGCCCACTTCATTTTTAGGTATATTATCATGGAATTGTAATAAAGCCAAGAGGGGGAGCCAGGAGAACCATAACACAGGGTAACCTAGTTTGAAGTCCTGTAATGTAACTGTGTAAAATGTGGGAGAAATAAATGTTTAATGTTTAATAAATTGTGCGTAATGAATTATGTAAGGAAACATAGTAAAATAACAGGTTGTTTTAATGATAATATTAATTTTACTTTTCGTTGTGTATAGGGAAAAATAAAATAATACATTAAACTGCAATACAATGTTTTAACGTTGAAAGTAAAATAAAGTATGCATTCCAACGGTATAAAATATTATATCGTGATTATATTTGTAAAGTATTTGGTCTGATATTTATTTTACACACTTACGAATAGACGCGCAAAAACTAGTAGCAATAATATCTCCAGAGAATAAGCTGATAGCTTCGTAGCTGTTTCTTAAATAAGTTTTGTAAGTAATTGTACAACCTGTGATCATGTAACTTCTGAACGACTTGAACGATATTTATCATATTCACACAGTATATTATTTGCTTTGTCGAAACTTTGGTGGCGCTATAGTCTATTTATTAACAAATGCTATATTCATGAACCAAAAATATTCACAATATTTGACGGCTCCATGGCGCAGTGGCTTAGCAATGAGTTGTTACGCTGGGAGCCGCCGGTTCGAATCCGCACGGAACAAGTATCTGTATGGCCTACAAATAATTGTTCCGGGTCTGGATGTTCGTCCTTGTGCAATTTATGTTTGTAAACTGCCTCCACAATACAGAAGAAAATCCCAGTGTGGGGGTAACTTTTTTTTTTTTTAAATCGTATTTTGGTTTAGTGACAGAAAAGCAAATCACAAAATCTGGACGCTATGGTGAAACTATTTTTTTCATTTACACTGTTAATAGTGCCAACACACGGTCGAATATGTCCATTCCGGATAGCGGGTTTGGTAACTCCGCTATTCGGAAGAGACAGCTGGACCTGGGACCTTAAGTGCACAGTTATGTTTGGACATCACGCCGTCCATAATTTATTTAAACTCAATATTTTTTTCTCTTGTCTATACACGGTTTTCTTCTTCATTGGCTCGCAAAAGTCCACTGTTGGACATAGGTCTCTGTTGGGCAAGGCAACAATTTCATTACACATAAAACAAACTTAGGTATACAATTAAATACAAATTGAGCACAGCGACATAAGATTAAATTCTCAATAAATTTTGTAAACAAAATTGATAATAACCTAATTCTTAATTGACTAATATAACATTTACATAAATCTAATAAATATTTAATTGACAGAAAAACCCATATATTGAAAATTGAAGAAGGACTGAGTTAAGAGTACCCTTAACCAACGAGCATGTATGTGTAGATATATTATGGATGTGAAAGAAGCAAGAGAGATGTGTCAGAATCGTGCCAAATAGAAATTCGTAGTCTCTCCCTACCCCTCTGGATAACAGGCGTGAGAGTTTATATATGTATATGCACATATATGTAAAAAATTCTACTAGTGAGGACCTTTTATTGGCTTACTGTATCTATTAAGTGTTATCTATCTTAGTTATGATGGCTGTTGGTCTTCCAAATAAAAAATAAATAGAAAAAGACCAATAACAGATTTTTGGTCCGACTCGGGAGTCGAACCCGGAAACACATGTTTAGAAGTTGCGCTTGCGAACACTAAACTAACGACGCTGTCAATATGAAGTTTGTGTTGCTCATATGTTGATTGTTTTTAATGTAGTAGTTTTTGTTTTCATTTTATTTATATTATTATTTTAATTTATTCTATTTAATTTAAGTATTATAAAATATACTCATTGTCATAATATTGTGTTTAGAAATGTGTAATTTATCGATTGAATGCACATTATATACCTACATATTATAATTTTATCCTCTTAACTGATATTTTTATAACACTTAAATAAGTATTAATTGTATAATAACATTTAGAAACCAACAGACTTTAGCTGTGTCGTAATAGTATAGTTATCATGCGCGCACGCATGCCCTACCTCCACGACGTTTCGATCGTTTGGGTTTGTCTTTGATCTTTGTCCTGTCCGACGCAACACACGGGGGAATTGTCGTCAGAGCGGACCCAGTTCGACGTAGCCATCGACCGTGCAGACACAAAATAATAATTACTATTGTCGGCAGACTGCTCTCCACACAAACAGAACTTGTACGGGGCGGACTAAATTCCTTGTACGGAGCGGACAGAATCAACCGTGTGTTAGCACTATAATAGTGCGCATGGTCGCACCACATGCCAGAAAGGACAGAACAACGTCTGCCAAGCCAGCTAGTTTATTTATAACAACAATATACAGGAGATATTGTTGCAGATTTAAGCCTTGTTTGTCTGAATCCCAAGAGGCTTCTGAGCACACCACATGCCGTGGCGTATAATAAAAAAAGCTTTTAGTTATAAACGATATGTCTTTATTTCTTAACTTAATTTAAGATAGCATTATAGTAAACTAACTCGTGGGGCACGGCGATGTTCTGAGCATATTAACACCTGAAAAAGAAAATAAATTATTTGTGTAACATTTTTATATATTATGAAATACGTATTTTTTATGATAAAATATCCTCTTTACAGTTGCGTGTTTGATTCTCCTAGTTATAACATAAGTTTTTTTTTTAGTTATGACCTACTGGTATATAAGTGTCGCTAAGCAAAATTAAACTTTCTTAACTATTTACCGTAAGATAGTGCTTTCTTAATATAATTTCCTTCCTCCTATTACCGTTACAACCTATTAAAAGTTGAATGCTGTACATGGGATTCCCCCATAGATTGCCTCATATTTGTCACGCTTGGAAGGCGGGTTGACAACCGCAGTTTTTTTTTAAATTGTAATAATGAAGACTGTTCTGTTCATCTCTTGGTTTGTTTCCCTCTGTCGCCTCTTACGCCACCTACGGGGCGATATGGGGTAGTGGACATCGGTAGCAAAGTAAACGGTCAGCAAAATAAAGTGAGTAAATTTATAAATCCCAAATTTACGTACATAGTGCTTTGTTACATTGGTGTGAAGGAGATAAACATACCAAATAGATGCCAATATCCAGAAGCAGACTGTTACGGGCTGATAAATTAGAAAGAAAGAAAGAAAGTAGTGTGACAAAGGTACTATTTTTGTGACTAGTAATTTATTTTACTTTAAAAACTTACTTTGTAGATTGTTCCTACAATAGGATTGGCTTATTTCAAGTAGTAATCTGTAACTGGCTGATAATGAAGAAAAAAAGAAAGCCTGGTCTTTTGCCGGTCGAGCCGACCCATTCACACTGCACCCATTATATATATTTACCCATACAGTAAAATATAATAATTTTCAGTGATTAAGAATATGGATAGTACAGCGCTGGATATCAAAGAATTTGTTACTAATTGGTTTGTCTTTATGTACTACATATGTGGGTCATTTTAGCATAGTGTATTGGTAAATAGGACTTAAAGAGTTAGGTATTTAGTTCCTGGTACACATGAACACATTTTCGCGATATGCCTAGATATATTATCTCCGAAACTGCATTAAACTCTTTATTTATAGTACGGCGAAATTTTTTTTATATAAAATTGAAGTGACAAACGAACTTAGACTTACCATCAAGTGGATAAGGTGTCCTACCAAATAGTATAATAGAGTCCTAACCAAATAGTAAAATATAGTTCAAATAAAATTAAGTACCTCTACGTTTATTCGATCGGCATTATAATGTAACTACCGCGATTGGCAAATACTGATATTATTATAATGGATACAATATTTTATGATAATTGAAGACTTATCAAAATTAGTCAAAAACATTATTTCCGCGATGATACATCCGCTGTACCTTGTACTAGGGAAAGAGAATTTACTAGCATGAGTTTCACGACGAAACGAGGCGAGAGATTCATAATCTTAAAGATTGTCCATATCAGTGACGGCGGGCAATCAAAATTCATAATCCAAAAAATTCTGTGTCACTAATGATCCTGCAAATTTTGACATTAATAGAAAAATGCACCGAAAGTTAGACAGAGCCAAGGTTCATCAGGAGACCATTTAGGAGCTAACAAAGTAAACAACATTCAGCAGACTCACGGGTCTTAGTCTTAATTAACTTAGATATATTATTTTATTGTGCAGTGTTATAGCAAATATGACTAAATAAACGTATGTATAGCATATTATTATTCATTGACAAAATTGTCGGACACTTAGCATGTAACCATATATTTCGTGTGAAACGGGATAAAGGAAAAGCCGTGTGTTTTCTTCGATAGATCATCATCACCCTTTCACGAGTCCACTGCTGAACATACGCCTCCCCCAAGGAACGCCACAAAGCACGGTCCCGAGCCACCTGCATCCATTAACTTCCTACATGTCTTACCAGGTCGTCACTCCATCTAGTGAGGGGACGCCTCGAGTGGATGAGTTATCGAGTGGCAGCATCGTACCGGCAGGCAAAGGCCTATCGGATATATGGAGAACCATTCTTCCCTATCGGTTGTCGGTTCTTTGAGCTATATTGCCGGCTATTGCCACTTCAGCTTACTAATCTGTTGGGCTATGTCGGTTACTCTGGTTCTACTGCGAATATCCTCGTTTGTAAGTCTATCACGCAGAGAAACCCCGAGCATAGCTCTCTCCATAGCTCGCTGAGCGACTTTGAGCTTCCTCGTACGGCCAGCAGTGAAGGGCCACGTCTCAGATCCATAGGTCATCACTGGCAACACGCACTGATTGTAGAATCTAGTTTTGAGGTTTTGAGGTATGCCTGACGAGAAGATGTGTAAATATAATATGTATAAGTAATCATCTCATATCAATTATCAGCCCGTCCAAGTCTACTGCTGGACATGGGAGCTCTCCATTTATAGGTTGTTTTATAGGAATTTGTCTTAATCGTAACGCTTGAGAGACGGACTGATGATCGTAGCAGCAGACGTCTCGCTTCTTGGACGCTGCTTTTAAGGCTTTGTTTTAAGGGTTTTTGCTTTCTGGCACATCCCAAAGTCGCCTTTTACGTCACCTACGGAAGTTAGTTATAATTATAATATATAACTAGATACTCACTGACACCACACCCTTGGGCACACAGAAGTCTACCAGGATTAGAGTAAGTGACTCTATTAGACCCACAAACAGGATTATACTCGGAGGTCACTGGACAGCTCCGAATGCATGCCTGTAAGTCTGACTCCGATTGTGTATTTTGCCTGGAATAGAGAGAAAGTGTATGTCAAAAAATATAGTTTGGAATTTTAAATATGCACTCATAAATAATCATAAACGCTGCATGATATAGTTGTACGGGAAAAATACAAGGGTTTCCGAGTTTCAACACTATAAATTAAATTAATATAGAATGTTAAACTTGTACTTTCTATGTACATCGTATGCATTTTGATTATCAACTTGATTCTTCCCACGACTCCGCCCATCTTTGTGTTTATTTCCCGACGGAAACATTTAATTACCTAATGTCCTATGCCTTGCGCATGATGTGATGTGGGTGATATGGTGACATGTGGAACGAATTTCATCTAGATCCGTTTATTTATTTATTTATTTAAACTTTATTGAATCTTACACATTAAGTACAGGAATAAAAGGCGGACTTAATGCTAAAAGCATTCTCTGCCAGTCAACCTTAGGGCAGTGATAGAACTACGAAGGCGGTTACAAAGAAATATACATACACACATATATATACATATTATACATACATATACATATATACATACATATACACACATACATACATACATATATACATACATCAATATACACAAATATATAAATTTATATATTATAAGAAAATATAATATAATACAAGATACTTAAAGATACGTAATATACTGATTTAGCTCTTTATGAGCGTTTGAGTAATCATTTAAAAGTAAAAGTTTAATTTAAAAGAAAACTTTGGTTACGTTTTTATCTATAGTAGAGCCTAGTGGTCGAAATTTGACCGTAATTCATTAAACTTGTAGGTTCGTTTATTAAGCAAGTTGTTTTCACTTTCAACTGCAAATTAATATATGCGACTGTTCGACCACAGACTAATAAGTGTAATGCTTGTACTTACTCTGAGTTATTGCCAGTATGAACATCAACAAACGAAATATTTTATCCTCTGAGATTTTATCCTTAGAGTAATTACAACATACATTAGTATTACTCTGAGATTTTACCCAAGCGACAATTATGTTTGACATTGGCAGTATGAACGTAAACAATATAATATGTTTTATTTTATTTTATTTAATGTATGTATTTGTAGCACGTATTATTATAAATAAATCTCATCATTCATCATTACAGCCCTTCACAAGTCCACTGCTGAACATAGGCCTCCCCCAAGGAATGCCACAAAGCACGGTCCTGAGCCACCTGCATCCATCGACTTCCTGCATGTCTTACCAGGTCGTCACTCCATCTAGTGGGGGGACGCCCTACACTTCGTCCGCCGGTACGAGGCCGCCACTCGAGAACCTTTTTTCCCCATCGGTTGTCGGTTCTTCGAGCTATATGGCCGGCCCATTGCCACTTCAGCTTACTAATCCTTTGGGCTATGTCGGTTACTCTGGTTCTACTGCGGATATCCTCATTTCGAAGTTTATCACGCAGAGAAACCCGAGCATAGCCCTCTCCATAGCTCGCTGAGCGACCTTGAGCTTCCTCATACGGCCAGCAGTGAAGGACCACGTCTCAGTTCCATATGTCATCACTGGCAACACGCACTGGTTGTACAATTTAGTTTTGAGGTTTTGAGGTATGCCTGACGAGAAGATGGGTCGTAATCTCCCGAACGCTGCCCAGCCGAGTTGAATCCGTCGATTGACCTCTCGGTCGAAGTTGGACTTACCTAGTCGGACTATTTGTCCCAGGTAGACATACTCGTCAACAACTTCGAGCTTAGTGCTCCCAACAACTACCGGCATAGGTGTGACATGGACATTAAACATGATCTTTGTTTTGTCCATGTTCATCTTAAGACCTATCCGTTGGGAGGCACTATTGAGGTCATTGAGCATAGTGCTTAGGTCCTCCAGCGATTCTGCCATAAGGACTATATCGTCGGCAAATCGAAGGTGAGTGATGTACTCGCCATTGATGTTAATACCGTATCCTTTCCAGTCCAGAAGCTTGAAAACGTCTTCCAATGCAGCGGTGAAGAGTTTCGGGATATAACGTCACCCTGTTTTACACCTCTCTGCAGTTGGATAGGTTTCGTACTCTGGTTCTGTACTCGGATAGCCATCGTAGCCCTACTGTACAAGCACTTCAGCACTTCGATATACCGACAGTCAACTTGGCACCGCTGAAGGGATTGCAGCACCGCCCAAATTTCGACGGAATCAAAGGCTTTCTCATAGTCCACATATGCCAGACATAGTGGCAAATTGTACTCTTCGGACTTCTGTACAATTTGCCGAATGGTATGTATGTGGTCTATGGTGCTTTATATGGTGGTTTTTTTTGCTTTCGGAAACCGGCTTGTTCGGGAGGCTGGAAGTCGTCGAGTCTGCGTGCGAGACGATTCGTAATGACTCTCGAAAACAGCACGTAGACGCGGCTCAGAAGGGAAATCGGTCTGTAGTTCTTCAAGAGAGCGTTGTCGCCTTTCTTGAAGAACAAGACTACCGCACTTCTGCTCCACGCCTCCGGTGTAATGCCACCATGGAGGACGGAATTAAAGAGCTTCTGAAGGACTTCAAGTACTGGTTTTCCACCCGCTTTCCGAAGCTCCGCTGTAATTCCATCCTCGCCTGGGGCCTTGCCGTTTTTAAGGTGCTGGAGAGCCATTCTAATCTCGCTCAGACTGACGTCCGGGATATCATCGGAATAGTGTCGGATAACAGTCGCTCTTGGATCGTTACTCACACTTGCGTGTGGCTCCAACGATGATGTGTACAGCTGCCCATAGAACCTCTCAATCTCACTCAAAATCTCAGGTGTCGCGGAAACGACGCTGCCACACTCGGTCTTCAGCTTCGACAGTTGGCTCTTTCTGGCAGACAGATCTCTAGCAAAGACTTTGGAGCCCTGGTTCCGCTCGATCGCTTCTTCAATACGAGCAGCATTGAAGTTGCGTAAGTCCCGCCGCATGCATTTGGAGATCTGTCTGTTCAGTTGCCTGTATGCTGTCAAATCTACTGAAGACTGCAGCTTCATATCCCGTCTAACAGCCATGAGATTAAGAGTGTGATCGGAGAGTTTTGTGTTCTTCTGCGGCGGGTCTTGCAAAACTTAGCTCCGACCGCATGGACAGTTTCCACGAGCTTGTCATTCATATCGTCCACTGCATTGCAATCTTCTAGGCACTGAAAACGGTTCCGTAGCTCGAGCTGAAAGGTTTCGGACTTTGGATTAGAGCACGAGGACGGAGCGTTGACTTCATTAGACGTGACCTTTCCAACAACGTTTAGGTTCAGTGTGCCTCTCACCATTCGGTGATCGCTGCCGGTTTTCACCCTCGCGATCACTGAGACATCACTGAACAGTTGTCGTCTGGTCGTCATAATGAAGTCAATCTCATTTTTTGTCGAACCGTCGGGGCCAGACCAGGTCCACTTCCTGTGGGGCCGCTTCTGGAAGAAAGAGTTCATCATAAAGAGTCCCTCTTTCTCCATGAAGTCGGCCAGCTGCTGGCCCCTTGGGTTCCATTGCCCTATTCCAAATTTCCCTACTTTCAGCTCACCGTTCTCTCTTGTGCCTAGTTTTGCGTTGAAGTCTCCCATTAACACCGTATAGTGGGTTTTGGAGGAATGCATGGCTCTAGAGATATCCTCATACATTTCCTCCACCTCCTCATCGGGGTGTGCCGAGGTTGGTGCGTAAACCTGTATGACCTTCAGCGAATACCGTTTGGTTATTCTGAGTATAAGGTACGCAACCCTCGTCGACACACTCCCAATCTTTACAACGTTGTTAACGAGAGACTTGTGGACGATAAATCCGACACCTCCTTGGGACAGATGGTCGCCCTCCCGGTGATAGAACTTCGGACCTCGGATAATCCTATAATATTCCAGCGGAACTTGTCTATCTCTTCTTCCAGCTCCAGGATCTTCTCATCAGTCCTCAGGGTGCGTGCGTTGTAAGTTGCCAGGTCGAGTCGTCATAGGTGGCAACCGAACCTCCACCGGAGATTCTTAGCACCCCCTGCCCCGCCGTTACCATGGTCGCCACCGTAGCCAGGAATAGCGGGGCCGCCGGGGACTGGGGGCCGTTTATTTGTTTCATTGTTCATGGGGGGTATATTGCCATAGTTGCCACGCTTGGCGAGCGGGTTGGCAACCGCAGTTTTTTATTTTTGTTTTGCTGTTATCAGAAAGATGCTGCTGCCCATCCTCTGCCTCAGTTTCCCTCTGTCGCCTCTTACGACACCCACGGGAAGATATGGGCTAGTGAGTATTCTTACCCGCCACTACACGGGGCGGGTAAGAATACTCACTCACAATAAATCTGATATATAAAAATTAATGTTTTTTGTTCGTATTTTATGCGATACTATACCGTTCATCAAAACTTTGCCAACTTATTGCTTGCACTTGCGCGAAGGTTATAGGCATAGTACAATTAACTTACAGTAAGTGGCGCGCGTATCGTAACGACAAATTTGTTTGAAACTTATATATCATTCATTTTCAATGAATGTTTTATCATTCCTAATTAAACAATATAACTCTTACAAATTTAAAACGATATTTCCACAATTATTTCTTCTGCGGCAGCAACGCGCCGGGTACCAGCTAGTTTTATATAAACTTTAACTCTACCAAATCTCATTCTCCTCCGGGCGCCTAAACAGTAGCGTAGCTAGGCGTGGGCGAAGTGGGCCCTCGCCCACGGCCTCGCACTTAAAGGGGCCTCGCGAGGCCCCTTTAAGTGCGATGCCCCAACTTTATTATATATAGAATAATACAACAATTTTGGATTCTTGTACGACATAAATAATTTAAAATTTTTGACAAATAACGACCTTTTGAAGCACTGTAATAATTTAGGTGCTGTACTTCAAGATGGAGAGAGCAAAGACATATTTTTATTATGAGCTTTACGACGAATTACAACTTTTAGTGCCTAATCTACCAAACTCCATTAGAGACGCCAATCAGATGATTCAATACAAATTAAAAATGAATTGGAAGTCATCTATCCTAATGTTTACATTGCTATTATAATTATGTTGACTATGCCTAAGTTAAAAATTATTAAAAACTACTTAAGAAACAGTATGAAACAGGACCGACTGTCTGCTTTAGCAATACTTAATTACAATTCTTTACTAGAGGACTTCAGTAAAGCAAAAAGCAAAAAGCCGAAGAACATTACTTTTATATAAAATTAAATCACGCAAGTTACAAAATAAAACCTTTTTTCAACCCTTTATGCTTTTCAATATTCTACCACCGCGCATTTATATTTTTTCACTGTCATGATTAGGTATGTCGTAACAAAGCATATTTGGTAGGATAGAGCTATTGGGTAGATCTTGGGAACGAAAGAAAAGGGGCCTCGCTGATGCGACTTCGCCCACGTCTATACTAATATGGTTAAAAAAGTATAAAGTTTTCTCTTCACGTATTACTATAAAGATAAGTAAAGGATATGAGATTTTGTAAGTAGAAAATTGGGCATAGTATAATAAAAACTTTCGTATCTGTACATTTATTGTATGCCGTGTGTTGTCAGCATAAGAAAATTCATCTACCTGTTACCAATAATGGCCTTTGAGTATCGTAAGAGTTGACTGTGAAAAGTCGTCCAATAGATGGCGCTATATTCATCATCATAACATCCTTATCGACAGCCCGTAAACGTCCACTGCTGGAAATGAACCTCTCCCATTGTAGGGACGATTTGTAATAATCGTCACGCTTAACAGGCATATGATGATTGCTGTTCGCGACGGCCAAATAGTGTTAAGAAACGAAGTGATTAAAGACAATATTAAAAGTGAAATTACTAACAAAACTAAGTGAAAAGTGTATTAATATAGTTTTACAACATGTTTACTGAGTGTTACAAAACTACCCGTAAAACCGAAAGGAGGTTAAATGGGGCCTTATAACGAGTCCATTCACAATATTTAAGAACCGTAGTAACGCTGTATAACATACCCCAAAAAATAAAAATAAAATATTATTTTCACTAATGTGCAAACCCTATTTCAGTAAAATTAAAGAGTAAACTACGCAGATTGTACCTACATTTCTACCTAATCCGCGGAACGACAAAAATTTTTTCATAATAAACGTCAAATTTACAGAAACGGCTCAAAGTGTGCTCCGCCTTGCTCAAAACATAACCTCGCTCGTCGGGATATGGCTTGTGGCATTTCGCACCATCGTCGGTGTTATTGATGCGAAACCAATCTAACACGCTGTTCCATCTCGGCAACCGTTGGGCAATCGGAGAAATACACTCTGTCCTTCACATAACCCCACAAAAAGAAGTCCAAGGGTGTGAGGTCCGGAGAACGAGCAGGCCATAGCACCGGTCCCCTGCGGCCGATCCATCCTCGCGGAAAGCGAACGTTAAGATGTTCTCGTACGTTGCGAGCAAAATGTGCCGGAGCTCCATCATGCTGAAACACCATGTTTCTTCCACAGGAAAGTCGTCAATCGCCTCTTCGAATTCCGTTTGTAAAAACGTTAGATAGTTGCTACCGTTCAGACGTGATGGCATAATGACGGGACCGATGACATGCCCGTCATAAAGGCCAGCCCACGCATTCAGCCGCCACTGGTGTTGGAATCTGTCCTGCCGTGAATCATGTGGATTTACGCGAGCCCAAACGTGATCATTATGCATATTTGAAAGTCCTGACCTCGTGAATGTTGCCTCGTCCGTCCAAAGACATAGTTTACATAATTAGGGTTTTCCTCTAACTGCCTGAAGTACCACTCGCAGAAGTTCGTCCTAGGTGCAAAATCGGAGGGTATCAGCTCCTGTGTACGGCGATAGTGATAAGGCTGACGATTGGCGTCACGAAGTTCCGGTTCGCCTCGTACTTGTGGTCGGCTCTTCTTCAAAATGCTCTAACACTAATTCAGCCTGCCTGGCGTCGACTGTGTTTGGACGTCCACTTCCAGTAGACCGATGAAAGAGCCGGTGGAATGTAGTTGTCTCGACATGTTCAGAAAACACTGGTACGAAGGCAGCCGTCGCTGTTCAGTGGGGTTCACCATCGATAAATCGTTGCCGATACAGTTCGCGAGCACGATTTAAATTACTATCTTCATGGCCTACGCATAACATCATAGTTATTAGTCATAACATTCCGAGTTAGAAAGCATCGTTATTTTGCAAAAATGTTGGGAAAAACTCGAAACAGTTGTAGGATATCGATTAGAAGATTTGAAATTGACAACATATTTTCTTTTCCAACTTGACATTTTTGAATCCTTGTATTGAGGTAGCAAACATTTATGATTGAAAAATAGAAAACTATTAAAGTAGACAATTATTAGGTAAAATAGGTTCGTAGGCCTTTCTGTTACATAATCAGGATCCCTGACATGACAGCTTACTAGGGTTGACAAAATTTTGGCTTTGATAATTAATTATATTTTTACGAGGTACTTTGTAACACGTTGTATAACCTTAATATGTTAGTATAGAACATTTTGATAATAGTTAAGAAAATATCTCTTATTATATACAAAGAAAAGTCTACCAATCAGAGCGCGACGTATTGTAGAACTTTCTAGAAGTTTTAATTAACTGCGTAATAGTTGATCGCGAAAATGATGGAAATAATTTTATGTTCTGGAAGAATTATAATTATAATATTGAATTACATTAAAATTTATAAAATAAGGAAGTAAAAGAATATTTAGCGTAATTAAACTTATTTCCTTTATATAGTGAAATTAAATAATTAATGTACCCAAATTTATGAAAATTCAGGACATTTTGTTTAATAACTTTTTATAATGCTAATATATTAAGAAACCTTTATGGTATACTAATAAAGGACTAAATTGCCGATTTAATAATATATAGTACATTAGTGTAGGAATTGACCATGTATGAATAAAATTATAATTTATGACAATTGTGTAGTGAAAATGTTATGCAATAAAGAGGCAAAACGGACAATGGCAAGCGGCTCACTTTAAGGTAACGCTCGAGTCTACCTTAGGGCTCGGGACCCAGTAACGTTGTAGTGTGAAGAGCTACCAGTAAGAAGCGGTAGTAACCAGTAGTAGCTGAAGTGACTAGTAGCAGAATATAGTGAATAGTGAATAGTAGCTAGCAACATAGTAACTGATATTCGCAGTTACATATTTGAAAGTGATAGCTAGTCGCATAACGTGGTAACTGATATTCGCAGTTACAAGTGATAGTGATAACTAGTTGTATAACAGACAGTGTTGATAAAACCAGCTACTACTAATAAATATTTGATACTACCATAATAATTTGAAGAAATCTTTTGAAAATATAGTGACCAACCGATATAGAACAACCGTAGTTGACCAACCGTATTCAACAACCGTGGTCAATAACCAATAGTCAGAAGATTTCCGCCGAACAGTTGAGCAGTCGAAGCGCTGGCCACTGCCTTGCCATTTATATTCTATTTCGTGCATTTTGATTTAACCTCAGTCCACAGTACCCCAGCTGCACCCACAAAGACGGCAGTAGAAGTATCCACCGGAACCTATAGGTGTAGGACGTGAGCGACTCGCGGAGTACTTTTGATAACACTTACTCCCGAGTTTCGCCCGTCGGCACAATTGCAGTGCCAGACATCTCACATGTTTGACGGGGAACACCCAGTCGCCGGTCTGCGTATTTTACCACTACGACGTCTGCGTACTTTACTACTATCGGGAACCATAAGACTCTTCTGGTATTTCCCATATTCGTCACTTACGACTCCCACGGCACAAAATAACGTTCCTTTACATATTTAATATGAGTTTTTTTTTATAGAATAAGAGTACAAACGAACACACAGCCCACCTGGTGGTAACTATATGCTGTGGCCTATAGACATCTACATTTATCCTCGAATAAGAATCAAAATACAGATGCGTTGTCACCCCTGAGAACTAAGATGGAATGCCTCGTTTCCAGTAAAAGGGGTCTCCGGTTCTCTACACTCACCATACGAAACACAGCAGCATTAAGCTGCTATTTTACGCTGGTATTCTGTGAGAGCGTGGTCCTTCCACGGTTGAGCCGAACCATTCGTGCTAAAACCATAAAAAAGCTGCAGCTTGGCTCTATCTACCACGTAGAATGAGTTATGGATCAGTAGAAAACTTAGAACGGTAATTTATAGCATAACATCCATGGGCTTAATTTAAATTACCTCTTACTTTAAAAAAATAACACCAAATAGTAGTAGTAGAAGTAGTAAGTCAAATTTATTGTCCTGTAGACTATCAAATAACATTTTTTTCTTTTATCTGACCTTGATCAAAACTTTTGAAAACCTGATTGACAATAAGTCAGGTAAAACAAGTTTGACATTAGTCATTCAATAGAGAATAAGGAAACATTGCTTTACAAAAATTGACTGGTATTAAATATTCGGTGAGCTATGGATGGGGCTATGCTTGGAGTTGATCTAAATGAACGATGCTATGCTATCTACCTGAATAATTTCGTAAAGAGGATACCCTCAGTAGAACACAAGTACATAGCGTAAATATAAGAAAGAAGAAGCTCAATGAATCAGTAAATTTATACGTGGTAAAGCCACGCTGCAGCTATATTAATAATTGTAGCACGAATGGGTCGGCTCGACCGGAGTAGGACCACGCTCTCACAGAATACCAGCGTTAATTAGCAGATTAAGGCTGCTGTGTTTCGTATAGTAAGTATTGGGAACCGGAGACGCTTTTTACTGGAAACGAGGCATTCCATCTTGGTCCTCTGGGGTGACAACGCGTCTGCATTTGGATTCTTAATCGAGGATAAATGTAAATGTCTATGGCCATCCACTTACCATCAGATGGAATTTGTGTTCATTTTTCACCCTTATTCTATAAAAAAAGTGACAATGGGCCACCCTTACTGCTCGAAGACCCGACAACCAAATGGGTACAAAGTTTGTCGGGTGAGATGGAAATCATAGTATAGTGCTACCAACACTAGAAGTAAATTTTGTGGCTATCAGTAGATTAGACCTATATTCTGTAGTGGACTTCTGATGTAATGATAATAAGGGATAGAAACCTACATTTTAACCCATAATATTCCTCATTTTAATTTAGTCCGTATGGGTACCTACCCATACGGTACCACTCCCTATTTCTGCAGCCAAATAGCAGTGCTTGTACTGCTGTGTTCAGGTCTAAAGGGTATAGAGAGACAGTATAATTATATTAATACTACGAGGCATTACATCTTAGCCGAAAGGGTACAAAGCATCAGTAGCCTTCTTTATTTGAATTAGTCTACAGGTGTTCATGGACTGCAGTAACCACTTACCATCACGTACACTGTATGGTCAATTGTCACTTCAGTTTTATAAAAAAATATACATGGTTAAAAAAATGGCAAATAACTCACCCATTTTCAGTAGCAGTAGCTGTCGAAGTTCCGTTGCCTGATTGCCGTTTTATTCTCATACCAGTGGATTCGCCGATCAGAAACACTGTAATAAATTGCCAAAAAAATTCACAAAAAATCAGAATCGTATGTTTTTCGTAATGATCATCATCATTCCAGTAGTTTTGATAGATCAAAGTCCACTTCTGAATATAGGCCTCCCCTATAGCCTTGTATAGGATATTCACATAGTTGCACGCTTAGCAGGCGAGTTACCACGCAGTTTTTTAATATTCTGAGTTGTTCTCTGGAAGATTCTGCTGCGGACCTCCTGTTTCGGATTCCCTCTGTCGTCTCCTACGACACCAACAGGATAATATAGGGTAGTGGATTTTCTTGCACCGCCTCCACACGGCAAGTTTTTCGTAAATAGAAATGGATTTTTAACTTTTTATTTAAAAACATTTCTCTATCACTGAAAACTTCTTAGGTATAAGTGAACAATTATGCTCAGCAGTGGGACATGTTTAGACTGTTGCAATGATGTTATTTTTCATTCTTAAATATTGAAAAACTTACAATTTATTATATTTAAGATATTCTATCTCTCCTTCGTTACTAAAGCGTTTTATAGACACAAACTGCAAATAAATAAATACTCCAGACTCAATAAGAATATATAAGACTAGCTGATACCCGCGATTTCATCCGCGTTGCTTGATATATTAACAAAGTATTCCCATGTGCGAAGGAAAAAACATCAAAAAGATCGCAAGCAAAAATATACTTTGCTTACAAAATTTCTTTGTAAACAATGTTATTCGTTGCTCCGTTTGTAGCTAAAATATATAAATTATCTGGGTTAGTAATGTAAGAGCAAGCGACGTACAGTTGACCGTGTGAAAAACTTCGTATAAAAATCGTTGTTTCTTAAAACTTTAATAATTTTATATTAAATGAAGATATCAAAATATTTTTTTAGATTCGGGCCAAGTATCTAAGAAATAAAACTTAGAAAACCTAATTGAAATCCATCCAGTAGTTTTTCCGTGATGCGCGCACAAGTGCAAACCTCTATCATTTTATTAATATAGATAAGAAATAGAAACAAATAATTCCAAGTATTTGTTGGTGCAACCGAATGCTTTACCACTCCGTTACCGACCCATAAAATTGAAAACACTATATCAGGTAATTATATTATGCAAATAAATAAAATTAATATATGTCGTCATTTTCCTCTGTTCGGACGAATCAAAAGTAATAATTGCGGTATGATCAACATGAATCAATAAAGATACTAACTTGCTACCAACTACTTGCCTATTATATTCAGCAATGCACACAATTCTGGGTTTCGATTAAAGGGTGGGAGAGGGTATAAGATAATCCATCTTAGACTCCGAGAGTATCAACGGCGGCTTTTTTGACTTGAAATAGGTTGCAGGAAGATACAGTAACCATTACAATCAGATGGACCTTTATTTCGTTTGTCACCTTAACATAATTTATCAATTCAAAGAAAATAAGCTATTGTTTCAACGTAATATCCGCAACGGCTTATATCTTAGAGTAATTACACACATGTATGTATTACATATATAGATTTAGCATCAGTGGTCAAGTAGCACGTAAAAGTAAAAATTAAATGAAATGTGATGATGACGGCAGACGTCAGAGCTCTACCCCTCTATTTTGTGCCGTCGATGTGATAAAATGAATTTTACTAAGGGAAACGCAAAGGATAGCGATCTTCTAATAATAAGCACCATACTAGATTAAATATAATAAGAAATTATTATCATCACTATTATCAGTCTGTAACAGCTGGAATTTAGCCTCTCCTATTGTAGATAGGATTTGTCACGCTTAAGAGACTGGGAGACGATCGTCTTACCAGACCTCTCGCGTCCATCCACTGCCTGGTAATCTTACGTCTGGCGCATTCCTAATATTATTCATCGGAGGCCATTAAATCTTACTGTCATTTCCCATTGGCGTCTCGTACGAATCCCATGGAGCGAAATAACGTGATGCTTCACAAGTTCAATGCTAAACATAGGCCTACCCCACGCTTAATATAATGAAGAATAATTATTATACATCAAATATCATAAACTTATGATGACAGTACGGGCAGGGTGGCTGCTTGATGACAACGAAATAAATATTAACAAAGGTAACCAGTAGCGGATTTGTGTTGAATGGCCTTACACCCGGTACTATATTATGTTTATTAAAAATAATTATATTTGTGAATCATGTTTGATAAAAAGGAAAACCAAATTTAAAATGTTTTAATTGGAATGCAGAAATTCTATTTGTTTTTAAAATATAGCCTCGTTTTAAATTCAGCCTTTAAAGGCCAGGTCTTGCGGGCTCCGACGCTAAATATTAAGATTTGACATTATGATTTACAAAAACACAAGTGCTATATTTTTACTTTTCTTTTAAATTACTAGATATTAAATGTTATGAATTGTTTTTTTTAATTTAGACTGTTATTTTATACAATGCAATGTGATTTATAACGTACAGCTTCTTCCAACAAAAAACATACTTACCGAAAAGGAAAAACACAAACAACTTATACATTTTGTACATTTTATAATTAAAATATGTTAAATAATTTAAAATGACCGTTCGTATCGCAACGATTCGCGACACTGCACCGACCGGTCTACGACTTTGCTTTTAAAGTCCGAGGTACATTGCTGACTCGTTTATCGCGTAGGTATATATGTATATATTCTTACATATTATATACATAATACTTTGTTATTAACTTTTCGGATGTTTCCCCGTTATATATATAATAACGTTTTAATTTTTAAATATGAATAGGGTTACCAGACGGCAGGATTTGTTCTGACATGTCAGGATTTTAGGCATTGATCAGTATTCCGAGGGTTTTTAGGAAATCTTAGGATTTTTGGTGAGTTAATGAAATACTAAATAAGTAAGTATTGTGTTATCTGTAGGAACAATAAAACTAAATCAAATCAACACAATTAACATAAAAATATCTAGTTTTAATTCTAAGAGAATTAAAACTAGATATTTACAAAAATTTACAAAATTGAATCGAATATTGGGTAAGTTTCACATAATATTCGATTCAATCCCTGTAATTACTTATACATATAAAATCTTTGTTATCTCGTTTAGCGTCAATTCAAGATACACATAACTAACTTTGCATCTTCGTTTTAAAAGATTTTTAGGGTAAAAATGGATATTTTATAATTTTAAAGAGCATTTGAACCAGTTTTTAAATTAAAACATCATTAATTAATTTTCTTTATACTAAAACCGCAAAATACGTTTTCATTTATTTTATGTACAGAGTACTTTCAGGAAGTTTCGAGTCAGTCGCCCCCATAGACTTAGAATATACTGGCGTAAGTATATTATAAGTCTATGGTCGCCCCGTAGCATAAAAAGATTGATACAAACCCTATTTCACCCTCTTAGTTTGAATTTTCAAAAATCCTTTCTTATTGGATACCTACGTAATTAAAAAAACCTATGGTTCCGATTTCACACTTCTACGTTCTTATAATACAAAATTTTTATATAAAGTTCGCACCCTTGTTTTAAAAATATATGGGTATATTTTTGAAAAAATAAAAAATACATATTTTATTATTTTAATTCAAAAGTATTTGCACAAGTTTTCAAGATAAAAAACCTTAAAAAATTTTTGCTCCATTCAAATTTGAACAACCTAACCTGGGATAATTTAATGGTTACTGTTTGTATAAGGGGTTTCCATGTCAAATTACTGTCGATAACAGTTCGAGTAATATATAACGTTAAAACGCATTAGATTCTAAGTTCGTGTTATTGAAAGAAATTTATGTATTTAATTCGTTTTCTGACGCGGTCTACTCGTAAATTGTATTAGGTATTTTAGGTTTTGCAAAATTAATTTGTGATTTATTATCAGTTTTATATCAGTCAGTCATCAGTGTAATTTAACAATAAGCAAACCTCAAATTCATTTTCATTATTGAGTCGAGCCTTTGTCGCCTTTTACGACATCCACGGGATGTAAATTAGTATTCTTAGTGGGTATTGTTACACCGCCACTACAGGGGAAACGGCTGCAGAGCTCGTACGTATAACAGATGTGATTACGCAGTCTGAAGACGAGAAGAAGCGTCAAATGTTGAGACATTTAAAACACGTGCGAATTAGACAACATAATGTTGCTATAACTACAAATCTCCCTTCAATGAGTGGACTGTCTATGGGCTGATTAAAATAAGGAAAATTTTAAAATTTTGTTAAATATTAAAAATTAGTTATTATAAATATAAAAGATATACTAAATGTAATATTAAAAAAATTTAATTTACAGGATCTAGTACTGGAAGTGTAAAATAAGTAAATGTTGATCTAAAGGTCTAAAGGTTTAAAAAAACGTTCCGACAAAGTTTCCGAATTGCATGTTTTACCAGATCGTTCGACCTCCACTTAGTGGGGGGGTCACCTCGCTCTGTTGTTACTCAGGAACCTTTCTTTTCCATAAGTTATCGGTTCTTCGAGCTATGGTCGCATTCTTTATTGATACATTGGACGATGTCAGTAACTTTGGTTCCGCTGCGGATATCTTCTATACAAATTCTTTTACGCAAATTAGCTCCGAGCATAGCCATATCCATAGTTTGCAGAACGACTTTAAGTTTTCTCATGCGTCCAAAAGTAAAGAACCATGTCTAGGTTCCATAGATCATCGCTGACAACACGCACGCTTGCTTTAAGATTTAAAGGTTTATATTGTTTTTGTCCCTCGAGAAAAAGAGACTGTAAACACTCTGTGCGATCTAAATAAATTATATTAAAAATAATAAAATCTTTAAAAATTAAATAAAGACAAAGTAAATAACTTACAAAACTTCCGCATGGTTTCCCATGGATGAAGTAATCAGCGATATTTATTATTGACTAGAAGACATTTTACGGGTTTAATCGCATTTAATTTAAATCAAACGCGATAAAGTCCGTAAAATTAGTTTTATTCAATGTCAAGTATTCGTGAAAATATAAGAAATCGTTATAATATTTGTTATATTAAATCTACAAACACCATATTTTGCTTCAATATTTGTTTCAGATATATTCTTTAATAATAGTGAGCATAGTTCCGCAACAACTCCGGATAGGTGTGCCATGAACACATCTGACGACTTAACCGTTGAAAACTTAACCGTTGGCAGACACTATGTAGTTAAACTGAGCATAGTGCTAGATTTCAAATCAGCTTATACGGGAGACTAGAAGTCTTGAAATCTGCGTACAAGACGGTTTGTATTGACTTTCGAACAGCATTTAAATGTAGCTTAGAAGGGAAATTAGCTGTAGTTCTTTATAAGGGCGTTATCGTCTTTTTTGAAAAACAAAATATTTTGTTCCACTTTTGCTTCTGCTCGACGCTTGTGGCGTAGTGCCAAATGGAAAAGCAAAATTAAATAGCTCCTGAAGAACATTTAGTACCGATTCACCACTCACTTGCTAAAGCTCTGTTGTTATTCTATCCTCATCTTCGCCATTTGAAAGATGCTGGGGAGCCATTCCAATCTCATTCAGATTGATGTCTGGAACTTACAATGTCTTATATTATATAGTCTTAATAATTTCGAATGACATTTGCACTTAATCTCACCCAAAATATCTAAATTTTTGTTATTCACGATATCCACATGCTATTCTGCTTTGCCAACTATACGAACTTTTTAGATTAATTGTAGCAAAGCAACAAAAGCAACTTCGACGAATTGTTGATTAGGCAAAAGAAGGTAACAACAATCTATTTCTCAGCAACCGTTGAGACTTGAGACAGGTGAACTTAGCGTGAAGCAAGTGGAATGGGAAATTCCGCAAATTTTAAGTTTTAAGTTCCGTAAATTTAGTATGTATTGCTGGATGCGTTTTAGCTGCAGAGAGCATAGATAGATGTCTTGACTTTTCTTCGTTCTAATTTAATATTATTCTGGAATAAAACTTCTTCAGCACCCCTCGCCTTGCCACGACAACTTAGCTGTGCTCTAAGATGAAGAATAAGGCTTATACGTGGTAGAGCCATGCTGCAGCTATATTAGTACTCGTAGAATAGTTGTAGCACGAATGGGTCGGCTCGACCGGGGAAGGACCACGCTCTCACAGAATACCAGCTTTAAATAGCAGCTTAACACTGCTGTGTTTCGTATGGTGAGTGTAGAAGACCCTTTTTACTGGAAAAGAGACATTCCATCTTAGTCCTCACGGGCGGGTGACAACGCATAAAAAAAGAATCTTCACAAATATATTGAGGGAGAAACACGTTCTGTTAATCGATGAAACGTTAATCACAATCACTATAATTAATTTCCGTAAGTTAAATGCGGTCTGATACTGATATAACACCAACGCGCATTTAAAAACTTAAAATATTAAACAGCTATGACATGATTGTCTATGATCGTAAACTAAATATGTTACGTTTACAGTTTGACTTTAAGCGCCGTGTAATGAAGATATAAGAGGATCCACTTGACTATACCATATTAATTATAGTTAACGCACACCTTCAATGTGACCTTTATATACATAAACTAGCTAGTAGACTTAAATCTGCAACATATGCTTATTATTATATAGAATCTAATTTTAATGAAAATGATTTATTTATATTCCATACTACACATCCATCAACCCAACTCTTACCCTAGGTACATGATTGCTAGGAAGCCGACTAGGAAACACACTGAAAAATCTATATGCTTTTTACAGATGCCGATGTAACTGTCTCATCAATCTCTGAACCGAGGATAATAATTAATATGCAACAAAAATGATCCCCCGGGTCACTAATCCGTTTGTTTTAACCGTAGCGAATACGGCAATTTTTCTTAAGAAATTAAAGTAATAAACAAATACCTTGTCTATCGGAAACGACTAATTATAACCAATTATACTGGCTTAGGAACACAGTAGGATAAGTGTACTACTGCTTGGTGGCACGAAAAAGAAAAAGGTTGTACCTTCTACCTCGAATCTTCAAAGAACCTAATGTCCAAAGTGGACAATGTATGAGATGTTGAGAGTTAAATTAGTGAACGTGTGAATCGCACGGGTTTATTTGGATAAAAAATTACAATATAGATAAGTCAAGACATAAGCCGCGGTCATTGCATATGTACCCGTATTCCTAATTTACTACCGAAGACCGTGGCCATATAGTGGCGGTGTACGAAAGAATATCCACTACCCCAACGTCATGGGGTTGTCGTAAGAGGCAACAGAGGGGAACAAACCAGGAGATGGGCTGCAGCGTATAACAATATAAAAATAAAAAAAAGTGTGTAAAAAAAATGGTGGCCAACCCGCTTACCAAGCGTGGCAACTATCCTCCCTACGAGGTAATCTATAGGGAGGCCTATGTTTAGCAGTGGAATTTGATAGGCTGTAATAGCGGTATTCCGGTAGTATGAGGATCAGATTCTTTTATTGATATAGTAAGTAGATGAAGTGGCCCATAGACATCTACATTTATCCTCAATTAAGAATCAAAATGCAGATGCGTTGTCATCCCTGAGGACTGAGATAGAATGCCTCGTTTCCAGTAAAAAGGGTCTCCGGTTCTCTACACTGAATACAAAACACAGCAGCATTAATCTGCTATTTTACGCTGGTATTCTGTGAGAGCGTGGTTTTTCCCCCGGTCGAGGCCAACCCATTCGTGCTACAACCATAATATAGCTGCAGCATGGCTCTACCACGTAGAATGCCAGAAAACACACTAAATATTATATTGACAAAATAACAAATACCTGCACTTATATTATTCCTTCTATAAGACATACTTTACTCTTTTTTAATACTTCCATAATTAAATTAGTGTTAAATGTCAACTATGTCATATTTTATATAAATACAATCCGGTATTAGAGTAAAATACCTGTTATCCGATTGTAAAAAGACGCTAAATCATAATGATTAATATCTCAGTATAACCACAGAATAAGTAATAGTACAAGAAATAACTCCGGTTATTTAAAAAAAAACACCTTACCACCGTTATACCATGTTGTGCAGATAAAGAAAATTACCCCTTATTCCCATTACCCATATATCCCAATCAATGTAAACAAAACTTCCGCATGGTTTCCCATGGATGAAGTAATCAGCGATATTTATTATTGATTGAAAGATATTTTACGAGTTTAATTTAAATTAAACGCGATAAAGTCCTTAAAATTCGTTTTATTCAATGTCAAGTATTCGTGAAAATATGAGAAATGTTTGTTATATTAAATCTACAAACACCATATTTTGCTTCAATATTTGTTTCAGATACATTCCTTAATAATAGTGAGCATAGTTCCGCAACAACTCCGGATAGGTGTGCCATGAACACATCTCACGACTTAACCGTTGGCAGACACAATGTAGTTAAACTGAGCATAGTGCTAGATTTCAAATCAGCGTATACGGGAGACTAGAAGTCTTGAAATCTGCGTACAAGACGGTTTGCATTGACTTTCGAACAGCATTTAAATGTAGCTTAGAAGGGAAATTAGCTGTAGTTCTTTATAAGGGCGTTATAGTCTTTTTTGAAAAACAAAATATTTAGTTCCACTTTTGCTTCTGCTCCACGCTTGTAGCGTAGTGCCAAGTGGAAAAGCAAAATTAAATAGCTCCTGAAGAACATTTAGTACCGATTCACCACTCACTTGCTAAAGCTCTGTTGTTATTCTATCCTCATCTTCGCCATTTTAAAGATGCTGGGGAGCCATTCCAATCTCATTCAGATTGATGTCTGGAACTTACGATGTCTTATATTACATAGTCTTAATAATTTCGAATGACATTTGCACTTAATCTCACCCAAAATATCTAAATTTTTGTTATTCACGATATCCACATGCTATTCTGCTTTGCCAACTATACGAACTTTTTAGATGAATTGTAGCAAAGCAACAAAAGCAACTTCGACGAATTGTTGATTAGGCAAAAGAAGGTAACAGCAATCTATTTCTCAGCAACCGTTGAGACTTGAGACAGGTGAACTTAGCGTGAAGCAAGTTGAATGGGTAATTCCGCATAAATTTTAAGTAAACTACAAATTTAGTATGTATTGCTGGATGCGTTTTAGCTGCAGAGAGCATAGATAAGGGTTTGTTATAGATGTCTTGACTTTTCTTCGTTCTAATTTAATATTATTCTGAATAAAACTTCATCAGCCCCCCTGGCCTTGCCACGACAACTTAGCTGTGCTCTAAGATGAAGAATAAGGCTTATACGTGGTAGAGCCATGCTGCAGCTATATTAGTACTCGTAGAATAGTTGTAGCACGAATGGGTCGGTTCGACCAGGGAAGGATTACGCTCTCACAGAATACCAGCTTAAAATAGCAGCTTAACACTGCTGTGTTTCGTATGGTGAGTGTAGAGAACCGGAGACCCTTTTTACTGGAAAAGAGGCATTCCATCTTAGTCCTCACGGGCGGGTGACAACGCATAAAAAAAAGAATCTTCACAAATATATTGAGGGAGAAACACGTTCTGTTAATCGATGAAACGTTAATCACAATCACTATAATTAATTTCCGTAAGTTAAATGCGGTCTGATACTGATATAACACCAACGCGCATTTAAAAACTTAAAATATTAAACAGCTATGACGTGATTGTCTATGATCGTAAACTAAATAAGTTACGTTTACCGTTTGACTTTAATCGCCGTGTAATGAAGATATAAGAGGATCCACTTGACTATACCATATTAATTATAGTTAACGCAAACCTTCAATGTGACCTTTATATACATAAACTAGCTAGTAGACTTAAATCTGCAACATATGCTTATTATTATATAGAATCTAATTTGAATGAAAATTATTTATTTATATTCCATACTACACATCCATCAACCCATCTCTTACCCTAGGTACATGATTGCTAGGCTATATTAATTTCCGTAAATTATTATTAAATGCGGTCTGATACTGATATAACACCAACGCGCTTTTAAAAACTTAAAATATTAAACAGCTATGACGTGATTGTCTATGATCGTAAACTAAATAAGTTACGTTTACGGGGGTACTGAGATATTTGACGTCCCGATGTCATAATTAGCCCGGCTGCCTTCAGTTTTTGAATATTAATTTTTGGTTCAATCTACGCAGAACGAGCTAACAATATCTTGAAGTCTTGCAGTGGTATGCTTGGGTTTGATTTAACTTTGTTAATTATAGAATAGAATAATTTTTATTCAATATTGATTACAAGTAATTCTTATTGAAAGTCATACATAACACTTATTTAAAAACACATTGGTATTCAGATTTTTAACATTCCTTGTTGTAAATTTAATACATTTAGTTTTATTTCCGTTTAAATGCAGATTATTAACGTTAAACCAATGCACCAATTTTGATATAGCATTATTCACTTCGTCACATTTAAATGATAGACCTTTAAGTTTAAATATCAGTATCATCAGCAAATCATGATTATCCCCTACAAGGGAAGGTAAGTCATTAATATACACTAAAAATAGGAATGGGCCAAGAATTGAGCCCTGAGGGACACCCATCTTTACGGACGACCCGGAAGAACTTTTAACATTGATAATAACTTTCTGCATATTATTACTTAAATATGAAATAATAAGTTTAAGCGCTGTGTTCTTGTCTTTGTCTTGTTGTTCTTGTCGCTGTGTTAATGTCTCATGGTGAACACAGTCGAAGGCCTTGGAAAGGTCACAAAACACAATTAAAGCATCCCCTGAATTCTCCCATGCACAAAAAATATGTTTTATAAGTTCGACTCCGGCGTCGGTAGTATAGGATAGATATATAGGATCCCAAGCATGGCAGATCCAAAGGATGGCAGCACCCATCCATCTTCTCTATTGAAATTATTTTTTATTTCAATTGCCTTGCTTATCATCCTTGGTAGTTGATAGGAATCGGTGTTTTTTTTTCGAGGATTTGTGGTCTATCAAATCTGATGAAATGGCGGGGACGATCTTGAATCCGAAAAATTTGATCTCGATGTGAATTCGATAATACCATCATGTGTCAAACCACCGAGGTTGTATGGGTTACCGAAGATACAGAAACCAAACGCTCTACTGCGTCCCATAGTGAGCCAAATTGATTCACCGACTTATAAGTTAGCTCAACACTTGGCAAAAATACTGTTACCGCTGAGAGGACACATCAGAACACACGCAAAGTATTCGTACCATTTTGTTAGTGAGACCTACATCTCGCTGAAAATGAAACTATGGTCAGTTTTGACGTTCAATCACTATTTACTTGCCTACCTATTGAAGACTGCATAACAATTGTAACCAGAAAGCTACAAGAACACAACATGCCTGCAGAATATGCAATATTACTCAAACACTGCCTCAGATCTGAGCATTGAGTTTACATTCATACAGTGTTTGTCTAACGTTGTCTGCAAGCATAACAATATCAGGCTGCGGTTCAAGACTTCAACAGCGTGGTTTTGCAACATTGTGCACTCATCCCACCATCAATTTGCACCCTCTTTTTAGTCGGGGTGTTTAACATGTGTATCTGTGTGTTCCGTCTGTGGCATCGTAGCTCCAAACGGATGAACCGATTTACATTTAGTTTATATTTTGTTTAAAAGGTGACTTGATCGAGAGTGTTCTTAGTCATGATTCAAGATAATTCCTTCATTCATTTGAAGATCATCAGCTCTTTTTGTTTCGAAGTTTTTTGAAATTTTTAACTTGGGATATAATTCTTGCAACACTAATGTTAAAACTCAATTTGAAATTTTTTGTGACTTCTGTAACTTACAGCAACATTTGTAATTGTAAATTACATTGATAATGCATTTAATACTCGCAGTGGCTTGTTAGATCACGTGTTGGGTGACTTTGACTGTAACCAACTGGAGGTGTTGCCTGGATTGGATCCACTCGTGCCAATAGACGAGTATCACCCTTCGTTAGATTTCAAAATCAACCTCTCATACGTGGAGTTGTTGCCTCTTGATCTAAAATTAAGCTTGGGGACCGGCAGTGCTGCTGATGCACAGGCTCTTCAACAGGACATAGATGCGGTATCGGAATGGAGCAAAGTGAACTATCTTCCTTTTAACAAGACTAAATGTAAGGTTATCACTTTTGCATTAAAACGGAATCCTATCATTATTAATTATAACTTATATACGCGCCTTTGGTAAGATTATATGACATACGTGACTTAGGTTTAATATTAAATACCAAATTAGATTTTCACAATCATATGACATCCATTTGCAAGTTATCTAGTAAGACTTTGGGTTTTGTGATGAGGACTGCTGCTGACTTTGATGGTATAAGGGTGGCTAAAACTTTTTATAATGCGTATGTTCGAAGTAAACTACAGTATGCAGCTGCAATCTGGAATCCTTACGAGAAAAAGTATACTCTCTTGTTAGAGAAGATATAACGTAAATTTGTTCGTTGGCTTTATAAGCAGAGTCATGGGTACTACCCTTATTTGTATCCTTCTTTTTGAAACCCTAATGTTTAGGAGGGTGATGTCAACTATCACGCATTATCTTTCTATAATTCATCACAAGTTGGACTGCCAGTCGGTTATGAAGAGAATCGGTTTGTTGGTGTCCAGGTACCTGCAAAGAGATGATGGAGGAACGTACCGCTATTTTGCACCAACAAATCAAGCATTAACACTTATAGGGGACATACTCACTCAGCACGATGAAATCGACATATTGGCAGACAGTCTGACACGTCTGCTGACTCTTTTCTATAAAATTATCGATGACATGACAATTAATAATTCGAAAATTTTATTGCCTACTATTACTTTGTATCTAAGATGTAATTTTAATTATGGGCATATTAGGATTTTAATTCGCTTTTATTGACATTGTATTATTAATTGATATGACAAAATATTCATAGTTTTAATTTCTTGACACGGGCTGCTACAAGCTTCGAGATTTTTTATTACTATTCATTTATAATTATTTAATTTATAATTATTAATTTTTAATAAAAATTTTAACTATTAATTTTTGTTGTTTTAAATGGATGAACTTTTTTTTAAATTTTGCATGTAAAATTTAGCCTTTTGTACGTATTGGTTTTTCTGTAAGCCACAAGAGTTTTTGAATTAAATAAATAAATAATAAAAAAACGTTTAACTATTGATTCACATTGGCTCTTTTTAAGCACGCTATATATTACAGGCACTTTTTTTAACGTTTGAGTGGGAATCGAACCTTAAAGTACGTAGTACTATTATTTATTTTGTGCTTAAAGTGACTTCAAAATTCCATAAATGTATTAGAGCAAGATCCCAGGGCCACCAGACGTCACTTATTTTCTGACGAACTAAACTTGTAAGATTGAGTAGTGTTGTATGTACTATGATCTCATGCCTACCTGCTAGCTTGGCCAGTGGGCCATTTTCCAGGTATCAGGTAATCAAAGTACGTAAAAATATTGCTCACCTCACGTTTATTCTCCCCATAGATTTAGGTACGCCAGTATATTCTAAGTCTATGATTCTCCCAGCCGATTTTTACGTATAATTATGTTAGATAACATCATTAAAAATCAGTCCAATACTCCCAGACACTTTACGTTGGTAGTGTCGCTTTGCAGTCGCTTTAAAGCTTTCAAAAAAATTACTCAATTTTACTTACATTCTGAAGCTCTATTTTTATATATGTTAGCCAGACAACTATTAACGTTTTACAAGAAGGTAGACCGATCCAAGGTGTCAATCATCCCCTTGTTGTTTATCTAACATATATAAAAATGGAGCTTCAGAATGTAAGTCAAATTGAGTAATTTTTTTGAGAGCTTTAAGGCTGCGTTTCCACCAGAGATGTGCGAGGATGCGTGGCGAGGGATGTGTTTGTTAAGAACCAATAGAATCACTTCATTTACCTAGCCTCGCTCAGCGCAGCTCTGGTGGAAACGGCTCAGCGGAGCGAGGTTTTTGTATATACAAAACAAGGGAAGGATGTGTGCGAGGAATGTGTTGCAAGGGATGTGTGCTAGAGAAGGACGCAAAAAGTAGCGGGCAGTAGCACGCGCGCTCCGGTCCCACCACACCTCACCGCGCTCGCAACTCGCATCTAAAACGAGCCCGCTACACATCTTCGCACCGCTCATCTGCACACCGTTTCACAGCGTCGCTACGCATCCTCGCACCGTTCAGCTACCTAACACATCTCTGGTGGAAATGCTCACACCATTACACAGCCTCGCTACACATCCTCGTACCAACCAACTACCTCGCACATCTCTGCTGGAAACGCAGCCTAAAGCGTCTGCAAAGCGATACTGCCGACGGAAAGTGTCTGGGAGTATTGATGACTGATTTTTAACGATATTATCTAACATATATGTAAAAATCAGCTGGGAGAATAAACGTGAGGTGAGCAATATTTTTACGTACCTTGATTACCTGATACGTGGAAAATGGCCCACTGGCCAAGCTAGCAGGTAGGCATGCGATCATAGTACATACTAACACTACTCAATCTTACACATTTCGTTCGTCAGAAAATAAATAAAGTCTGGCGGCCCTGGGATCTTGAACTATATGGAGTTCTTTTTGGTCTATAATCTAAGGTTCTACCTACTACTTCAAATCTTCTTTCTACTTCAAATTTCCTATTTATAATATTTTAAAAATTTTCTCAGAGTCTGTTCGTTTCCTTATACTCATGTCCGCTATTGAAGTAGGTTGTTCATAGCCTTGGTACTTAGCATTAAGTAAATAATACAATGTACTTGCATAGCATTCAGTACCACAATATCCACTTGTGTATCTGACATTATATAGCATAAAGTAAATGATACAATCTACTTGCTTAGCATTCAGTACAACAGTATCCACTTGTGTATCTGACATTATATAGCATAAAGTAAATATTACAATCTACTTGCTTAGCATCCAGTACAACAGTATCCACTTGTGTATCTGACATTATATTCATGAATTGTTTCGACAATCATTGCGATTACGGCAAACATCTCAATAATGGCCCGCGGTGGGATTATGAGGGTTTCTCGGGTTTAAAATTCCGGGTCGGGCTAAAATCTGTTATTGAATTTTTCTGTCAAGAAAACTCGGTATCGGCCCGGAGTCAAGAAGTACGCGGTTTTTCACCCCCGTGTCTCAGAAAGCATGTAAAGCCGTTGGTTCTGTGCCTGATCTCTCTCGGGTCATGTCGGGTTACCATCTTAACGGACTGTTAGAGTGAAGGAGTAGAGAAAGCACCTGTACTTGCGCACACACTCGGTGCGCAAGTACAGGTGCGCACGGTTCTATTTGTGAAAACAAATTAAAAACATCATCATCTCTTTTAACTTATTAGGATGGTGAGTTTTGGTACAGTTGCGAGCAGATTAATTTAATACTAATTATCTTTATATATATATATATTTGTTTTGAGATCAATAAGTAAGTATACACCTACCACAATAGCTCACAACGCTACGGGTTCACTGGCAGAGAAGGCATTAGGAAAAGAATAAATAAATAAATAAATTTAAATATTGCACTCTAAAAGTAGTGTTCTCTTCCCTTTTGTACTTTTTTATGCAACATAGTTTAAATTAATATATAAATAAAGTAATGAAACTCGGAATTTCAAAAGCTATTTTAAAAACATTTATAAATTTATAAACTATTTATATGCATTATATAATTTTCAGATTAGTAACGGAAGGTAAAACATCACACTTTTAATTTTTACCATCTTTTGAAAAGGAGGTTTTAAAAACGTACCATGCAGATTGTCGCCACAATTTCCAATTAAAAATGTTTAAAAGAAATTATTTATAAAAGATACTTTTGAGAACTCTACATTATCTAGCTTATGACTATTAGACTAATCAGCAGATTATTATGAAAAAAGCACTAAAAAAAAAAAAGGAAAAGACATACCCCCTTTATTTGTACCATATCCTTGTTTGTACATCCATAGTCGAATAACCTAAAGTTGTCCCAGGCTCATAAACTATCTGCCTACAAATTGCACGGAAATCCGTCCAGTAGTATTTGCGTGAATCGTGGTATACACAGACAGACAGACAGACAGAAAGATTACTTTATTTGCATATATTTTTGCTACATTTTTTTTCAGAAAATATTAGAAATACAAACGACTATTCTACGGATTTATTAAATGTATACATTCCAAATATTACATACATTAAAAATGGTCAACGGTATTCATTAAAAGAAGTTGCAGCACTTTATGTACTGTGCATCAAAACACAAACTTTATGTACATACCTAGATTGGTATCTTTGAGGAAAAAAATCTTCAACTCAAGCAAAGGAAGAATTATTAGACACAAAGAACTTTTAACAAATATGAAAAAAAGATATTACACAATTGATAAAATAAATGACATAAATAATAATCAAACATAATATTTACTATACTCACGTTGATAGAAATGAGAAACAACGGTGATGCTAGTGTAAATAATAGTGATGTTCTATAGAATTATCTGAGAAACGAAAGAATACACGCTCTCATTTGAAAGGCGAAGTTCTTATCGCTTCGTCCTCCGGCGGTGGCAGAGGTTATCGCTGCCACCAACACAACACTATGATCGCATCCCCCCTTCCGTCCATCCTGGAGCGCGATCCAAACGCCTCTGATGCAGTGGAGCGATAACTCTATTGTCATCAACATTTCCGAACGTCATTAACGGCAAAGAATACAAAAGATAAATACACTAAATTACGAAATACATATTCGTAATAAAAATTAAACAGTATTAGTGTGAAAAACATAGTGCTGCTACCTTTGTAGATTGGACACAACAAAGTGGAGATGCTAAGCGGGAAGGTCCTGTTATGCGTATTATTTATTGCTGGTAAGTTTTTATATAAATAAATTCCTTAAAAACTATGCTATATAATGTTATTCTTTAGAATTAAATGAGTTTTTTAATCTGTATCTCTAAGTCTTTAAAAAAAATGAGTCTGTAAAATTCCTGATATGCCACAAGCATATACAATTACATTCAGTTTAATTTATGTTGATAAGACCACATCAAAGTCTTTGGTGTCATGTGCTGTCATGTATTTTATTTCTCGTGCAGTCTTTTGAAATTAATCACTTTTGATAAAGTTCCTATAATACAAATGAACGCATTTGTTTCACTTCGATTATGGCCGTGTCATAACATTTCAACGTTTCGGATTTAAAAAAAGCAATACCTACAAAATCATTTTTGGTTGTATTAATCCCTCATTTATAAAATGTTTTATTCTTATAAACATACCTAGTTTTAATCATGTGCTATACAATATGGTATTTTTTTTAATTAAATAATTATTCATGAAATATCCGTTTAAAATAAGATAAATAGATCTTTAAAAGTTATGTTTCAAGTATCAACATACGTTCATTTATATTTACTTACTTAAAGTAAATGCATAATAAAAAGTACTCCAACTGTTACAATAAACACGAAGCATGTTCTAATAATTTACAGGCCATATGAATGAACAAATATTTAAAAACGTTACGTTTACGTTTTTTTGAACGGGAATAGGTTTTAAGGTTAGGTTATTTCCTCCCGACGATCGACGGCTACTGCACTCCATGGACACAACCAATTTCAAACAAAGAAGGCTGCAGCAGGTGCGTTGTCAACTGCTGAACATATGACTCCCCAAAGGATTGTTACTAATCACGGTCCTACGCCACCTACATCCATCGAATTCCTCCATGTCTTCACGTCACGAGGCTGCCACTGGAGAACATTTCTTCCCCCTTTCTTCGAGCTATATGGACGGTCTATTGCCACTTCAGCTTACTCATCCGTTGGGCTATGTTGGTTACTCAGGTTGTACTGCGGATAAATATACTGACTCTCTATACCTACTCTTCAAACTAGAACGCAACTGGATTCTGCTTATCGGTATAAATAGTTAACATGGTTCCTACCTAGACGGATATCTAGACAGAACTCTCACCATCCACGCAGGCAGTCGATGAATGCAGGTAGCTCAGGACCGTACTATTTACCGTACGTACCGAGACCTATGATCAGAGAATTTAGATGAGCTTAAGTGATAGTCATTTATGAGATATAAATTTTTTTGCATAAATCTTTTTTAGTTTACAATTTTTTTACATAAAAGTCCTAATACTTTTTCTTCCATCTCTAAAAGTTTTCATGAAAAGTAAATAAATACATCTTAAATTTTTATTTTAACCATTTTCCCATACCATTCATAGTTTCCGAGATAATAGCAAAAAAATGCTTAAAGTGATTTTTCAATAATTGAACTACTTGCCTAAAGACAACTATTATATCTGCAAGTGTTTTACGCTCACGAAGTCGCAGGTAAAAATTAGTATACAATAACATCGGAGGTTGGTTTTAGATGCAGTTTAGAATGCACAATTACCATCCAAACCCGAAATCACTAGCTTGCTTCCGACTGGACCCCGCATCATAGCACTACCACATGTGTAAAGAAACCGTACCGGCACTACTACCTATTATGCGTACAAGATAAGAATAGGTCTCTCAAAGTCAAACTGACATTAAACATTGCGCACTAACTACAAGTTTTTTTTATTATTGTCAATAATATTTTTAAATATCGGTAACCCTCCCTGAGAGGAGAGAAGGACGTGTATAGACTGTAACTTCACTTCACTTTACTTTAATTATTGTCAATAATACAACGTGATTAAATAATATAAAATTAAAAATTTTGTACAACTGACTTCAATATAAATTATTAAGAATAACTCAAAAACTATTGGTCAGACCTTGATGAAATTTATATGGGACCACATGAGAAGCACCAGATTACAAATAAACGTAAAAAATAAAAATAAAACATACAGTCGAATTGAGTACCTCCTCCTTTTTGAAGTCGGTAGAAAAATAAACTTGAAATAGCGGTATCGCATAGACGTACATGGTACCGTCATGTGAATGACGTTGTCATGAAAATAAACATTCAGAGAGTGAACTACACGTAAATCCTCGCTAGTGAGCTATCAGTGTTTTGTGGTAGGGAGTGATAGTGTTATGTGTGTAAATCTTATGAAACCGCGGATCACGCTGTATAGTAAACACATACAATAAAATTCAAATATCAAATGCATAAAACGAGTTGCATAAAGCAATAACGAGACTGCTCGTCGTCTCAGCCCTTATCACGACACATCTCGGAACGGCAAAGCGCCTAGAATACGTACCTATTATGTAAGTAATAAAATGTGTTTGTAAGCGTCAATGTACGTTAAAAACAAAGACATTTCAGCAGCTGCGAGACTGTTTGGCGTCTTGATCCGCAGTCCGCGGGTTATCAACACGCATTATACAAACGAAGATCTTGCATTTTATAATATCCTGCACATACAATCTTTGGTTTAAAATTGTAAATTATTACCAATTAATATCATCAAAGACAAAAAGATCTTAGTTTTATGCTATTGTACGAGCAATCTGCACCATCTCACATTATGAAAAATCCATGTGCCCTTGAGTACTTTAAATTGAATGCAAGTTTTAATACCTGGAACGTTCTCAAAAATGCTTCGCCCATTTCGCACTGAAGTCTACAAGACTCAACAACGGGATCTCTAACAAGTTTATTTTTCAAAATAAAGCTCGTAAACTCTCTAAAATGGGTTGCCGATCTGTATTAAAGGGTTAGCATATTATTATTATTACATCGATTTAAAAAATCTACATTCATTTATTTCGGATGACTAAGATCTATAGTAACAAAAATATTCTATCAATCTTTTTTTTGTCAAATCCTTCCAGTCTCCCCAGTTTTAAGAGAAACAGAAAAAATAACATTAGATTCAAATTAAACGTTATTATTATTTAAGTGTCAAATACAATAAAAAGGAAAAAAACATATGAAACCTGAAAATTCGGAAACTATTTACTGACACTACAATGTTATTTATCTATACTTATAGATATAATAAAAATTTATCTAAATTAAAATAATATTGCAAGCCGGTTAAAATTAATACGATATTTATTTCGCTGTCAAATTATTTATTATATCATAGTTGAGCTGTGTAGGGCGTGAGAACCTTTTGATACGACTATATCCTGATGATTCATTCGAGGAAGTTCATTTGTTATCTAGATCGGCTTCTCTTTCTGGAAATGAGGTCGGCGGAGCGTATACGATAAAAAATATAGATTTTAATAGCAATCGGGGGAAGGATAAGTACGCAATTGCTAGAGCGGTTACTGAAAATCAGTACCTGCACGTAATAACTCATCATTTTGGAACGATAACGCTCTTGTGATAGCAAAGTTGAGAATACATTACCACTCGTCGTTTCGTCCGTTGTGTGCAACATTGCTTTCTAGTATTAGGAAGACGCTGCTTCTCATCTCCTGATTTGGATTGTGGATAATGGAATTCTTATACCGCCTCTACATGGTTAGTTACATTTCTTAAATGCTATTTTTAAAATACCCAGAACGAAGCCAAGCATGAAGATAACGGTAAATCCTCCCTTCTATTGGAAAGTTTCAGTCCATAAATTCGTCAAGTCGTTCTCGAGATATTTGGGTCAAATACTGTTATTTACTATTATTGGACTTTTTATCACAATACATATTGCAGAACTTTTACTTGGTAGAGCCATGCTGCAGCTAAATTAGTAATATAGTTGTAGCACGAATGGGTCGGCTCGACCGGGGAAGGACCACGCTTTCATAGAATACCAACGTAACATAGCATCTTAACTCTGCTGTGTTTCGTATGGTGAGTGTAGGGAACCGGAGATCTTTTTTACTGGAAACGAGGCATTCCATCTTTGTCCTCACGGGTGACAACGCATCTATATTTTGATTCGTAATCGAGGATAGGATAGATATAGTGGTTGCTGTGGCCCATAGACATCTACCTCTATGGGCCGCAGCAACCACTTACCATCAGGTGGACTGTGTGCTCGTTTGTCACCCTTATCTTATAAAAAAACGTGTTAATGCGGTATAATAAACAATCATACATAATATAAAATTTATTTAAAAACAACCTTTTATAGCCATTGCTGGAGTCAGCATCAACGTCCATCATCAGATCACCTCCATGCTATCATATTATTGAATCGTCGTCAAGGTTTCAGCTCAATCGGATGTCAGCAAGTACTCAAAAACCTGATTAAAATTTTAACCGCAAAAATGTGGAGTTTGAAAGTTAAATAAAATATTGTAAAAATAATGGGCGAATAACGTAACCGTACGGACTTATGCATGGTTCGTCAGGTCGACAATAAAGTCTTACCTCTCCGCTTTGCGTTCGAGGTATTCAATGAATAAAAAATAAATATTTTTAACCTTTACAATAATAAGTTACCAAATAATTAAAATGCTGTTTGTCATGAAGTTTAGGTTTCTCACTCTGTATGTTACATTAAGCTTAGTTTAATTTAAAGAAATTCTGATTGATTAGATTAGAAGGTATGTCAATTTTTTGCCATGTTCTAACCTGGCCGGAATTGTATTATGAAAAAACACAACGACTCTTTATGATAGCCAACCATCTTAATTTTTCTGAGACAGTCCCACAAAAAAGTTGAATGCAATTCGAATTTCTACAAAATTCTACTCTATGTAAAAGAAATACTTTCGTCAGTGGTCTGTAAGAACCGCATTAAATTCTGGACACTTTTTCAGATTTCAAGTCTAGATTTTTTCATAGAATAATGTTGACAAATTAGCACACAGACCACCTAATGGTAAGTGGATGACGTAACCCATAGAGACATACATCTATCCTCGATTAATAATCAAAATGTAGATGCTTCGTCACCCCTGAGGATCCTAAAAAGGGTCTCCGGTTCCTAATGCCAGACATTTCTACCACGTTATAAATCTGGACATAATTATGTTTGTTAACTTGGAAATTAAATAAAGAAATTAAAAAGTCGTGCTGTCCTTTATTATTAGCATGAATAACAAAAAAAAAACATAAAACAAAAAACATGCGTGAGTGTCGTGGAACACTCGGTTGGAACGAAGTTCCTTTCGTAGTATATTATTATTGATAAAAGTATTATATTATTGATTAACAAATACAAATAAATGAATTACTAGCATCTATTAAAATGAAGCGTCATTTAAAATAATATTTCTTTCATGAGAAAAAGTGCGACGGAGATGGATATTATTCCATCTTGCTCGCACTATAGAAAGGGTCGTGACGGAAAAGGAAAAATCTTACACTTTTTCTCGCCTAGCCCCCATCCGCCAAATTTGTACCGTGCGATAAGGAACTTCGTTCCAATAAGCGATCGCACTGTGCAATGATGGTCTTAAAGCTTCTATTCTAGAAATTTCGATCTTAAAAATAAGCCCCACAGACGACTTTGACCATGACGAATTAAAGTCAAAAAAGGAAGGTGATCAACGTCAAATAACATCTAATATCAAAGCCAATGAACTCTAAAAACTAGTAGTGGTTAAGGTTAAGAGATCGCTGAGCAAGGCTTAGAAATTTCTAACATTTGTAAGATTTATTTGCGTCAAATCGAAAAAATAGAGAATCTAAATCGATATGATGTCAAGATTTGTACTTAAACAATATATAACTTAGTCAGCAATAAGGTTGTGTTGTGACTTTCCATCTCTGAAATTACTTTTCTTCTTTTCGCAAGTTTTACATAGTACACGGATAGAACTATAGAGTCTCCTTATAGCCGGTGTACGTACTGCGTACACTCGTGCACTATATTTTTCCAATACAAGCCGATGGCAATTAAAAAACAAATCTGTTTTACGAAAACACATTTTTTACGTGGTAGAGCCATGCTGCAGTTATATTAGTAGTATAGTTGTAGCACGAATGGGTCGGCTCGACCGGGGAAGGTCCGCGCTCTCACAGAATACCAGCGTAAAATAGCAGCTTAATGCTGCTGTGTTTCGTATGGTGAGTGTAGAGAACCGGTGACCCCTTTTACTGGAAAAGAGGCATTCCATCTTATTCCTCACGGGTGACAACGCATCTGCATTTTGATTCTTCATTGAGGATAGATGTGGATGTCTATGGGTCACAGCAACCATTTACCATCAGGTAGACTGTGTGCTCGTTTGTCACCCTTTCCTAAAAAAAAAAAGGGTTTACATTAAAAAAAGACAATCTTTGAGAATTATTAGAATAATGAGTTGATTTAATTTAATTTTTTATGTCGAGTTTTCTGAAGTAAAATTATTTATATACGTTTAAATACTGATTATGGCAACGCACTTAACCGGAACCACAGGCTTTTTGTTACATGTTGTATACTTACTAAAGTTTTGTGGTTTCAAGTTTCACTGAAATCATAACTTTTGCATAGCTGTCGCTGCCGATTACTTGGACATTGTAGTAGCTGATCATAATAACATTATTCATCACCTGCATGAAGATTTAAAAAGAAACATCTACATCTATATGTTACAGTTAAAACCCGTTCTTAGATAGAACGCGTTTTCCCTAGTCAAAACTAGAATTTACCACTGATTTATTTGATTGTAAGATAAAACTAGTTATCACTCCGAGCTTCAGTTAAAACTAGCACTAGAGAAGGGATGGGCTTAGAATCAAGTGTTTACTTATTAAAGTAATTATAAAAGTTAACATTTTGGTGTTTTATTTGGTGCAAGAGTGAGCAAAGCGAGCTCGGGACTTAGGGGCTTAGGGCACCCCGACTCGGACAGGTTACGTTAAAAGAGAAATGGCGGGGTCGAGTGAGCGAGCGAAGCGAGCGAACAGACCCTTCCATCCCCTTCGTGGTCATTTTTTTATAAACCATCCAGAACTCATCTGACTACACTTTGGTATTATTTCGGCGGAGGGGGGACGCCCCCCCCCCCTATTAAAGCGATTTTTCTCAGAAATCATTCAATAAAAACAGTTTTTACTGACTCGCTTCGGAAAAACGCGTTTTGTCTAGTATGAACTAGTTTTACCTGATATTCAATTTTGAGCATTAGTTAATTCTAGTTATAACAAAGGCATTACGTAAAAACTAGTTTTAACTAGGGAGAACGCGTTCTATCTAAAAACTGGTTTTAACTGTAACATATACATACAATTTAACTCAAAAACTCTTAAGGTTTTGATGCAAAATCGTTTTTTAACTTATTTTTTTTACTTCAACACCATTTTACAGCAACCTTCTTTTCGTAATATTAATAGATCTTAATTTTTATTCTAATCATTTTCTCATATTGCACATAGTTTTCTGGCAAAACTAAAACTGGGTTAAAGTGATTTTTCGATATTTGAACTACTTGCCCAAATTAGGACGACTACTCCAATTTTTGACAAATATGTACTCTCAAAAATTTCAGAAACATGTTCCGACTTATTGAGACCATCATCATCATCTTTTTAATTGTTTAAAACAAATTTAATTATTCGCAAATATGAGTTCGCATTTTAACATGCGTTAAAACGGTAATGATTTCTTTTGTTTACGCGAACAATACACATTTTAATAAAACTAGTTTTTACGATTTTTATCGCGTATATTAACATATTTTATATTCGCGACGATTGCGTAAATCAGACAAAGAATTAATAATTTTAATCTGAAGGTAGCCGTGGTTAATTATGACATTGGAACGCCGAACGCCTCAGTACCCGTGACGTGATAAAATAAGTTAATATACGCGATAAAATCTGTAAAAACTAGTTTTGTTTAAATTCATTAAAACGGTTTTAATTGTTTATAATAAATTCAATTGTTATAAGCAACGTGCGTTAGAATACAACTAATACATTGTTTGTAACTCAATTTAGCCGAGTTAGCTTTCGTCAGTTTTATCTGTTCGCATTTAATGCGTAAAACGGTTCTTAATTGTTTACAACTTTAATTATAATAAATAATGTTCATTCGTAAGAACCGATAAGACATTGTATGTAACCTGATTTAGGCGAGTAAGCAGCCGTCAGTTTATACCAAATTCGGTTTTTACTGTATCTTTACCGGCTACAACTCCGAAATACGGTTTCTGCTGTCTCCTTAAGTATCATTTAAAGCAGTGTCAGCGAAGAGAGCTTCAATTTGATGGCACTTACTGAATTATTTTTTGACCAACCACTGTCCAAATAATTATTATAGATCTACATTTTTTTTCTGCGCGGACGAAGACGAAGTGCATAAAAGCTAGTAGTTGATAAAAGCCTTTTGTCAGAAGAAGCAGCACTTAAGGAAACTTCTTAAGTATGTATGAATGTACGGAATACGGATAGAAACATATCTGGCGCACCGAGTTCTGCAATCGAATATTAGTTTATATGTATTTCCATTATGATGGAAAATATTGCTATTATATTATATTATATAGAGAGCCAGTATAATCACTGTAAGCCATTCCATCTTAGCCCTCAGAGGTGACAACGCATTTCAAGCCTTCTTTGTTTGTAGTTGTTTTGAAATGCGTAATATGGATGAGATCACAGGAAAAGTTTAGGAGAATGAATATTATTGATTAGATTAAAGAGGGTCAAATTGAATGACGTGTTGTTTTATTGTGCTTCAACAAAACAATAATGGAATAAAACAAGAATTATCGAACTGTGTTTATGACTGTACTAATTATTATCTTTAAGGACGCGCGATGTTTACAAAACAATTTCGTTCTTAAAACGAAGAAATAAGAACGATTATGATATGCAATCAAACTTTCTTTTTTTACCCCCGACGGAAACAGGATTGACAGAAAGAGGGGTGTTATAAGCTTGTAGTATCTGTGTATCTGTCTGTGGCATCATAGCTCCTGAACGGATGAACCGATTTTGATTAAGTTTTTTTTCGTTTGTAAGGTGTCTTAATCGAGAGTGTTCTTAGCTATGTTTCAAGAAAATCTGTTCAGCCGTTGGAAGACCTTAAGCTCTTTTTTTTCGGGGCTTTTTTAGTTTTTTAATTTAAATTATTATACTTTACAATAACACACAGAGTCATATTTATGGGAAGTGGTTACTGCAGACTTTGAGCACCTGCAACCCGACTACAAACAAAAATATAAGTGTTTTAGGCTAGAGGTATGACTTTTTAGAACTAAAATTTCCCCTTGTCCCATCCTCATCTATGAAATCGTTCTCCTAGTTATTGGTTTAATAAAGGTGAAAAAAAATCTGTTAATTCGGTGACATCTTTCAAAACTCAGCAGCTAATTTGATACCATAAAATATATAATACTTATTTTATATAATAAGGGCGACAAGCACACAGTCCACCTGATAGTAGATGGGTGCTGTAGCCCATAGACATCTACATCTATCCTCGATTAACTAACTAGTAAATTGTCACACCTGAGGGCTGAGATGCCTAGCTCGTTTCCAATAAAATGGATATATATATATATATATATATATATATATATATATATATATATAGATCCCTTTACGGTAAATGTTGATCTGACGCGACTTCACGCGAGCACTTTGTTGATCCGAAAATGTATGTTGATCCGGCGCCTTTTGTTGATCCAATATGCATCTCTGGTAACTTATGTGGCTCCGACCGGATCAACATCTAAACTCACGGGACTGCTTACTAGCGTTCGTCGAAGTTGATCCGATATACAAATCCACCTTATGATAGTTACGCAAAATGTTGATCCCATTTAAATGAACCTATCAGAGCACAGCAAAAGATCGGATTGGCTGAAAAATGCCGCGACGTTGCCGTTTCGTATCTTTGGCGGTACAAGATAAAGATTACACGGATAACTCAACAACTCGACAACGCCACGACTTGTAGCGGAAGTGGTGGCAGCGACGATATTGTCTAAGGTGGAACTTGAAAAACAAAAACACTGCTTCACTACATCAAAATAATAATCACAAACAAAACTATAAATATCTATCAAAGAAACATAATAATCAATAACATTGCAACCTGACTTACTTATTAGTCGCTAGTCACTAGAATTAAGGACGCGTTTGCAAAATTGATAGGTATATAATCGAACTATTACATTGACACGAGATACACACACAGTGTACGCACGGTTAGCTGCGGGAATCGTAATCAAGTAAAAACATTTTGATAATTTGAAAGATTTAATTTTTCTCATTTCTTATACCTACAAAAATATACTTAGATACGAAATACAAATAGCTACTCCAGAGACTGCTAGGCACTAGAAGCCCTCTGCTAGCAGTGAGATGTTGGCTGTGGACTTTGGGCTGGTTTTGTTAGTTATGATAAGACCTTACCTCCGGACTTGATGGAGTGACCTGAAGGTGTACTTCGGTGACTACTACTGGAACTCCTGGACGAGTAGAACTAGGTGTGCCGAGTTTGGGCTCGTTTTGTTAGTTATGATGAGACCTAACCTCCGGGCTTGATGGAGAGACCTGATGGTGTACTTCGGTGACTACTACTGGAACTCCTGGACGAGTAGAACTAGGTGTGCCGAGTTTGGGCTCGTTTTGTTAGATATAATGAGACCTTACCTCCGGACTGGATGGAGTGACCAGAAACTTCACGCCATAACTGAATGTGGTCCACTGATAAAACAAATTTTTTTATGGAAAAGATCTTAGCAATGTGCCGTCCATAAAACAGCAGAAGTAATGAAGAGACTGTGATTCGAGAACTCAAAAAGGTTTTGAATACCCATATAGAACAGTGCAGGTTATTCATAGACAAATAATTTCCCAAAGATAAAAAGAGAGAGAGAGGAGAAAAAAATCTTATAATAAAATATTTTCATCATTCTGTTTATTCTGTGAATCGGTATTATTCTTACCATGGTAACATTTTCACTTTTTTGTCTAGTCACCGAAACATTTTGTACATAGACAAGAGTAAGTGACGATTATAGGGGTATCCCCTTGTATTGAATAGATGAAATGAAATACGATACACGACTAAATTAAGATGTTAAGCGGTTAGTTATGTCATGAAGGCATTTGATAATCATTTTTTATTTTGCATTATAATAATCGGCGTATTTGTTTCTGTGCTGTACAAAAACATACGTAGGGCGTAGGTGCTCAGAGCTCATCTGTTATTCTTTCTTTGATGAGTACGGTGACTTTTTTAGTGTATGTATTATTATTCTGTGATTTTCTATTTTAACAATGAATAGCGAGACAAGTGACGATGACTTTAACACCGATGATAATAGACTACTGGAGAAAAATATACGGAAAGACTACAACTAAAAGTTTAGGGATGAATGGTTAAAACACCGGGAATTTTCAAATTGGCTTCGTAAGTACCCTAAAATGATTATAAAGCTGTGTGTTTTATTTGTAACACAACTTTAATAGCTAATTTACATGTCCTTAAAAGACATTGACAGGGAAATAAACACAAAAAAATACTGAATTTGTCAGTGTGTTTAAAGCTGCCCCACTTACTGAGACGCAGATGGTGAAGACTGCTGAAGTCAAATTAGCAGTGTTTGTCGCTGAGCATAAAATATCACATATAATGTGATGAATCACTTGACTGATCTTATGCCAAAATTATTTCCTGATTCTAATGTGGCAAAAGCTATTAAAATGAAATCAACCAAGGTACAAGCTACTATCAAGAACTGTATAGGCGCAGCAGAAAAAAACGATCTTGTACATGATTTGAAATTACAAAAGTTTTCAATTTTAATTGACGAGAGCATTGATATCAAAGTAATCAGTAGATTTTGGGAACTAGTGCAGTTATATGATGAGGACACAACTAATCACTCTGCCACTGCTGAAAAAAAAATTTGGTAAAGTTATAGAGTCATTAACAAAATACACGATACCACTACAAAATATTATCGGCTTTGGGTCGGACGGTTGCAGCACGATGATGGGTTGCCGTAACTCCATTTCATCTAGATTTCGACAGTTTGTCCTGAAATCACTGTTTTAAAGTGTATATGTCACTCGCTTCGCTTATGCGCAAGTGAAGCGTGTAAAGAATTACCCATAGAATGTGAAAAATTTTCTCGGGACATACAGAACTGTTTCAAGACAAGCAGCAAACGCCTGAGTGAATTTAAGGAGTTCGAACGCTTTGCTGAGGTAGATATCCACAAAATATTGCGACCCAGTCAAACTAGATGGCTATCGTTACCGGCAGTTGTGGAAAGAATTTTGACCCAGTGAGAGGCACTGCGCCTTTATTTTGATGGTAAATGGCTAATTGATACAGAATGTGAAGAGATACATGTAAATTTGAATAACCCAGTTATTAAAGCATATTATTACATCCTAGCATACATGCTACCAAAGTTTACGCATTTAATTACATTCTTTCAAAGAGAATCTGCTGTCATTATTGAATTAGACGAGAAAATGACTGAATTTTATCAAGAACTACTACTGATTTTAATGCCCAGATCTTATGTGAATTCGGTTACAATTGAAATAATCAACGCAACTGACAATGCCAATTACAGAAATATCGAAGATATGTATCTGGGCTTAGGAGTGCAAAAGCAACTTTTGTTGGTAGAAAATGGCGAGGACATATTAAAATTCAAAATAAATTGCAAGAAATTTATAGTAAAAGCATGTGTGGGAGTTCGAAAACGGTACTCTGTTAATGACAGAGTCCTACGAGCTATCTCTAAACTAAGTCCTGAAAAATGTGTATCACATACTAGAGAAGAGGCAATGGCAAACCTTTTTCAACTTTTGCCGCGAATATCTCCTGAATCGATAGAAGACCAACAAACAATGGCGAAAATTACCATCTTATATAAAAGAAGCATCGTTCGATGTTAGCGAACCACATAATGAATTTTGGCATAAGGTAACATTTTCATTTTGTTCATACATTTTATTTTTTGAACTTAGAAATATTTGTAATTTCATAAGTTATTCTGATTTTGTTTTAGGTGGCGAATTTGGGGAAACAGACGCCATATTTTAAAGAGCTACCAAAATTCATGCTGGGAATTTTATCTCTGCCACACTCAAATGCAGAGTGTGAAAGAATATTCAGTAAGGTTAGAAAAAATATTGCTTAAGTTTGACAAAAGTCAAATTCCAACATAACGTTTTCTGAGGTTTATACTAACGCAGTTTTATTTTGGTACTAACGCAGTTTTATTTTGGTTTTTTTCAGATTAACGACATCAAGAAAAAGAAACGCAATAATTTGCTAACGAAGACTTTAAAAGGAAATCTATTGAGTGAGCAGTCAATTCGCCGAAATGGCACGTCATGTGTAAACTTCTGTCCCACTAAAATATGCTAGATAAATTAAACACATCAAAAACAATGACAATGTTGTAATTTTATCCGATTCTGAATAAAAACAATATATTAAAATCTAATGATGTATTTTTTTAACACTGTATATTTGCCACTATTCATCCTACAGATGCCACACATTTTTGTGATACTCGTATCTGCGATATTTTCAACTTGGAAACACTGTACCTACGTTTTAAAAGTTGGTAACACTGATACTCAGTGTTGTGTAATGTTGCCAACTTATTAGATTTTCCACTAAAACTGGTGGTTTCGACTTTCGTTTCGAAATATATTTTATATAGGTTTTAGTATATGTAGCAATTCTTGAAATTTCTTATATGTCAAATGCAAATATCTGAAAAATTGTTCATCATTATCTAACAAGTCTCTAAATAAAATATAATATTCTCCATACAACTTAAGACTTTAAATTAATATTGTGAATCCAGAATATTCTTATTCCTCGAATTTTATTTTCTTCTTCCTATGCCAATAAGCATGCTATTACAACCTTTTTTATTTTAATACAAAAGATTTGCGTACGGCGCGCACGCGCCAATGTGCGAGGTCATCAGTAATGGGGCGCGTACAGCGCGTGCGATGCGTACGGTGCTGACAAATGTGCGTTCAGCTTTAGGCGGAATCTCTCGCGCTCGGCAGTCGGCACCTACACTGAACTTTATACTGCACAAACGAGTGGGGGTTTCCCGATCTACCCTCAATTCTACCTCGCCACCATCGATATGACACTCCGCTAGAGTGACGCAACCTCTCGCTCACTCTCGATCCAACCGGTATTTTATAGACGCGCCGACAAATTCATTAAATATCATAAATAATAACCCTTTATTCAGTAATATACTCTAATAATGTAACATACTTACTGATATTTGTTTAAAAGTGCTTTCGTCTATTTCAGTGTGGCAGGAGGCACATTCGGCCAGTCTACCGTTCCTCAGACCTTCGCGTATAGCTGACATAAACGGCGTTGAAGAGGAAGGTATTAAGATGCGAGTCCCCATCGAGCTGATGCGAGCTCGAGTGAGAGAGGGAGTGCCTCCCCTCTGTGCTGGAAGATGTGCCGCTCCACCCGCCGGGCCTGTGTGTGCCTTTGATGCAACTGGCACTGCCCGGACATTTGCCACCTTATGCGAGCTAGAGGCTGTCTCATGTCGCGAAAGCACATGTAAGTATCCAAGCAGCGATATTTTTTTATGGAATAAGGGTGACAAACGAGCACGTAGTCGACCTGATGGTAAATGGATGCTTTGACCTATATACATCTACATTTATAAAATGCAGATGCATATCACCCCTGAGGACTAAGATGGTATGCGTTGTTACCAGTAAAAAGGGTCTCCGGTTCCCTACACTCACCGTACGACACAGAGCAGCATTATTCTGCTGTTTCTTGCTGCTGCTATGTATAGCTGCACGTAAAAATGTGATTATAGCAACGAATACACATCTCCATTCTTTCTTTCTGGTTTCATTTTATTTTCTTCATCTATATAAATAAAATGATAGAGGTTTGCAGTTGTGCACGCATGACGGAAAAACTACTGGATAGATTTCAATTAGGTTTTCTAAGTTTTATTTCTTAGACACTTGGCCCTTATCTAAAAAAAATATTGTGATATCTTCATCTAATATAAAGTTATTAAAGTTTTAAGAAACAACGACTTTTATAAGCACTACGTGTTCATTGATGCATGTAAGCAACGCGGACGAAGTCGCGGGTATCAGCTAGTTATGAATATATGTGACGCATTCTTAAGAATTTCCTAGTCAATTTTAAATTCCTAATGTCGAAGTAAATAAATAATTACGTTTTAAGTCCATCAAAATGATGTCAGTAAAAAAGAACCTTGATATTTCCCCCAGTGATTTACAATGTAGACTTTACAATCATAAATATATTTATAGTCAACCAGTGAATGAGTCAAGGCAATCACCGCTTGTACAAATGACTAAATTTGCAAAAGGATCAAGTTTACTTTTCCCGGTACAGGCAGTTTCTATGAATCGCATAATTGATGTAAGCTATTATTTTGATATTGTGTCGTATATTTAATCGATTCACAATTCTAAAGAACTTATAATATAGACAAGCAAAAATTTTTCATCTTGTAGTGACACGTAAGCGTTTCTGATAAATTTTCTATCATAAAAGTAGAATAGTAAAACAATTTAATAAATAGTTTGAACTTATATCATTTTTGATATAAGTTCTATTATTTTTAATTAATAGAATCAGACGTTACTTTGCGGAAATCCATTATATTAAACATGTTAAAATTAATTTGCTGAGATACGCGTAATAAAATAAAATGATGAGTTTTAACTAGTTTGAAGAGCACCTCCCGCCATCCCTCAATTGTGTGCACTATCCACGTCACTACTAATCCCAGCACCACTACACTAGAAACTACTGGACACAACAACGTCGATAATACGATAACACGTGTTTCGCCTCTACACGAAGTATACTCAGGTGAAGTAGACTCTACGGTAGCTGACCGCTAAGAAAGCTTCTTATTCTTGCAAATTAATTTTAATATATTTAATTTGTTTAATCAAAAACGTTTTTCTTAGTATAGACGTGGCTATAATTTAAACTTTCAAATTGTGATATTGTATCAAATGACAAAATATGATAGTAACTTTGAAGTTTGTGATGGTGTCAACTACCAGCGCCGACCAATAGACAACCACTATACAACACAGAACGCAACAAGACAACTATTAGACGATCATGACCATGACCACAGCATTGACCGTGTCGTAGCGGTATAATAATATCTACTACCCCATATCATCCCGTGGATGTCATAAGAGGCGACAGTCGACAACAAACTAGGAGATGGACAGCAGCGTCTTACCAATAACAACTAAAAAATAAAAAATAAACTGCAGTTGCCAACCCGCCCGTCAAGCGTGGCAAGTAGGGTAAATATCCTTCCTATGAGGCAATCTATGGGGTAGACCTGATAGGCTGTGACAGTAAAGGTAACATTACATTACATAACATAAAATTATATTATATATTTTTTAAAGAATAAGAGGTGACTAATGGGCGCACAGTCAACCTGATAGCAAATGGATACTGTGGCGTACAGACACTACATCTATCCTCGATTAAGAATCAAAATGCAGATGCCTTGTCACCCCTGAGGAGTAGGGGAAAGATTAAAAATGAAGATGTATTATCGCTCTTGAGGACGAAGATAGAACGCTTCGTTTCCAGTAAAAAAGGGTCTCCGGTTCTCTACACTCACCATACGAAACGCAGCAGAATAAAGCTGCTATTTTCTGCTGCTATTCTGTAAGAGCATGGTCCATTCCATTCGTGTAACAAGCATGATATAGCTCCAGCGTGGCTTCACCGCACATAAAATTTTGATCGGTTTTCTGTTTTAAGTTACTGCTATCCTATGGCGCTACTTTAAGTTCATTTAAATTTAAATAACCTTGTCGTTCACACATATTTTCTAAGAAACATACCTACCCAAATTTCAGAGTAATTACGTACCAAATAAACACTTTAGTAAGAAACACATAAACAACACATAAGTTACGCATGCCTTCTTGAATTAATAAAGTAATTCTTCAATACTCAAATGATAAGTCCTAAAATACAACAAACATCTGATAAATTTATAAATAGCTCTTGGTTATAAACTACATTGATAAAATTCTATAATTAACTTCCTTCTAATTTATCACCTTACAAATGGGGCAGTTTGCAATAATATGAACACAAATTACAATTTATCTACTATCTTAAAATACGCTTCTTGTTCATTATTACAATTTATAATTAGCTTGAGAAAAGGGAGATCTTTGTTTTTATAGACATACTAAATATTTCATGGTATCAAATAATCAGGGACGTAAGAGAGCTAATCAACGGTTTCTCTTTATGTCAAATCACCTGCACATAATATTACAACCTACTAATAAAATTCAATTATACAAGTATAAAAATCTGCCAAGAGTATGGGTAAATCTTTTGTTATGTATGCCAGGTGGCACATTTTCGACAATTATTAGTGGTTTTAAATCCACTAATAATTGTCGAAAATGTGCATAATGTTAAAAAAATGTCAAAGAAAAGAATCAGTAACCAATAGACAATAGATTTTCGTTAGTGCCGTAGTAGGCGCCTAGGAAAATGCAAGAAATATTTCATGGCCTAAGGAAAATGGCGATTAATTTCAAAAATTGACTAGTCTAGACCCTGTGATTAGACTGACGGTTAAGGTATTGAACAAATAGGTTTTATTAGACTTGATTGCGTTGTAAAATATTTCTTCTAAACGTAGATGTTACATGTAGGAGTAAATTGCATGAAGATATTCATGTATTAATTTCGAATATTTTTGTATCATACCTTATTCACACAAATAACCATAATATTTGCTCAGCGAAAAAACAAATGACAAATTCTTGATTATAGTATTTTTAATGTGAACTTTTTATATTTGCAGACTACGCAATCACAAGCCTCGGCGAATGCTGATAGAAACAGTAAACAATCAAGATCTGCTCAGCATTTCTTAGAAACTTTCTTTCTGATTTTAAGAAATTGATTCCATAGAAAATTTCATAATGTTTATTTATTCATTAGTGTCACCTTGTGATTCAGGTTTTAAGATCTCCTTAGAAGCATATTTCATTTTAGGAAAATATAATTATACACATTTATATAGTGTCAACACAAAAAATTGCGGATTTCGTTGCCTTTGTTTTAAAACGCACAATCTTTACATCAATTAAGGATGTTTATAACTGTATTAATGTATTAAATTGGGTTATATACAATCAACGGAAATATTTAAAATCGTGAATCAAAGCCATGTCATCATTTAATGTATTTAATGTTACTAACAAATTTAAAATACATTACAAAAACTTCCCATTAAATTATTTAATTAATTATTCCTTCTAATAAAATATGTACTTGTCATTTACAGTGCAAAGATCTGGATAGAATAATCGTGGAATAATACGATTTTTATCTAGCAATCCCTGATCATCATATCTGTTTAATATTGGATTAAATTGATTTGGAGGTAATTAAGGTACTTTGCGTTTTCATTTAATACACAAGAAATAATTAAGGACGATAAATAAATAATAATATTGATAAATATTCAGTTTCAAAGACAAATCGTATTAAGAAAAAATTTATCAGTATCTTTTATTATAGAAATTCCTTACCTGAATTATTATCCGTAAAATATTCATAATGAAATTGATATAATTATTTTAGCATTGCTCTACAAACAGTAGTATTAAGGAATAGAATAAGTAAATATTATTTATTGTACAAAGTACACTTCTAATGTATCTTTTATCGCCAGTTTAGATATATAATGTCTTCAAATAGAATTTCGTTCAATAAAGTTTGAGAGACTATAGTTGTTTTATTTACAACTACTAACTACGCTAAAATATTTTGATATCGAAGCAAGGTCTAAAATGAATGTGCCTTGCTTCTTATAAGTTTTAAGTTTTATAATGTTTTTAATAATATTTAAATGACAAACAAGCCGTCAAGCCTTCTCATATTAAGCGGCCATTATAGCTCATGGACACATGCAACCAACTTCGAACAAAGAATGCTACAGATGCAACACATCTACAGAATAAATGGAATATTGCAAAAGCAATTAAAATTGCTCTCCATACCAATGAATCGAGCCGATCGGAAAGGACTCGGTCGTCGACGATTCGAGCCGCTCTGCGCTGGATGCGGTCAAGTGGAAGGAGCTGGCACTGGGGAGCCCCAGCCCAGAGATGAGAACAGTATTCCATGTGAGGCCGAACCTGCGCCTTGTAAAGTTGCAGGCGTTGTGCCGGCATGAAATACTGTTCCGCTCTGCTGAGCACGCCAAGCTTTTTAGAGGCCAATTTGGCCTTCTCTTCCAAGTGACCGCGAAACTGCACGTCACTCGATATGTCGACGCCGAGGATTCCGATACTGGCTGAGGCAACAAGGGGAGTGCCTTGAAACTGAGGAGATACGACAAAGGGGTTCTTTTTAGCGGTAAACGCGCAAACTTGTGTCTTCTGAGGATGAAACTTTAGTCGCCCCCAATCCGAGACTTTGTTCAGCAAAGACTCGACTTCAGACACAAGTTTGTTCCGGTACTCGGCGACGTTTTCCCGAGAAATATTCGCACGGCCGGCGTATAGAGCATCACCAGTGCTATCATCCGCATAGCAATGAATGCTACCGGTTTGCAACATATCATTGATATGCAGAAGAAACAGCGTTGGTGATAGCACGCAGCCTTGTGGAACACCAGCGTTAATAGGCTTGTAGTCGGAGCATGCACCGTCTACAACGACCTTGATGCTCCGATCTGCAAGAAAGCTGGTGATCCAATTGCACAATTTCTCAGGAAGCCCATAGGAAGGGCTTCGTAAGAAGCGCTTTGTGCCATACCCGATCGAAAGCCTTCGCAATGTCAAACTAACGGCCAATTGCTCCCCCTTGGACTCTACTGCCTCCGCCCATCTATGAGTCAGGTAGACCAGAAGATCACCAGCTGATCGACCCCGACGAAAACCGTATTGGCGGTCACTAATCAGCTGGTGATCCTCAAGGTACCGCATGAGCTGGCAGTTTATGATGGATTCCATTATTTTGGAGAACAAGGAGGTGATGGCGATAGGCCTGTAGTTGGACGGGTCTGAGCGGTCGCCTTTTTTAGGGATCGGATGGACAAAAGCTGTCTTCCATGATTTCGGACTACGCCTAGGGAGTAGGAGTACCGGAAAAGACGCGTTAGAACCGGTGCCAACTCCGGAGCACACGTCCTCAGCACAATTGGGGATTCCGTCAGCCCACTCGACTTGTGGATGTCCAGGAGAGGTGCTTTGCGAACCGAGCGCTGTGAGAACCGAACATCCGGCATGGAGCACTCACACCGCGGGATGGCCGGCGGTGTGTTCTCCCGTCATCAAGAGTCGAGTTGGACGCAAAAGTGAGCCTAAAGGTCGGCTTTCTCTTTTGCGGCGTGGGCCAGTGAGTCGTCCTCCTGTGCAGAGATGGTAGTGATGGCTTACAGAAATTCCTTGGACAGCCTTGGCGAGACCAGAATGCACGGGTTCCCGAAGGAAGGCGAACTAGTTTCTCGCCAATTCTGCCTATGTGCTCTGACTTTGCCTTGGCAATAACACTTTGAAGGACCTGGAGGCGAAGTTATACTTCGTTTTAAGCATGCTGGTGTTTACATCCCGAGCCGCCGAAGCCTCAGCCCAGGCCTGATAGCACTCCTGCTTACTGCGTAATGCAGTCTTACAGGAGCGACCAAACCAAGGCTGCGATCTGCCTCCGATGGGTACCACAGATTATGGAATAAATAGTTCCATTCCTGTAACACCACATCAGTGACAGAATCAGCAACAGCGCTGGGATCATCCGGCGAGAAGCAAACCCGCCCCATGGGTAGGATGCAAAGAAAGACCGCATTCCGTCCCAATCCGCCGACCTGTAATGCCAAACACGGCGGCAGCCTGCAGAACGCAACCGCGAGGGGCGTGGTGGCACCACTCCGGATCAGACAATGGTCCGAAGAGCCGAGAGGGGCATCGACGGAAACCTGATATCCGTCTGGATGAGAGGTCAGCAGAAGGTCCAACAGGGAAGGTGTATGATCCTTCACATCTGGAATCCGCGTAGGCGAAGTAACCAGCTGTGTCAGACCATATGCCAAGGCAAAGTCATAAACAGATCTCCCCGCATGATCGGTTAAACGTGAACCAAGCCATTCGGCGTGGTGGGCGTTAAAATCGCCAAGGATCACGATCTCTGCGGATGGGACCTGTTGTAGCAAGGAATCTGTAGCCATTTGGACGTGGTCGATGAGTCGGTCTGTTTCGGCATTACCGCTATGGGACCTATAGAGGCACCCGTAGACGCGCGGATGGTCGTCGCTATCTACGCGTAGCCAAAGGATGGACAGGTCCGAACCTTCAAGACTGCCGAGCGTCGAGAACAGATATCCTCTGACGTATACGCAAACTCCAGCCCGAGGCACAAGGTGTTCCAATTTGTACCCCAGGTAGGAGAGATACGAAGTATCAGCCGGAGAGGACACCTGCGTCTCGGTCAAAAAGAGCAAGGCCGGCTTCGCCGTCTCGAGATGGTAGTGGACGGCGTTTAAGTTCGAGTGAAGTCCCCTGATGTTGCAGAAATCCACGGATAGCGTGGCAGTGTTAAAAAAAATGTCAAAGAAAAGAATCAGTAACCAATAGACAATAGATTTTAGTTAGTGCCGTAGTAGGCGCCTAGGAAAATGCAAGAAACATTTCATGGCCTAAGAAAAATGGCGATTAATTTCAAAAATTGACTAGTCTAGACCCTGTGATTAGACTGACGGTTAAGGTGTTGAACAAATAGGTTTTATTAGACTTGATTTCGTTGTAAAATATTTCTTCTAAACGTAGATGTTACATGTAGGAGTAAATTGCATGAAAATATTCATGTATTAATTTCGAACATCGATATATATGTACTACGTACTAGATTTCGCATTCCGCACATTCACTATGTTCAAATTAACTGTACTGCAATCCGTACACCTTTAGTGTCATTTAGTCTTTGTGGCTTCAATATTCATAGAGTGTGGAGCTGCGCTAATAATACGAGATTTCAAATTAAAGTTTAAACCTGAACGTAAATAATAGTTCAGTAGTCAAATAAGTTGTTCAAGTGAATAAATAGGTAATAATATTACAATAGAAAAAATAAATTTCTTCATTTAAATATGCCACGCTATCTACAATCATAGACTAAAATCTACTATCTCCCGCGCATGCGCAAATACAGAGTAGTGCACATTTTTTGTTTGGAATAGCTTCTCTAGTACGTAGTACATAGAACTCAATGATTTCGAATATTTTTGTATCATACCTTATTCACACAAATAACCATAATATTTGCTCAGCGAAAAAACAAATGACAAATTCTTGATTATAGTATTTTTAATGTGAACTTTTTATATTTGCAGACTACGCAATCACAAGCCTCGGCGAATGCTGATAGAAACAGTAAACAATCAAGATCTGCTCAGCATTTCTTAGAAACTTTCTTTCTGATTTTAAGAAATTGATTCCATAGAAAATTTCATAATGTTTATTTATTCATTAGTGTCACCTTGTGATTCAGGTTTTAAGATCTCCTTAGAAGCATATTTCATTTTAGGAAAATATAATTATACACATTTATATAGTGTCAAAACAAAAAATTGCGGGTTTCGTTGCCTTTGTTTTAAAACGCACAATCTTTACATCAATTAAGGATGTTTATAACTGTATTAATGTATTAAATTGGGTTAAATACAATCAACGGAAATATTTAAAATCGTGAATCACAGCCATGTCATCATTTAATGTATTTAATGTATTTAATGTTACTAACAAATTTAAAATACATTACAAAAACTCCCAACAATTTAATTATTCCTTCTAATAAAATATGTACTTGTCATTTACAGTGCAAAGATCTGGATAGAATAATCGTGGAATAATACGATTTTTATCTAGCAATCCCTGATCATCATATCTGTTTAATATTGGATTAAATTGATAAATATTGGAGGTAATTAAGGTACTTTGCGTTTTCATTTAACTCACAAGAAATAATCAAGGACGATAAATAAATAATAATATTAATAAATATTCAGTTTCAAAGACAAATCGTATTAAGAAAAAAATTATCAGTATCTTTTATTATAGAAATTCCTTACCTGAATTATTATGCGTAAAATATCCATAATGAAATTGATATAATTATTTTAGCATTGCTCTACAAACAGTAGTATTAAGGAATAGAATAAGTAAATATTATTTATTGTACAAAGTACACTTCTAATGTATCTTTTATCGCCAGTTTAGATATATAATGTCTTCAAATAGAATTTCGGTCAATAAAGTTTGAGAGACTATAGTTGTTTTATTTACAACTACTAACTATGCTAAAATATTTTTATATCGAAGCAAGGTCTAAAATGAATGTGCCTTGCTTCTTATAAGTTTTAAGTTTTATAATGTTTTTAATAATATTTAAATGACAAACAAGCCGTCAAGCCTTCTCATATTAAGCGGCCATTATAGCTCATGGACACATGGAACCAACTTCGAACAAAGAATGCTACAGATGCAACACATCTACAGAATAAATGGAATATTGCAAAAAGCAATTAAAATTGCTCTCTATACCAATCAGATCAGAAATAAAAATAGGTAAAATTGTGGTACCTACTCAGGCGGAATCATTGCAAGAATTACATTGCGATTGTAGTGCCAGATATCACACTCCTAAGACTCTTTTTCTTTTCACTGGTTTAGATTTTTTATAGAGTAAGAGTGACAAACTAGCACACAGTCCACCTGATGGTAAGTGAATACTGTGGCTCACAGACATCTACATCACTTGCCACCCCTAAGGACTGAGCTGGAATGCCTCATTTCCAAGTAAAACGGTCTCCGTTTATCTTCACTCACCATACGAAACAATGTAGCATTTAGTTGCTATTTCACGCTGGTATTCTGTGAGAGCATGGTCCTTCCCCGGTCGAGCCGACCCATCCGTGTTAGAACCATAATATAGCTTCGGCATGACTCTACCACGATAGTTTAATATCTCTAATAAAAACAAGATGGTGATCAGATAGATTACGATACAACACCATCTTTCGGAAGGGCACTAAATTTTCCCAACATTTCCCAGAATGGCCTCTTACGGCAACCTCTGTGAGATGGGGTCACTATCCCATAAATTTAATATGCGTTGTGTAACATCATCCCTACCTCCCATTAACGGGCACTGAATTTCTCTCATTTTTAAAAGGGTTATAAAGTAGAAAATGGTTTGCTGACTTGTGTGAATTGGAACACATTCTTCACTCTAGTTTTATATAAAAAACAAAACAAAAGATGGTCTCACACTAGAAGCGATAAGGAGGTCTATTCGTTGCTTATAGCACATAGTTGGAAGACAAATAGTCTTTGACAAAAGCACACTGTACTTTTGGTACCTGCAACTTTATAAGTGCTCTAAAATGAGAACGTTAAGAAAAATATTAAAGGATAAATAAATACAAGATAAAACCGTAGAACGAAAAGAAGCCGTTAAACTGAAATCATCTATAATAGACTCTTCCATGTTTTCAAAATGTCACTTTTAGCTAATGTTAAATTTAGCATTTATAAACGGATCTGAATCGCGCGCTAACCCGGCTGTTAAGGTATTACAAAAATTATCGAAAATATTTATTTTTACTTTCATGCCGAAGACTATCTTGTTCTATTTTATTTCGGTTAAATGTTGTAAAACAAGTATTTACAAATGTTTTCATTATTTTGTTATTCAATTGTTTACAGTTATTATCAAAGTTTAGCTTACATTAGAAATTCTTCGTGGGATGCGATGTATAAATAGGTACCTTATTTTCGTCAACAACTATAATATAAATATTTTTTTTACCAGGGGAGCTTCAACACAATCTTAAAAATGTTCAATGAATTAAAAAAATTAACTACCATTAATTATTTGATTTTCAGTCAGTGCTTTACATTTGAAGATCGGTTATTAAGAGCCATTAACGGGACATTTTGCAAAAACGAAACCTATCCTACCTAATTTTTACGTCGTTTCATCAGCGTCATTCTTAGTTTTGGGTAAAACAAACCTTGTCAGTTTCAAAGAAATACGACTAAGTTCATATTAAAAGAAATGCACGTCATTACAAGATTTCTATGTAAAATGAAGACTACCGATAAGATTTCTTAAATAGTTCAAATTTTTATTTTGTTTACTTAAATTCATAAAATAAATGTGAAAGGTCTTTTATCTGAAATAATAATTTTCACCGCCGAGCACATGCTAAATCAGCACTTAAAATTGCAATTAAAAATTTCATTGGTGCTGCCGCGGATCAAACCCGGGCGAAATTTACACCGAGCGCTTAGACCCAGAGCTACTAATACAACACAAATAAGTACGATTCAACGAATGTAATAAAAACTCTTACGTACTTAAAACTTAAACACTTGATAGCTCGTGATGCCTACCGGACGAAGCTACAGCACCACATCGTGCAATGTAATTGAAGATGCTTAACCGCGACATAACTCTCAGTGACACGCAAGCATAATAGGCAGTATATCACTTATATACTTGACACCTCTGCAGTCTATTAACCTTTGCACTTTTCTAAGTAATGCAGAAAGTAGTCACTAAACGGTGTTGACGTCGGCTAAAATCTCTGCGGTCGCCGTTTCATCAAGGTCATTCAGGCTTCTTAAAGCCTTAAGCTGATATAATGTATTACTCTATTAAAACAAATTGTATACAATATTTTCAGCAACAAAAAATTAAATATTAAAATATATAACTCCTCATGGTGTAATAGTGCCTTGGTATTGGCTGCTATTCTTGGCGTAATTACTAACTTAGCCTTTGCTTGAAAAAAGAACCAGCCTAAACTATTAAGATTCCTGTCTAAAAATTAAAGTACTTATTCAAGTTTGACTTTGTATAAATGTGTACTTCATTTTAGATAAGTTACTACTGGAACACTAACAGACTATTAACGCTGGCTCTGCGCCTGTGCTTACTACTGTGTTTACTCTGTGTGTGTGCGTGCCTGTGCATACTAAAAGAATGAGTTATCACCTACACGTCATCATCATCATTACAGCCCTTCAGCCTATGTGGACCGGCACAGCTGTACATAGGCCTTACCTAAGTAATGCCACAAAACACGTTCTAAAGCCACCCGCACCCATCGACTTCCTGCATGTCTTATCAGGTCGTCACTCCATCTATTGGGGAGCTGCCGTACATCTTCGCTTACGAGGTATTTTCGGTACGAGACTGAAATCAGGCTGTGGATATTAATTCAGCATTTTTAGAAGAAAATCTTATAGAATCCGCCAAAACCAGAGTTTAGTATTTGGAGAAAAAGTTGGCACATTCCCCTCACACTCCTGTTATATTTGATTGCTCGGCAGCGATTTGGCTAAGCAGGCGCTACAGGGTCAAATCCCGCTTGGAATAAGTATTTGTATGGCCTACAAAAAGTTGTCCTGATCTGGATGTTTATCCATGTGTACTTATGTACGCAAAACGCCTTCACTAAACTCACATTAAAGAAAAAAAAAACTTTATTTGCAGACGTTATCGTAAGTTCAGACGCCGAGCAGTCTAATACATTTTGTTGATTGAACAAACGCCCTTTTCAATCAGCTTGTTTTTGTCCTTCATTTAATTGTAAACATGATCTAATTACATTATCAAGTTTGTTTGTCCTTATATATATTAATATTTTTAGAATTATTTAGATAAAGGTCAAAACCGCGATTGCCTTTCTATCCCTGTTCGTTACATCGATCACAGGACAGTTGACTGTCGCTGTGTGAATACATCAATTTGTGCCTCTATAACATCTTCTGCGAATTTGATAACTTCTGACAGTATTCAGAATTGTCTCCGTGGTTTAAGTCAGCCAGGAGTTTTCGTTACGATTTGCCCCCTAAGGATTTTTTGGTAGGTTTTGATTCAGGTAGACTTAAGAATTCATAAAACTAAACTTTCTAGGTGGTGGCACTTCTTTTTGCCCAGGTGTCTGTCTGCGTAGGTACCACGCTCTTACCTCTTTCTGCCTACAGCAGCAGTGCCCGCAATGCTGTGTTTCGGTCTGTAGGGTACGGAGCGCCAGTATAATTACAGATTGTGAGGCAGTCCACATGCGTGCAGCGTGGAGGCATGAGACAAAGCGTCTGTAACCTTCTTTGTTTGAAGTTGGTTGCAGAATGGCTGCAGTTTTACGTGGTAGAGCCACGCTGCCGCTATATTATGGTTATAGCACGAATTGGTCAGCTCGACCGGGGTAGGACCACACTCTCACAGAATACCATCGTAAAATAGCAGCTTAATGCTGCTGTGTTTTGTACGGTAATTGTAGAGAACCGGAGACCCTTTTTACGGGAAGACAATAATAATATATAATAATAATAATAAAATCTTTATTGATCAACTAAAACTTTACAATGATCTTGAAACATAGTTGGAACCTTCTTTTAAGTGTAAAAACACCTGTGCCAGAAGATTCCGCTCCTCCATAGCCATAATACAGATAGTGATCAACTTAATCCGTAAGATATAATAAACTATTAAAGAAAAGTGTGTAGGGTGTGTGTGCGTGTGTTTGCTTACTAATATTGTAGTGTCTAACTAATGCATTGTAAAATTGCCTCTGTTTTTTCATAGTTTAATTTTTTTAACCATTTTATCAGTAACTGTTTACAATTATAGTCATGGGATACTCATTCCAATCTACCTGTCCGGTAGTTGTGGTATAGTATACTGGTATGCGACCCCGGCTTCCCTAGCTATTACTGTCCTATCCCTTGCCCTCCTGGACGGTAATATCCTACATTTCCTATTTCCCACTCTAACTTACCAATCTTCCTTGTCACACCACCTATCCTTCCCTTTCCCTATTCCTACCCTCTCCGCCAATCCAACGTCTGCCGCGCGGATGGATGCATGGCTAGGGGCAAGCCTAGTCGTTAGCGTGCCACACTGCCCTGGGACCGGGCGACCCCAGAATTAGGCCAGCCTTACCCTGGCATGCGGGGCTCTGCTGGGGGTGACAAACCTTTCCCTCGCTATTCGTGGGAACGCAATGGATAATAATAAAAATAATTTAATTAACCAAAATGGCGGCGATGTGGTTCGCCACCCATCACGTCTCGTTTCTCGCGGGGGCGAAAAGCGGCCCACGGAAAGCCGCTTCGCTACGTTGAATGTAAGAGGAGGAATGAATGGTAAGATAGATGAAGTATGTCAGATGATGGATAAAGATGTACAAAGGGTTGTGCAAGAAAAGGAGAAAGGTGGTTGGATTGGTTAGCAACAAAAGCTAACCAAAAAGTTCAAAAGGCAACGGATGACGAGATAAAGGAAGCAAGAACGAAGTATAAAAGATTGAAATCAGCAGCGAAAGAAGTTGTGTCTAGAAAGAAAGAAGAACGAAAGGATGATTTCGATAGGAGGCTCACTGAAGATTTCCAGTCAAACATCAAGTTTTTCTGGAAATCCATCAAAACAGCCAGAGGAAAAACTTCTACCTCGGAGCTGAGCATTATAAAAGGAGAAGAATGTGTGTTAAAGAGATGGAAAGAATATTTTGAAAGTTTGTTTGAAAGAGAGGAAGTGCAGGTACAGCATCCGGCACCTTCCATGGAAACTAATATAAATGTTGATGAAAGTGAGATAAGCATGGATGAAATAGTGAAAGCGTTGAAAAGTATGAAATTAGGTAAGGCTGCAGGGTATGACAGGATTACCGTCGAGATGCTGAGGGCTGGACAGGGCATAGTGGCTAGTCAGCTGTACCGCCTTTTCAATTTGTGCTGGCGAAATGGGCAAGTACCGGGAGACTGGTGCAAAGCCGTAATCGTGCCATTGTATAAGGGAAAAGGGTCACGGTAGGACTGCATAAATTACCGCGGTATAAGCCTTCTCAGCGTCGTCGGTAAATTGTATGCGAAAGTGTTGATTGAAAGGGTTGTGAATGAAACAGACGAAAAGTATGGGATGCACAAGCGGGATTTAGAAAGGAATGGGATGTATGGATCAGGTCTTTTCCTTGCGGTGCATAACCGAAAAGTGTTTGGCTAAAACAAGACGGTCTATTGCGCATTCGTGGATCTAGAAAAGGCCTATGATAGAGTAATGAGGAATGAATTGTGGTCAGCACTGTCCGTGAACCGTGTGAGCAGTATCCTCATACGAGCACTGCAATCTCTTTATAGGGATTCTAGTGCTTGTGTAAGGATAAACAGGGCATACACTGAATGGTTTAATATCCCAAAAGGTGTTAGACAGGGATGTGTAGCGTCACTGTGGCTGTTTAATCTGTTCATGGACAATTGCTTGACAGATTTAAAAGAGAATGAAAGTGGGTTGAGAATGAATGAGTTACTCGTCAAATGTTTTCTCTATGCTGATGACCAAGTACTACTAGCGTCTTCGGCCGAGGAGTTGCAGGAGATGGTAACTGCTATGAGTGGAGCTTTTGTTAGAAAGGGAATGAAGATGAATGTAAAGAAGACGAAAGTGATGGTGTTTGAAAGAGATGAGGCAGTGACAGACTGCAATATCGTGATTGGAGATGAACAAATTGAACAGGTGAAGGAGTTTGTGTATCTGGTTTCAAAGTTTACAAGAGATGGAAAGTGTGAGTGATATCGAAAGAAGAGTGAATGCAGGAAACATGGTGAATGGAGCTTTGCACTCTTTTATGAGCAGTCGGAAGTTGTCTAACAAGGCTCGTTTGGCTGTGCATGAGGGGGTGTTGGTTCCGACACTCATGTACGGAAGTGAAAGTTGGGTATGGCAGAAGAAACTTGAAAGCAGAATAAATGCAGTTGAGATGAGAGCGTTAAGAAGTATGATAGGAGTTAAATTGAGTGACAAGATAAGAAATAGTGAGATAAGGAAACGTTGTGATTTGAAAGAAGATATAGTGACAAAAATTGAGAAAGGTATGCTGAGATGGTTTGGCCATGTCGAGAAAATGAATGAAGAACGATTGACGAAAAAAGTGTATAAGGCGAGTGTGAATGAAAGTGTTGGAAGGGGTAGACCTAGGAGGACGTTTCTCGACCAAATCAGGGACGTCTTGAAAAAAGGCCAGGTCAAGAGTACCCTAAACCGAAGAGCATGTATGAAGGGAATAATGAAAGTGGACGAAGCGAAACAAGTATGTAAGGATCGTAGCAAGTGGAAAGAAGTGGTCTCTGCCTACCCCTACGGGAAAGAGGCGTGATTATATGTATGTATGTATGTTTACAATTATATCTATTCATTTTATATATATTGAGAATTTGTATATTTTATTGTATATAAAAACTGATTGTTTTTTATATTGATGAGAAGCAAATTTTGTGTTAACTTTCTGCGTTACAATTACTGTACCTCTTCTTTTTCGCAAGATGTTCGAATCATAAGTCATACTACTATGCATCTTTAAAACGGTTTGTAAAATATATAATTTTCTTACAGTAAATACCTCACATATTTTATATAGCTTTTCTCATCGATCACTAATAAAAAACTTTTCTGTACAATATCTATACGGTTTAAAAAACATTACTTTTAGTAATTCTCTTTGAGCCCTTTCCACTTCCAGAAATTTGGTTTTGGAGGCGCCATCCCATATAGGAATGCAGTATGACAATAAAGATCTAGCGATCCGTAATCCGTAACACAAGGACGGACAGACGAGCAGCCAGACAAACTGTCGCGAACAGGCGGACAGACAGACAACAGAGTAACATTAAGAGGGCTTCGCTTTACTCTTTGGAACGGAAATCTAAAACTGGTCATCACTCAAACCTAAATAAGCAAAGAATCCCATTAGAAATACAAGCTTAACTTTCTATTTCACACCCTCAAGGGTTGAATTTTTCAAAATCCTTTCTTAGTCACCCAGTAACGTGTCTCTACTCTCAACTTTACGTCAAGAAAGGAGTATATATGCCAAATTTCAAGTCAATCGGGCGTATAGTTTTGGAGATCTTGTGATGAGTGAGTCAGTCAGTGGTATTTCGGTTATGTTAAAATAAAGAATTTCTGCAGCCATTTGTTATATATAAAAGTAATCGGAAAAAACATTATTATAAAACTATTTCTTAATTTATTTCTCAGTGTAACGTTTAGAAAAATAAAAACATAATGTGTATAAAACTTTAATACATAAACAATAAAACAGTTGTGTCAAACAAGCGTTTCAATCGAGTATAAATAGTAGAACAATTCACATATAAAATGCGCGTGAGTAAACAAAATAATGTTATATAAATTTTTTCAAATACTTATGTTACATCACAGTTACTTGGAAAATATAAAAGCTCTTAATATTCTATATAAGCATTACACACATTTTAAGAGAAAATATAAATTAGATTCTATATTTATTACAAAATATATTATCAAGATGTACATATTTAAGAAAGACGGATTCCTTCTGACCCGGGGCATTGACCTTTGCTGATCTTCTGCAAGGCTGAAAAAGAAGGAAAATTTGTATATTTTTGAATAATAATAATAATAATAATAATGTTGTATTTTTATTAATCCCACATTATTAAAGCTATTATAACCATATAACACCCTCTGCGTGAATAATCACGTGATAATGTCTTCCAGGCCGAATTTCGGTCACGGTGACAAGTCTCAACTGGGTCTAGCCATCTCCACAGGACAGAAATATTTTGCCCGAGCGAGCGTACGCGCGAGCACAGGTGCACCATATATTCCCTCGCTCTCAAACTCGTAGTCCGATGGGACGGCGATCTGACACGACCGGAGCGAGAGCAGGCGCAGGACCAACGGCTTTTCGTGCTTTTAGAGGCACTGGGATGAAACAACGCCAAATTTCTGACTTCGAGCTGCTATTGAAAAATTCTTGACTGAAAAACTCAATAATTTTTGGTCCGACCTGAGATTCGAACCCAGGACCTCATGATCAGCAGTTGCCTTTACGACCACTAGATCCACGAGACAGTCTTATATATATATATGGTTATTATAGGAATAATATATTGCCGTGTAGCAACCTAAGAGAACCCGGTCGCGGAGCAGGATTTTTTTTATTGCTTTGCATTTTTAAACTTAATTCCCATCATAAAAGTTTATTTCTATTGCAACTAAGATAGTTTTAGGACCTTTTGAACAGTATTTGTGATTCGAAAACCGAGTTTATTCTCAAGTTGTTAAAGTTCACATTTGTATGAATTGCAACAATTTGAAATTCTTCCTGCTCCGCGATCACGCCATACCATTTCATAGCGTAGGTGTCGTAAGAGGCGACTAGTAGATGAGGAGCAGCAACTTCCTGATATCAACTCAATAATAAAAATATGCGGTTCTCAACCTGCCTACCAAGCAAGCCAACTATGGCAACTATACTTGTACAGTAATTATGAGCCAATCTATCGAATTAGTGCATGAATAACTGAACGATACAATTATTATTAACATTATATCACGCTTTTTTCTAGCAGTAGTAGTATATATGCAATTTTTTATGTATTTATGAATCCTAACTAAACGAGGTCACAATAATAATATATTATTAATAAATCTAGTAATAAACTACATAAGCAAAAAGTCGCTGACTCCCGAGCTAGGTTTATAACTTTTAGTCAGTGTCTAAAGAATCTTAAATAACACGTTTGAATTTGCATGGTTAAAAGCTACTATTCCTAGACCAGAGAATATGGTAAAACACCACAACCAGTACTCAGCCTTTACAGACATTATTTCCATATAAATAGTGTTGAAATTTGTTTACACCTTTAAAAATAACGTTTAATTGAATCTGTGTCTCCTTATTGACTAATACGCACACCTACGAACCAATAGCATATCAGGTTGACTCGTTAATTTGCACTGCTGCCAAAGACATGACTAGATGCTTCGCTTTTGCAATTTTTTTCTTAAGGAAACGGGCTCGAGTTTTCGGTAAGTTTTTGTGTGTATTTGCTGTATTTTTTGTGGTGGATTGCTATACCGTGTTACAATAAAATGTTTATTTTCTGATAAAATTAACTATTACATGCATTTTATTTGTTTAATATGTTGTAATTTAGGTGGCCGACTAGTGGGTTTCGAATTTTTAAGGTATATTCAATACTCAGCCATAAGTGGCTGACTACTGGTTTTTTCGTGATTTTCTTTCTGGGTTTGTAGACCCATTGGTCTAGCCGTTAGTCCTGTTACACAAAATAGTACCTTAAAGCCTTTTAATAACGGTTAAATTTTTGCACGGTTATTTTAGCATGAAAATCATTTGTTTTAGAATTCCATCATGTCAAAAATCCATCCATCAATACAAAGAAGAGCAATTAACACAAGCTATGGCGGCGATTAGAAATGGGATGAAAAGAATAGGAACTATTTCTTCCAAAGAGTGGAGACAATTTCAGAAACAAAAAGAAGAAGTGAAGCAACAGAAAAAGTAAAACAAAGAAAGGAGAAGAAATCAAAAAAAGGAAGGAAGAATTACAAAAAAGGAAAGCGGAAAAGCTGTTGAATTCCAAAAATGGCAAAAGGAGGAAAAACACGACATGTACAATAAACAGAGTAAGATGCATAAACTGTGAAGAGGAATTGACTAGCGACACAGAAATTATTGACAATTGCCTTGCATGGTACATTTGAAATGTACTGAATTCGCTGGGGACATATATGAAAATTGGACTTTCCTAGTCGGACCATTTGTCCCAGGTAAACATATTCGTCAAAAAATCGAGCTTAGTGCTCCCAACAACTACCAGCATAGGTGTGACATGGGCGTTAAACGTGATTTTTGTTATGTCCATGTTCATCTTAAGACCTATCCGTTGGGAGACACTATCGAGGTCATTGAGCATAGTGCTTAGGTCCTCCAGCGATTCTGTCATAAGGACTATATCGTCGGCAAATCGAAGTCCAACTTCGACCGAGAGGTCAATCGACGGATTCCACTCTGCTGAGCAGTGTTCAGGAGATTCCGACACATCTTCTCGTCAGGCATACCACAAAACCTCAAAACTAGATTGTACAACCAGTACGTGTTGCCAGTGATGACCTATAGATCTGAGACGTGGTCCTTCACTGCTGTTCGTATGAGAAAGCTCAAAGTCGCTCAGCGAGCTATGGAGAGGGCTATGCACGGCGTTTTTCTGCGTGATAGACTTAAAAACGGAGGATATCCGCAGTAGAACCAGAGTAACCGACATAGCCCAAAGGATCAGTAAGCTGAAGTGGCAATGGGCCGGCCATATAACTCGAAAAACCGACAATCGATGGGGAAGAAAGGTTCTCGAGTGGCAGCCTCGTCCCCCCACTAGATGGAGTGACGACCTGGTAAGACATGCAGGAAGTCAATGGATGCAGGTGGCTCGGGACCATGCTTTGTGGCATTCCTTCGGGGAGGCTTATGTTCAGCAGTGGACTTGTGAAGGGCTGTAATGATGATGATGATGATGATATTTGAAAATATACATAATAAAGAATTTCTATGCCAAATATGCAAGAATAAGTGAGAGGCTGACTACAGGGTAAGACATGGCTGACTTGTGGAGAAATTAGGCTGACTACTGGTGAAAAGTGCCATAATTTATTTAATGATGATTTTTATATAATTCTATTATAAATATAATGTTCAGTTGATTTCTTTAGTAAATTTAATAAACAACCTTTCTGATAATAATGATTGTTTTATTCATAACGTATAATATTTAAAATACAGTTGAATCAAATTTTCGTCCTCACTAAAAGGCTGACTACTGGGTGTTTTACGTTATCTTACCTACCCATATTAAATAATATAAATCTTTACAAAAATACACCAAACAACGCATTTTAATCCAAGTATATTTTATCTAACAAAAATAAAAAAATGACTTTCAAATAAGTATTACTATTATGTAATGATCTATATTGAATAAAAATCATTGTAATCAATTCTATTCTATTCTCAAATTGTCTAACTAGCTGAAACAGGTAATATAAAATATAAATGTTGTGTATATGATAGTTCAACATAAGAGTACGAAGCATGCATTATCCTTATTGTAACCTGCAATGAAAACGAGTTTTAATAATAGTGTTGTTTGAATCAAGTCAGCCGCCATGACTCAGAATCCGGTCGAAGCGACGCGTGAACAATGAAGCTCTCGAATCCACGTTTACGTCATCAGTCATGCTCTCTCGCCCACCAATACAAATACGACCGTTCATTGTGATTTTAGATTTATATGGCAAAAAATTGGCATATTGCATGATAGCGACAAAATTTGGATATGATACACCAAATAGATTCAACTATATTTCGACTGGGCAATAATGCCAAAGTCATAAAAACTTTGTTTCTTAGCCCTTAAACAGTATATAGCTGTACATGTGCCTCTTTCAAAGCAGGGAAGATACAAATTTACTAAGCACAAACATTCCCTATCTTTAGTTGTTTATTATTATATTTATGTTCATTAATTTTATAACACCATTACTTCCGCCAATTTTATTTATATAGGCTAAGATTGTAATAATACACGCATGCATAAAATACATTTCATTGCTACATTTTACTATGTTATTTCTTAGTTATAGCTTGTACCTACTATTGTTTATTAGGTAACATAAGGTATAACTTTATTTTTATTTTTCTACATTTTTTGATAATGCTTAACTTATTTTTTGTAAGATGAAAAAAATTATTATTTCTTATTCAACAGACAGGAATAAAAATCCAAATTTACTAAAGAACTACTCTAAGTTTAAACGTGCTAAAATTATATTATTATTAACGTATTTTGCATACAAGCTCTCTTGAATACAAGCCGTATTAAAACCCGACTAAAACGTCTAGGAATTTAATTGTAGATAGGGTAAAACACCCAGTAGTCAGCCTTGCTGGCTTGCTGGCAGAATCGCTGGAGGACCTAAGCACTATGCTCAATGACCTCAATAGTGTCTCCCAACGGATAGGTCTTAAGATGAACATGGACAAAATAAAAATCGTGTTTAACGTCCATGTCACACCTATGCCGGTAGTTGTTGGGAGCACTAAACTCGAAGTTGATGACGAATATGTTTACCTGGGACAAATGGTCCGACTAGGTATGTCCAATTTTCATATATGTCCCCAGCGAATTCAGTACATTTCAAATGTACCATACAAGGCAATTGTCACATCCAATATTCCTTAAGTCAATAATTTCTGTGTCGCTAGTCAATTCCTCTTCACAGTTTTTGCATCTTACTTTGTTTATTGTACACATAGTATTTTTCTTCCTCCTTTTGCTATTTTTGGAATCCAACCGCATTTCCGCTTTACTTTTTTGTAATTCTTCTTTCTTTTTTGATTTTCTTCTCTTTTCTTTGTTTTAGCTTCAAATCTCTTACTACTGGATTTTAGACCCATTGGTCGGCCCCTGACATGCAATTACATTTGTACGCGGCTGACTACTGGTAAAATACACTTTTCGCTTTATAAGAATTAAACCCAAAGTAATGATCAAAATTGGTACTATTCGTTCCGTTAATTTGAACTACATATAAGAAAATCACGAAAAAACCAGTAGTCAGCCACTTATGGCTGAGTACTGGATCTACCTTCGTAATTCGAAACCCACTAGTCGGCCACCTAAATTACAACATGTAATTTAGGTGGCCGACTAGTGTAATAGTTAATTTTATCACAAAATAAACATTTTATTGTAACACAGTATAACAACCCACCACAAATTACAACAAATACACACAAAAATTACCGAAAACTCGAGCACGTTTCCTAAGAAAAAAATTGCAACAGCGACGCATCTAGTCATGTCCTTGGCAGCAGTGCAAATTAACGAGTGTAGCTCGTCAACCTGACATGATATTGGTTCGTAGCTGTGCGTATTAGTCAATAAGGAGACACAGATTCAATTAAACGTTATTTTAAAGGTGTAAACAAATTTCAACACTATTTATATGGAAATAATGTCTGTAAAGGCTAAGTACTGGTGCGGGGCTGACTACCGGGTGTTTTACCCTATATGTCTCTATTGAAGATAATTACAATATCAAATTACTAGAAGAACATTTACGTTACATTTTTTTGTCTAGGTACACGGGTGGCAGAGATGCTAATAACACAACAAATGATTACTTGACTTAACTTGTTTTATAAGTTTTATAAGAAGGAAATTGTATAGACTTATTCATAAAAGTATTCATTTGCAGCAACTAAATTATTACCGCGACAACATGATGCTACGGAAAGAACACTATATCGAAGTATCAAATTCGTCTGAACGACAAAATGTGCCATTCTTATCGCCACTCGAAAATAACTTATGCAAAATAGCACACTACGTAAAAAAATTTCGAGGACATATGAAGCCAACACGCTTTGGAGCAGCCCGCCGAACTTCCCTGCCCCAAAACCCCGTCAGTATTAAAAAGCGGCCTGTGCCCAGCTGTGGGAAGTATATATTATGCTGTAACAGCCATTACTTTAGGTTTAATTTTACTTTTTAACCGACTTCAAAAAGAGGAGGTACTCAATTCGACTATATTTTTTAATTTTTTTTTATGTGTTAGTTACCTCATAACTTTTTTCTAACCGTGAACCGGTTCCGATGATTCTTTTTTTATTTGAAAGTTGGTGCTACATCATGGTCTGACAAGTAGTTTTTGAGTTATCCTTAATAATTTATATTGAAATCGTTTGTACAAAATTTTTAATTTTACCACTTGTTATAAGAAGGAAGTTATAAAAATTGAATACCTTTTTTTCTAACCAGCCAGTTACTAAAGAATAAGGTATTACACCCATTTAAAAAAAGTGTTTTAAATGAATCCTAGAGTGATAATGAACCACTATAAATTTTATATAAATTTTTTAAAACCGAATAGTCTCGCGTGAAAACGATAATCGCCATGCTGTTAACTCGTGACTTCACTGTCCTAGAATTTTGCCTATTTTGCAAAGGAATAAGATATTTTTGGATGTTTAATAATGAGTTATCATCTAAATTTTGTAATAGATTAGGTTAATCGTTCGTCTGTCCCGCCCTTTGTGGGCCATTTTGACAGCCCTTGCAAGTGCAGTGCAGTGTTTTACTTAACCTCTCAGACCTTGACATTTTATTGGACAAACTTAGTCAGAACTATGGTCAAGCCAAAAGTATAGTAGGTCAGGCCAAAGACATTTTTTTTTTAAATGATGGTAAATATAACTTAGAGTCATTACCACAAACTAATAAGAAGTGCTACTATTCTTATCCAAAAATTTCTCAACAATTAAAATATCGAATAATTTCTATGAAGGTCTTGTGCCTTGAGAGCTAGAGTAACGACGATTGCAAGACGATTTGTCGATAAATGGAATGTTTTGAAAAATCATCAATTACCATGTAGAGGCGTAGTTCATTTTGTTTGGTCAAATCAGTGATAGGAGTAACGGAGAAAATAGTACGGTGGCGGCGCGAAGGAACAACGTTATTTTGGAACTTTTCACCGTGATGTTATTTATCACTCATGTCTAGAGGCGACAGAGGGAAATAAATCAGGAGATGGGCAGCAGTGTCTTCCTAATAACGACTGAAAATAAAAAACTGCGGTTGCCAACTCGCTTGCCAAGCGTGGCAACTATGACAAATATACCCTCTATGAGGCATATAGTGGAGGCCTATGTTCAGCGGCGATTTTATGAGCTTTAACGGTATTTGTTGTAATAGTGATAAGAAAAAATGTGGAGGAAAAACAGACGAACATTTTTACTAAATTTAATCTCGGTGGAACGCGGATGCTCCGTGCGATGTTTAGGGCAGCGTTGCAAATGTGGGTGATATTTGTGGCAGTAAATTTTGTGCTCCCTTTATTTCCATGGCTATGGCCAGCAGTGGAAGGAAACTGTAAGGAGAGGGAAGTAGTTTTATTATTTGAAAAATATTTTGTTATTAAACAAAAGTTGCGTAAACAAGTTCAATGGTTAAAACAGTGATAAATAACAAAACCAAACAAGTTTATTGAAAAGAAAAATTCAAATATTATATGTCACTTCTACCTAAGGCAAATCTGACGAATCCCCATATGTTAAAATTCAATATCTATATGTTAAAATCAAATAACTATGAAGAAAGAAAAAAGGACATAGAAACACTCGATTTTCATAAAGAAAAGAAATATATAATATAATTATATCGGTATACTCAGTAGGAGCCTCTAAACAATAAAAAATAAATTAAATCATAGGCATAATATACTTTATTACGCTATGTTTGACCAATGCCATTTTCTACCAACTTCAAACAGGACGAGGTACTCAATTCGACTGTATGTTTTTTTTATGTGTTAGCTCTAACTTCTTTCTGGGTGAACCGATTTCGATGATTCTTTTTATTTGAAAGCTGTTGCTTTACATGTGATCCCATGTCTGACTAATAGTTTTAGAGTTATTCTTAATAATTTATATTGAAGTCGATTGTGCAAAATTTTAATTTTAATTATTGTTGAAAACAACTTTGCCATAATGTTTACTATATATATGAAATTATAACATAAATTGATATATATAGTATTGATTATTTTCGCAAAATATTGGAATATGAAAATTTGTGTTTTACATGATTTATAGTGATAACTCACACTTTATATTTAATTTTCAGTTAATTCTGACTATTAAATATAAAGTGATACGTGAACGACCCAGTATTTGAAATGGAAATTTTATAGAGTATAAAATTGTTACGAAGCAAAAATATAAGCAAATAACTTTTAAAACAGTGTAATTAAAAATACTAACTTTTATATAAAAACTAACAACAAACTTTCTTTTATACCCACTTAATTTTTTAAATTTATATTTGCCTCTTATACTCACGGGGCGAAGGAAATAGACTAAAGTATGTGGAAGTAAACGCGACGCGTAGATAAAAGCGGACCTCGTCATTTGAAGTAAATTCTCTTAATTTAGAGAAGCGTAATTTAGTAACGAAACTAATTTGATAAAATTTTTGTTGTATAATTGTTATAAATAACATTTAAAAAGTATTGTTCTGAGCACTCTTAACTATGGTTCTCACTAAACGTAGTGATTATATACTCTTCAGTTTTGAGGTCCTTTCTAAATATTTACATACTCTTTGGAGCTTTCTCAAAGTTGACTTTGAATATCCACATGTATTTCAAAGAGTTCAAAGATTAATTCGTGTTTTCTTCTATTATATGGGAATAATGACATGGTTTGTACAAAAAAATATAACAAAAAGTTTTTCTCACCTAAGCTTATATTATAATATTTATAACATTAGTGCTAAAAGCGAAAAAATAAACTCACTTTGATTTCAAATGTCATAAAGATTATTGCATGTTTTAGCTGGAAAATTACACACAATATAAGATTATGGGTTCTGTTAAACAAATTCGAATTAATAGAATAAAGATTAGTACTTTCTGCTTTTACGAATCCGTCTTCCATGATGCCTTTTCAATAAAATTCGGAATAAAACTCAACAATCGTAATGATAACTTGAAAAATTTCGAAATAACACAACACATTAGCTACTTCTCTTCACCAGTGACGTCACAACTGTATCTAATATGGCGGACAGCGTTTTGCAGATTTGAGGCACATATAAAAGAAATTATTCTTAAAATTGAAATATAAAATTTATAATGCATTTTTATAAATAGAAATCAATATTTCTCGTTTACTTTTTACAAAATCTATCATAAATATATATTTTATGATTTTTTTTACATGGTGTAAAATACCCTATTTAGATTACAACTTTAAGAACATGTAGCAGCGGTGTAAGAATATATAATATATCCACTACCCCATATCATCTCGTGAGTGTCGTAGGAGGGAAACAAATCAGAAGATGAATAGCAGCATCTTCCTAATAACATTAAAAGACTGCGCTTGCCAACCCGCCTGCCCAGCGTGGCAACTATGGCAAATATCCCCCCTATAAGTCAATCTATGGGGAGGCATATGATCACCAGTGGACTTTTAGATATACTGTAAGGGTAACGATATCAGTTAATAAAAATAAAAATATATGTATTATTTATGTCTTTTGTTAACCATATCCACAAGGCACACTTGTTGTTCTACTTTACCTCGGCATTTCCTTATAAATCAAGTAATATCCGCTGTGTTTATTTGTTTTCCTTAGACACACACCAGTTCATTCATTAAAGCAATCATGTACCAGTTCATTACTGTTAATATATAATGTATTAATACGGCCTTTTTTCATTAATGTAGAAGCAATTCGCCAGAACCAATAATTGAAATTAATAATCATAGTTTTAAGTGTGGATTTACAATCTGCTTGGCGGTGAAGGAAACCTGCATGTCTCAGAAATAAAGTATGCTTCGAAGATATGTGAAGTCCGCCAAGAGTGTAGTTATCTGGGGTAAGTCCGCAAAAGTGAAAATATGTGGGTCGGCGCGGCAAAGCATGTGTTTCAGAAACCTTTCAGAAATAAGAAGAGGACTCTGCTTAGCAAAATAGAAAATATTTTAAAGGCTGTAACTTCAATTTAACTGTCCTTCAGATAGAAACACTCGGAATAGAGGAAAAGTATTACATTAAAAATTCGTAATTATTAACGACAAAGAGATTTATGTTTAGTTATTTTATTAAGATTTAAATTTGTAAAAATAAAAACACATATTATAATCTGTGGCATAAACTGTTCGTTTTTTAATTGTAAACTGTGTAAGTTATGAAATTAGTTTTACCTTAGGAACTCTTGTACTAACTACTTTTGAAATAAAAAGTTATAATCTAAAGTTTTCTTGAAATATTGAATCACTAATCAATGCTTCCTACACACTTGACATTATAATAAACAATAGAATTTTTTCTATGCATTACAATACTGTAACATTATGAAATTCGTTACATTCTATAGTGATATTTGCACATATTTCACAAACATGGAATCACCCATAACCCATAACAGGTGGCACTGCTGCTGAACTTAACCTTCCTAAAGAACTGCAACACCAAGCATGATCTAAGAAACCAAAATAAAATAGTATAGAATAGAATAGAATAATTTTTATTCAATATAGATTACAAGTAATTCTTATTGAAAGGCAGTATAATGAGTAACCAGTATCTATCAATGTCTTCCTGTCCGTATTGATGCATATAGAAGCGAAGATCAATAGTTATTAATCATTTGTTACACCAAATTCGTGTCTTTCAACCCCACCACCACCAAAATAATCGACATACTTGTAGCTATCAAATCACCGAACTTTGGTGATTCTTGATTAAAACGTTCATATAATTTTTCGCGTCGGTGTGTGAAACTGTAAAATTGATATTATTTTACTCACTGTCCTTATTTTCGCAGTTGTAGTTGTTCATTACGCACTCGCTGCCGAACGACTTGGGCTTCTCCCCCTGTTTGCCGGCGCAAATTGGTTCGAACTTTACATTGGTGCAGTCGTGAACACAGGCCTTCTTACGTGCTGCCTCGGCTTTCAACTGCTTGATATCTGGTTTGTCGGGACGGCAAGAAACCGCCACCACCAGAACAGCTGAAATTGACAAATAATATCATGTCATCATTATCTATAAAAATGTCATGGGTTTTTTCTCTGATTAAAATAAAATATACACAGCCTTTCTTGTAAGTTTGCGACTAAAAGATCATCTGATAATACCTACAAAGTTTTCAAATATATTAAGACTTAAAATTCTTGTAAGGGCTTGTCCGTCTCAAGTCTTAACACCTAGAAGCTTCAAGAGTCGGTGCTAGGACATAGTGTATATAAGAATTAATCCCGACTTCAGACTTCAGTCAAGTCTATTTCCATTTGTAAGAAGCTGTTCAGTGGAAATTATTTTATTCTTGTTAGTTTCTTGAAGTCGGCTTTACTTTTTTATTAAAAGCTTAATTTTTTGACCGTTTTGAGTGGACTAAGCAATATCACAAACTTAAGGTAATAATAACAACTAGAATGCCACCTAAATAGTTACATTAAAAACTCATCCCTAATTTTCCCATACATAGGGGTGGATTTTTTCCCCAAATTTCTAATGGGACCACCCCTGAAGTATAAACTATTTAATAAAAAAAGAATCAATAAAATTAGGTGACGAAAATATAGATATACCTACCAAAATATAGATATACCTACAAAAATATAGATATAACTACAAAAATATAGATATACCTACAAAAAAAAGCGTAAAGCGTAACACAAGAACAAGAACATATGACCATACAAGTACAGTCGAATTGAGAACCTTCTATCTACTTTTTTGAAGTCAGCTCAATATTTTATTTAAATGTTTTCTACTAATTTCGAAGTTTCGGCAGAATTCTTACGAGACACCTGTAATTGTACTTGATATCATAATTAAACTAGTGACATAAGTGGTATACAAGCTTCGTAAATTTTGTTTCTCATAAATGCTCTAAGGAATCTTTGAAAAATCTTGTCACATCCACTCACAACGGCGATACATTGTCCCGACTTACCTATTATTTAATAAACCTAGTTAAGACGAGGACAAAGCAAACGTTTGTAACCTTAACAAAGAAGATTAAGGTCATAAAATTACTATTTACATAATCGCAGGAAGCGATGGTCTGTGCTACTTTCAGTACTCCTAAATTATATAATTTAGTGTCGAAAGAGACGACAATGGGAAACTGAAACAGGAGATGGGCAGAAGCATCTTTATGATAGCAAATTAGAACAATAAAAAGTTGCCATTGCCAACCTACCTGCCAAGCGTGGCAAGTGTTTTGTTTATAAGTATTTTTCCTATAAGTTTGTATATCTAAGTGGGAGGCCTAAGGCCTAAAGATGATGATGATGATGATGAAATGATATAATTTAAAGGCAACTGTTCCGCTCGAACAAAGATTTAATCGAGATGCAAAACCGGGCAAATAACACTTACAAATAAGGAACTTAAAATCAATCGTGTGAATTTAATAGTCTACCTTTAATAATCTAACTTTAAACAGTTTTAATAATCTAAAATTAATAATTAATAGCTTGAAACTATTTCGTACGAAAATTATAATAGCCCACTGCTGTTAATATACACATTTTCTGAATATGCACCAACGAGTGATGGAAAATTTAAGCAATTCTCTATTTTGATAATGCGGATTTATTGTGTCCTATATTCATATTATTCACACTATTTAATGTTAATTCATTAAAAATACAGGCTTATTAAAATTAAAGTTTGGTGACTGATTTGTTTTTCGTTTAATATTCTTATTACGTGCGATCTTGTACCTGAGATGCTGCATTCGTTATAATAATATAATGAACGCAAAACAGTTCGTTAAATCAATTTCAACGATTAGCATTTTATATATATCAATATTATAAACACATATTTTATTTAAGGATATTTATAACATTTTTATTTACAATATTAATCGAAAATTGAAATCTAGACAATTAGCTTAGAAATAAATAAAAAATTACTTTTAATATATTCACGCCTTTGTAAAAATGATTCACACATTAAAATTTTTACAACGCCGTATACGAATTTAAGGAAAAACCTTGAAAGACTTATTTACAAAAAATCGACGCTTTTTGTAAAAACTTAGACAAAAGAAGCAACTGGTAATAGAACTAATAAAGAGGTAAGCAAATATAGCAAGGTTCTATGCAGACCAATAATAATTTGCAATCTTGTAAATAAAATTGTCGCATATTCTTATACTACTTACAATATTTAATAAAAAGACAGGTTTACTCACCGAAAACAAACAAGGTGAAATATTTCATTTTTTATCTCTTGACACGTATGGACCTCTGCGATCTCTCACTGTTAACTAGTCGATAGCCCGTTTGCTGGCACTGACCTTTTTATATAACGTGTAGAGCGGGGAGGAAATTACAATAATAACCGCATTTTGCTGTTGCGATTTATCAAATGTTTAATACATTCTCCCATTTCTATCAGAAAAAATGATAAAAATGTGAATGTCTTTGACCTAGGGTCGCATGTTGTCAACCTAAAACATGTTTTCTTTTAACTTCAACATAATTTGATATCGAAATAATATGTTTAATTTAGTTTATATACGTTAATTGATTGCTATTGTTGTATAATAATAATATAAGTAAAATCAATACCATTGTTAGTAGTTAGAGATTAAACCATTTAAGAACATAGCTAATTTAGGCTATGGCCTGAAATTGCATGGGTCCATCACATGTGGCGTCACAGGGTAATGAGGAGGTTAATAACTTAACAACAAAGTCAGTATTTGATGGCGAAATCATTCCGGTTATTCCTGCTGCTTCAGAAGCTTTAAATAAGTTTTGAAAAAAGGAATTTTTAACTTTACAAAGAGTATTTCAATAAAAGAGACCTTGCAATGTTGATCTAGCACATGGATTTCGTTCAGGACTCATTCCACTTAGGAAATTAGGATGGAACAATGCTGAACATAGGCTTCCCCATACATTGCCTCATAGGGAAGATATTTGCCATAATTGCCATGCTTGGCTGATGGATTGGCAATGACAATTTTTCACATTTTATTTATTATTAGGAAGACGCTGCTGCCCATCTACTGATTTGTTTCCCTCTGTGGCCTCTTACTACACCCATGGGACGATGAGTAATGGATATTCTTAAACTGCTACAAAAAAAAAAAGCTTTGGGTTAAAATAATGCTTTAAAAATGCACATCACATAGAAACCAGAAATAAGAGGTTATAGAACGTGTGTAAATTGTTACTTTATGTATTACTGCGTGTGTAATTTCAGCTATGACAGACGCACCACATCGTAAGTATATATATATATATATATATATATATATATATTATTAGTACACCCATACTATTCAATATCCGCCTATAAAAGTCCACTATTGAACATAGGCCTCGTCCACAGATTGCCTCATATGGGGATTTTGCTATAGGTGCCACACTTGGCAGGTGGGTTGGCAAACGCAGTTTTCAGGAAAATATGGCTACTCGTCTCCTCTGTCGTCTCTTACGACATGCACAGTCTATATGGATTAGTGGATATTCTTACACTACACGGTTAATGTATATAATATATATAAATCTGTACTTCAAAAAATTCCAACGTTTCATTACTATGATTCACATTAATTGAGGAAGCAGTATGTACCGAAAATTATTTACTTTTTTTGGGCATGACTATAGAATAATGTAGCGTATTTTTTCAATAATGTGGAATTTTGTATGCATGGCTGAGCTTACTCACACATAAAATGTATTGCTTTATTTCAAAATATCTAAAAAAAGTACAGTTACAGTATCGCGTACTATACGGCCACTCATCCACTAAGCTACTATGGTTTTGCTCACAGATCACTAATAAAATAGACTAGAATGGAATAGAATAATTTTTATTCAATATAGATTAACATAATACTTATTGAAAGTCATTTTTTTATTTACCACTGGTTCGGAAAATACCTCTGTCCTGGGAAGCACCAGCAAGAAACCCAGCGGGACTTTTTTTTAAGCATATTTCACTTTACAATAGTTTTGTTTTTTTGCTTGTACAAATTTTAAATGAGTTTAAATAGATCCAGCATGGTGGCAATCACCTCATTCCCAGGGGTTTTTTCACTTATGTATTCTTTGATATTATAATAACCCTTTTTGTACAATTTTTCTTTAATAAAATATTCAAACTTATTTATTGACAAATTTTGTACATTTTCTGGGATTTTGTTGTAAAAGTGTATACATTGTCCCATAAATGAATTACTAATTCTGTGGAGTCTAGTAACTGGTATTACAAGCTTATGTTTATTCCTAGTGTTTAAAGTATGAATATCTTTATTCTTATCAAAGCTATTTATGTTTTTATGTACATACATTACATTTTCATAAATATATTGCGAAACCAAAGTTAATATGTTTATTTCTAATTTAAATTACTTGGAACTGATTCCAAATCATTTGTAAAATTATTTTGCTGCTCAATAAAAGCAGGTGTCAAGGTAGCCACAACTGCCTGGTTTAAAATATAAATAATAAGATAGCATATTTGCTACCAGTCTTAAACTAAACTTTAATAATAATAATAATAATAAGCCCCCTAAAATCCTACCTTACGTCCAAGCTGAACACCTAGCTACGTGGGGGGCGGACACGCGTACTGTACAATAGTACAAAAAACTTACGCGGCTAACAAGGAAAGGTAACCCTTTATGGAGATGAGTAATAAGCAGTGATCGGAATAGGTAGTGCAATTTAGGGTGAATGACCTTAAACGTTCTACTAATATAGATAAGCCTTGTGGGAAGCGGGATTTTATTATTTGTTATAATCAAATGTTTTTCTTCTGACAAAAATAAATATTTACTTCATTGCTATATATTTTGAAATTCTTTGTTATTTTTCAATTCTTAATAATTCAAATAATTTTGCGGTTTTATACAAGTAATAATACTTTGTAATATTGTATGTTACGCAGATTGACAAAAATGGCTTTGTTACTATATATTATATTAACCTTGGCAAGGTTACAAGTATTAATAAAACTCAGATTGCATTTTTAAACATTTATTTTCAACAATATTACTTATATAAATAAAAACAATATCAACTAATCATCTTCATTTTCAACATTATCTGTGCTTTCTATAGAATTGAAATAAATTACAATTATTTTCTCTAAATATTCAATCTTCGGTCTAGACCTTTTAACATCTAAAATCATTTACATCATTTATATGTGGAAAATGATCGTTCAACTTCTACTGATGTCAGTGAAGCAAATTTATAAAACATCATGTCATTGGTAGCAGTTTTGTTACTAATTTGTTCTGAATACGTCCTGATGACTGCTTCTAATTTTTCTTTAATCTGCGAACACGAACTCCAAGCTACAACTAACTTACCATATAGAAAATGTCCAAACTTTCTATTAAACATAAATCGCGCTTTGCATTTGGGTCAGAGCTAATACGATAATACTAAAATTGGTATCAATAAAATCAAGTTCATTTTGATGCTTTGTTTTCGTATAATATTTTGTTGTTTCTCTGTGTATAAATTGTATAATTTTTGGACGAATTTGTCCAGATAAACTTCTCTAGCACTGACTCGCTCGGTAGTGTTGGGCGATTAGCGCAGGGACAACAAATGTACTGCTCGAAAAAGTTTTTGAATGCTGGGTTTCTACTTGAGACCACGGAATGTTACAGAGAATAAGAAACTCGATGAACTTAATATTAAAATATTCTTGAGGCTTCGGAAGAATTCCTTTATGTTTAGCTCCATTGACGTGTCTTTCAATGGTACTTTTCGACACAAAGTTGCATTCACATTTACTACAGTAAATAGTGTGGTTTGTTGATTCGAAGAATCGTTCAGGATAACGTTCAATCCATCGATGAACGATGAAATTTCCTCTGTAGCCTGCCACGCCATATCTGCATCGAAAACAAAATTACTTGTGCGTATATTTATGACCAGAATAATAAAGAACAATAAAATTTAACAAAGTTATTTATAAAAAGTCAGCGCTAATTTAGTGTTAAGCAAGCTGCTACTCGCGACTTCGTCCACTTGGAATCTATCAAACAAATGGGTTTTAATTTATTGCACGAAACCCTCATTCTTTTTTTTAATAAAAGTAGCTCAAGTTACTCCTTAGCTTATTGGAAAAATAAAATAAAACTTACCGAGATCTTCGTCCAAACAAAACCAATCCAAATCGTCACGGTAACTTAAAGTCCGTTTACACTAGGCAAAATAGTCGTGAATAGAAGACAGATCAGTCTATAAATCAAGCAGAAGGATCGTCAAAATAAACCGGTCACGACAAAATCACCACTTGCGCACTCAACGAACCAAGGAACGTAAGTAATACGAAATCCCAATTGTATAGGGGACAATAGAAAAGAAAATGACAACGCTTACTAAATATCATTTTGTCTCTTTCTCTCGTACATAGTAACAATGACTTATACGCTCTAATAAACCATCGCAACAATAAACAATGCATTTACCAGGTAGTTTAGTACTTTAAATTCTAAGAATTAAATTGATCGTATTAAATTCCAAATAAGTGGGATTTAAAGGTATATCCATATAAGGATAACGTCACAAAATCCCACAAAATTGCACTACCTATTCCGATCACTAGTAATAAGAGAGTATATAATTTGCGGTCGCTTCCCGGGGAGCGCCGGGGCGCATCTGGAGCCGATGCTGGGTGCCACAGCATGCGAACCATCGGCGGTGAGGAGTTGAGCAAGCGGGCTCCCACCGACAAAACTGTTACAGCTGGTCGTAGTGAGTTGAACAGGCGGGCTCACTACGTAGAAGCCACAGCCGATTCCACGGGCGATGATACTATTTCATTATTTTCATCCATCCCTTCGACTCGCCCCTCCTACATGACAAGAAAAACAGTTAGCTTGTCCACCACCAGCACGCTTGATAGTGTTGTGCAGGAAGTCAACCTTGACTCTGAGCTTGCAACTACAAGCGCCCCAAGTACGCGCAGACGATGGACACCTGAAATGAATAAGTTCATACTGCGCACTTACCTTCAATTGACTGCACTAGATACAGACAGAAAAAATTATCTTGAACCGCTCCACATAAAATTTATAGAAAATATCCGAACATGCAGGTTAGTCGACAGAAAATAGGAGACCAACGTAGAGCCATTATAAACAGCACAAGAACCTTCACTTACTTTAAATCATCAACATCAATCAAATCAAATCAACATTGCAGAAAATGCTACCTAACCCACAAGCGAACCTAGCTAGGGATCCACTAATAGATGAGACGTTCCAACAAGCATTCCAATATTATAAAGAAACTAGCCCTACAAAAAAAATTTTATTCCCAAACATAAACCTTCTAAAAACTTGCCCGTATAGTTACCTACATAAACAAAATAATTTTACCTGAAAACGTTAATAAAGAAACTGACTTCTATACCTTACAGACTACTATATATTGTGCGGCATGGACTGCGGCAAAAGTTAATGGAGCAAAGATAATCCTTCAATCAACAGAAGTCACCCAAAGGGCAAAAAAAGAATATAAACCTAACTGGGAGACACGATTAGAACGAAAATTAAATGATTTACGATCAAAGTAAGCATAAATGACACAATTCATCAATGGAAATAGAAGTAGTGGCGGGTAAGAATACCCACTACCCCATATCTTCTCGTGGGTGTCGTAAGATGCGACAAAGGGAAACTGATAAAGAAGATGGGCAGTAGCATCTTTCTGATAAAAGCAAAAGCAATAAAAACTGCGGTTGCCAACCCGCTCGCCAAGCGTGGCAACTATGGCAATATACCCCCATGAGCTACGACACAAATAAACGGCCCCTGGCAAATAACTAGCTACGGTGGCGACCATGGTAACGGCGGGGCAGGGGTGCTAAGAACCTCCGGTGGAGGTTCGGTTGCCACCTACGACGACTCGACCTGGCAACAAATAACGCACGCACCCTGAGAACTGACGAGAAGATCCTGGAGCTGGAAGAAGAGATAGATAAGTAACGCTGGAATATAATAGGACTATCCGAGGTCCGAAGAGAGGGGAGGACACGGTAATCCTCGAATCCAGCAACTTATTCTATCTTCGGGAGAGCGACCATCTATCCCAAGGAGGTGTCAGATTTATCGTCCACAAGTCTCTCGTTAACAACGTTGTAAAGATTGGGAGTGTGTCGACGAGGGTTGCGTACCTTATACTCAGAATCATAAAACGGTATTAGCTGAAGGTCATACAGGTTTACGCACCAACCTCGGCACATCCCGATGAGGAGGTGGAGGAAATGTATGAGTATAACTCTAGAGCCATGCATTCCTCCAAAACCCACTATACGGTGTTAATGGGAGACTTCAACGCAAAACTAGACACAAGAGAGAACGGTGAGCTGAAAGTAGGGAATTTCGGAATAGGGCAACAGAACCCACGAAGCCAGCAGCTGGCCGACTTTATGGAGAAAAGGGACTCTTTATGATGAACTCTTTCTTCAAAAAGCGGCCCCCAGAAATGGACCTGGTCGAGCCCCGACGGTTCGACAAAACATGAGATTGACTTCATTATGACGACCAGACGAAAACTGTTCAGTGATGTCTCAGTGATCGCGAGGGTGAAAACTGGCAGCGATCATCGAATGGTGAGAGGCACACTGAACCTAAACGTAAAGTTGGAGAGGTCACGTCTAATGAAGTCAACGCTCCGTCCCCTCGTGCTCTAATCCAAAGCCCGCAAACTTTCAGCTCGAGTTACAAAATCGTTTTCAGTCCCTAGAAGATTGCAATGAAGCGGAAGATATAAATGACAAGCTTGTGGAAACTGTCCATGCGGTCGGAGCTAAGTTCTGTAAGACCCGTCGCAGAAGAACACAAAAACTCTCCGATCACACTCTTAATCTCATGGTTCTTAGACGGGAGATGAAGCTGCAGCCTTCAGCAGATTTGACAGCATACAGGCAACTGAACAGACAGATCTCCAAATGCATGCGGCGGGATTTCGATTGAGCGGAACCAGGGCTCCAAAGTCTTTGCCAGAGATCTGTCAGCCAGAAAGAGCCAACTGTCGAAGCTGAAGACCGAATGTGGCAGGATCGTTTCCGGTACACCTGAGATTTTGATTGAGATTGAGAAGTTCTATGGGCAGCTGTACACGTCATCGTTGGAGCCACACGCAAGTGTGAGTAACGATCCAAGAGCAATTCTTATCACTATTCCGATGATATCCCGGACGTCAGTCTGAGCGAGATTAGAATGGCTCTCCAGCACTTTAAAAACGGCAAGGCCCCAGGCGAGGATGGAATTACAGCGGAGCTTCTGAAAGCGGGTGGAAAACCGGTACTTGAAGTCCTTCAGAAGCTCTTTAATTCCGTCCTCCATGGTGGCATTACACCGGAGGCGTGGAGCAGAAGTGCGGTGGTCTTGTTCTTCAAGAAAGGTGACAACGTTCTCTTGAAGAACTACAGACCGATTTCCCTTCTGAGCCGCGTCTACGTGCTGTTTTCGAGAGTCATTACGAATCGTCTCGCATGCAGACTCGACGACTTCCAGCCTCCCGAACAAGCCGGTTTCCGAAAAGGCTTTAGCACCATAGACCACATACATACCCTTCGGCAAATTGTACAAAAGATCGAAGAGTACAATCTTGCGTATGTGGACTATGAGAAAGCCTTTGATTCCATCGAAATTTGGGCGGCGCTGCAGGCCGACTACAACGATACTAAGCATGTGTCCAAAGAATGATGCAACTATCTTTTCCCTTTCTATAACACTTTACATTATATTCATATTATATTTACATTACACAATTTATAAAATAAAATATATACTAGAATAATGAACCTAAAACCGAAAACCTTAAAAAAAATATATTGTAATAACTAAAATATATTATTAAAAAGAGTCCCTTTAGGCAAGGTTCCGAAGATACTGGCAGCGTTCCCCCTTTGAATAGCTAGACTAATTCTTTGTCCGAGGTAGCTGCCAGCTCTTCGGTCTCCTGTGACGTCGACTAACCTTTTTTCTATTTCCTTAAAAAGCCTTATAGCGCTAGGACCCCACGGACCAAGGGTCTCGACTCCGAATGGCACAAAAACATATTCGGAGCCTAGACCCCTGTATTTGCATGCTTTAGCTTTTTCAGCCGCTTCACAAGCCGCACCAGCTCTGTTGTTGGTTCCATGTAGATGGGAAGAGGCAAGTGTGTCTGAACAGGTTGCATCCCATACCAGCACCCGGCCCATCTTCCATGGAATCAAACTCATACCGTCCGGTCTCTTGCCATCGTCTCTTGCAATACCAGACGGCTCAAGTAGACTTGGCACGTTGACGGTGGCAAGGGACCGGCGTATGATATCGTTAAGTGCTGCATGTCTCGAGAAGCAGCCTGCACTTTTTTGGCATGACAGTCCGTGATGTCCTAGCTTGTCGACGTCACTGCCACACGGACATTTATGAGGAACGCAGACCGGAACCCCAAGCCGTAGACAGATTGCGATTCGGAGCGTGTCAGGCTCAAGAAATGTTCCTGTATCTGACGAAGGGTACGCGTGAAGCCAGTAGCTGGCCTCATGCGTACCCACGGCCAAAAGCCTAGCACGCGCCGAACCTGTACTACAGCTCAAAAGATAATATTGCATAATAAGTCAATTTGCAGTTTATGTCGTCCCAGCTCCTCTGTGAATTTGGAGAAACTGGAAAATTTTGACTTGGGCATGCAATTAAGAAAGCGTTTCTAGCTTCTTCCAGGCCAGCAATCTCAAAGTTTGAAGGGGATGCCCTTAAAATTTTACTTATGAGATTTGCTGAACTATGGACAGAAGATAGGAAGGCTGGTAAAGAGACACTGGAAATTTTGCGTGTAAGTAACAGCTCACACTGCTCCCTGGACGCCTTGAGTTCTTGGAGCGCAAGATGAAGTTGGTTCTCCATCTGGCGCGTCTTGGCGTTGCGAGTATTCATTTTACTATGTATTTTAAATAGTAAAAGAAAACAAAGATGGAAAATCGAGGGAGCAGAGTAAGCAAATATCTAATTGTAAGACTCTAATTACAGATCTCAAATTAAATTATCAACAAAACAATTCAAAATGAAATCCGAAAACAACAACAACACTCAAGAGATATATCGTAAATATTAAAAGGGATAACAAGAATTACAGCAACTTTTAAACGATGTTCGTTACCTGCTGTCACTTTAAGTTGAGACACAAAAAAAATATTTATTTAGATATTTACCACTTTTATTCATTGCACAATACAATTTGTTCGTAATTAACAACTATAACTTAAATTTGAGGTGGAAATTATCAATTATAATATGTATTTTGACGAAAGTATTTGAGAGCAAATTATTTAACTACTTGTCACCGGGATTGCCACAGAGAAAGCCTCAATCAATCAATACCCTTAGGCATTGGCGTAGCTACCTTGGGGCTAGGCGGTGCAGTGCCCCGGGGCCCCCAAGCTCAAGGGCCCCCTCAGCCTCCATGAACGACGTTCGAAAAAATTATACATATAATATCCTAATTGAATAAAAAAAAATAAACTATTAACTTTTTGGCCCCTCACCTCCAGAACGTCATTGTTAAAATAAAATCGCCTACTTCTTTTTATCGTCTAAGTACCAATATGATTAACTGTAATCTACTTTGTCATTGTTTATTTTTATAATGATTTCTTATATTTTCGCGAACACTCTCAATGAATAAAACTATTTATACGGATTTTATCGCTTTTAATTTACTTATTTTAATTCCCGACGTTTCGGGTGCTTTACGGCAACCTATGGTCACGGGGGGGACTGAGATGTTTGACGTCTCGATGTCACAGTTAGCCCGGCTACCTTCAGTTTTTGAATATTAATTTTTGGTTCGATCTACGCATAATGAGCTTACAGTATCTTGAAGTCTTGCACTGGTGTGCTTGGGTTTGGATTTAATTTTATTAATTATAGGATCCCAAGCAGATGGCAGCACCCATCCATCTTCTCTATTGAATTTAGGATGTTTTTTAATTTCGATAGCCTCGCGTATCATCCTTGGTAGGAATCGGTGTTCTTTTGCGAGGATTTGTGGTCTATCAAATCTGATGTAATGGCGGGGACGATCTTGAACATGTTATCAGACTGTAGACTTCCCAGAGCGTCGGTGCTTCACGTCAGCTATAAATGGTCTTTCACGCGGGTTTTAATGGATCTTTTTGTTTGTCCTATGTAAGACAGACCACATTCGCAATCAAGCTTGTACACTCCTGCATTTTGTAGAAGGATATTACACTTGATGGATGGTAAAAATTGACTAATCTTCTTCGGCGGCTTGAAGTATGTTTTAATAGAAGCTCGCTTGATGAACCTTGTCTGTGACTCCTCTGACATAGGGTAGTACAGCAGGCACACGCTCGACTGTGGCCGGCTTGTGACGTAGGCGCGGGACCCGAAGCTTGTTGTCTTGCAATACTTGCTCGACGTGTTGAAGCTTGGCGGCCAGATGTTTTCTGTCACAGATCCCTCGTGCTCTCTGAAATAAAGATTTTCCCACGGTAGCTAACTGTGATGGATGATGGTGCGATTCACCATTTAAATATCGGTTGGTATGGGTCTTTTTCCTATACACAATGTGATCAATAGTGTTATCAGGATTTCGGATGACTAAAAACATCTAGGAATGCTAAAAAATTGTTTGCCTCTAACTCCATTGTGAATTGTATTTTAGAGTTTATGGAATTAAGGTGGTCTAAAAATGCAGTTACTTTGTCAGATGGTAAAATTTTGAAAGTGTCGTCTACGTACCGCTTGTAGAATCTTGGATTTACAGAAGCAGTAAGAAGGGCTTTCTCCTCAAAGTCCTCCATGAATATGTCGGCGACTATGGGAGATACAGGTGAACCCATCGCCACACAATCTAATTGCTTGTAGAACTCCTCCTTCCTCAATAGATAGCCAGATGTAAGGCAGAGTTTGAGTAATATTGCATATTCTGTAGGCATGTTGTATTCTTCTAGCTTCCTGGTTTACAATTGAGATGCAGTCTTCATTAGGTAAGCATGTAAATAGTGACTGCACATCAAAACTGACCATAGTTTTATTGTCATCGAGATGTAGGTTTTATCCCCCGAACGGGTTCCCGCCTTGTCGGCGGGGGCTAGTAGCCGTGGCTTGGTCACCCGCGGTGAACAAAGAGGAACCCTTGGCTGGCCCGCGGTGTAGGGCCGGCCTGAGGTGGCCACCCGAGTGGGCTTGGCAAGCCCACTTCGGATGTGTGTCGGTGGGCTGCGGCGAGAGGGGTGTCCTCTCCCCCTAACGCTGCAGCTGAGGTGGAGTCGCGGAGGAAGAGCGCCACTCGCCCTATCCTCCGCAACTCTGACGGGGCCGCACCGTTAATTGACGTGGTGGTGGTGGGGCCGCGGGGGGAGAGGAGTGTTGATATTGCGAGGCGCCGCTCTCCTTACCCTCCGCAGCCGAATCTTGGTTAGCAGCGGAGCCATTGACCAGATCCGCCGTTGGGGTCAGGAAGGCTGGTGCTTCTGAGTGCCAGTTTTTCCTGGCCCCATGGCCTTCGCGCATCGGACACGGGGGCGTCCGTTACGCATGTGAAGTTGAAGGCCGCGGAGGAGGGCGCGCCATGTGTCCTGGTGCGCTTTACCTGAGAAGGAGATGGGGGAGGAGTAGTCCTATCCCGAGGAGGAGCCGCCATGGGGCGGCCAGCGCTGGTGTGCGAAAGCGTTCTCGTGGCCCTGCCAATACGCGACGAAGGTGGAACACCATAGGGTTTTAGTCGGTGCGAATCCGACATAACCCGTCCTTGCCCCCGCGAGGCGGGTATGCGTAGGCATTTCCCCATGTAAAAAAAAAGTCTTTTATCTCACTAACAAAATGGTATGAATCCTTTGTGTGTGCTCTGGTTTGTCCTCTCAGCGGTGATAAAATTTTTGCAAAGTGTTGAGCCAACTTATAAGTTGGTGAATCGATCTGGCTCACTATGGGACGTAATGGAGCGTTTGGTTTGTGTATTTTCGGTAACCCATACAACCTCGGTGGTTTGGTACACGGTGGTATTATCGAATTTACGTCGAGATTGAATTTTTCGGAGTAATTTTATTAGATCGCTAGTTGTTTTAAGCACATTGGGCTAACTGTGACATCGGGACGTCAAACATCTTATTCCACCCCCGTGACCATGGGTTGTTGTAAAGCACCTGAAACGTCAGGAATTAAAATAAGTACATTAAACGCGATAAAATCCGTTAAAATAGTTTTATTCAATTGTTTATTTTTACCAGCTCCCACCCGCAACTTCGTTCACCTGCTATGATTGCTCCATCTTAAATTATCCCACGGGATCCTTTTATCAGGATGAAATGGTGATCACGGGATGAAACGGTGTGCTAAATTTCCATTCAAACCCATTCAGTAGTTTTTACGTGAAAGCGTAACAAACAAACAAACTTTCACATTTATAATATTATTAGCAACACGCCCCGGCTTCAATTTACATATGATATTACTATATTTATGTTTAAAAAAGCACTGTTCGATCGATTTCGTTTGTCGCTTTATTGTTGATAATTCAATTCAAAACAAATGCGCTAAGAAAATATCATAATATGTATTATCGTAAAACATAGATTACTGAACGGATTTCGCTGAAATTTGGCATACAGACAGCTGTAATGACGTAGGCATCCGCTAAGAAAGGATTTTGAAAATTCACCCCTAAGGGTGTGAAAAGGGTTTTAAAAGTGTATGGAAGTCCGTCATTTTAGATCTAGAAGCCTGAAACTTTGTTTTAGGTTAACGATTAGAAATAAACAATTACGTACTTTAGGTTGAAAATTCAACCCCAAGGGGATGAAAAAGGGTTGAAAGTTTGTATGGGGAAACAAGATTAGTTAAACTATTTTATTCGAAACTTCATAGGAGTACTTCTATCAATAAATGAGTAAACAAGTGTTTCAGGCCTCTCAGAATTCAACCCTAAAAGGTGGAAAAGGGTGACAAATTCTGAAAATCAACATGGGTATCGTTTTTATGGTTTATCGGGTCGCTGATTACGAAAACAACAACTATTTCAAAATCCAACGTAGCAGACGGGAAATACCTACCATCATCCCCTGTGGGGTGCGATGTGGTTGAAATGTCAATATGGGTGTCGTTTTATGGTTTTTGGGACGTTTATTACGAAAATGGCATCGATTATGGTTTGAAACCAACATGGATGGAAGGATGGATGGATGTATGTTTGTATGTAAAATCATCATGGGTTGGGTGACTTGGATGTCATTTTAAGGTTTTTGGTCGTAAATAACGTAAATGATATTGGTAAATATTTTAAACTTAATTTATTAGAATAGAGTAGAATATACTTTTATTACACAAAAACATAAAACAAAATAGACAAGTAGATTTGTAAAAAAATTTCAACAAAATTACATCTGAACAAAAAATACTAATTTAAAATTAAAAACAATGAAAATAAACCACCAAACCAAATATTTATTTTACAAATTAATAAAATGGCAAAACCAAAAGAAATACTTAGGTACCTACCTATTTTATTGATCTTCAAGTTCCAATCCCTACCAATAGATGGCGTTGGTATCGTTTTAGAACGCGGTAACGTTGTGTTTTTTCGAACTAATATAAAGTGAATGGTGAATGAGCGCTTCAACCTGTACCACATACGATACCTATTCACTGTTAACGGATATTTGACTAGACTTCGACTTTGTTTGCTTGCTTACGGTTTAAGATTTGCTTCGTGTTTATGATTAGTTGCTTGATTTTGTCTTTCTTACAACCACTGTTCAAACTTATTAGGTATTGTTGATAGAAGTATTTTTCTCACTGAAAAAATGACTACAGAAACTCTTAATATTAAAGGAAAATGGAAGAACATACTGTCGTCCCCATTATAGGTGACGGCGCCTGTTTCGTGCTCTTTCATTTTTAATGTACGGAACCCAAGAAAATGCGATGGTGGTGCGTTCACAAATTGTTAGATTTGTGATAAATGATTGGCCTAGGTTTTCAGTTATGACCCACGACAGAAATGGCGATAATTATTCAACAGCAAATGAATATTCAGCCGATATGTTAAAAAATGAAACTTACGGTGGACCTTGTGAAAAAGTATATCGAAACGGTCTGCTATACACAGAGTCCGGAACAGATATCTGTCCAGTAAGGCGATTACGATTTAGTTATGATTTATCTAATGGACATTTTGACGCCTGTCTGCCTATTGTTGCGAAGAAAATTACACAGCGTCGCATGGAGGTAACTGTCGAAGAGCGTGATCCTTTTCAGAGCTTGACCATTTAACTCTTACATCTTTTGTAAACAGTGAAATATCATCTCCAACAAGCGGAACAGATCAATCTGTATCGTCGACATTAAAATGTGAAAAAAAAATAAACGAGATTTACTAATTACACCAAAAAGTCAATTAAAAAGTGTACAAGAAAGATATAGGTAGAACAAGCCAGATTCAAATCGTAAAGCTGTGTCCGCTTATCAGAAAAAAATCCTGATGTACACAGGCAAGCTGTTGCAAATTACCAAACTGCGAATCCACAAGTGCATAGAGCAATTCAGTCACGGTGTGAGCAAAACATTACACTGCGTTTATGGAAAATAAGGTCCATTCCGCTATGTAGTATGACCCTGATATTGCTTATAGAACTGACAGCAGTGTATCCTTGTTCTATGACATACAAGTGTCAGTGGTGCAATGCGCTGAAATGGAAGGATGAGACACCTGGTATATGTTGCAGCGCTGGAAAAGTGCAACTTGATCGGTTGAAACAACTGCCTGAACCACTTTTTAGTTTAATTTATGATCTACACCAATAAATATTAATGATCTACACCAGGATCATTACCATTTTATGGGTAATATTCAAATATAATGCCTGTTTCCAGATGACTTCCTTTGGTGGTAAACAGGTAACAGCAGATGGTTTTTCACCGACTTTTAAAGTACAAGGTCAGGTCTACCATTTAATTGGAAGTATATTACCAGAAGCCGAACATGACGCTCAGTACCTTCAAATATATTTTGTAGGTGAAGATGATCGAGAAGCAAAGATTCGATGTTCTAAATTTCCTAACTTAAAGCCAAATTTAATCAAACAATTGCAAAATATGCTGCATCAAGTGAACCCGTATATAAAAGATCTGAAAATTGCCATTGATAAAGTCTGCTTCAGAGTCATACAAAGTTGTCATACACAGGTAGGTACAATGCACCAACTACAAATTAAGTGGCTTTAGTGTTAGTGTATCAACAATTTGATCGAAGGGACATCATCCTCGAGAGCCGAAGTAATTCACTTCAGCGTATTAGTGAGATACATGGAGCATATGATGCGCTACAGTATTCATTGATGTTTTGCTGGGAGATGATGGGTATTCAATCAACATACCACAACACGATCCCACCACTAAGTTGCCGCTTAATAAAACTGTCTCTTCTACAAGTTTCTATTCGTATAGAATAATGATTAAAGAAGGAGAAGATAATGATTTAGTCAAATATCGTGCCCTTTTTAGTCAATACTTGGTGGATTAATACGCCAAAATAGAAACAGAGAGATTAAATTATATCAAAAATAATCAAGCCAAATTACGTGCTGATAGTTACATCCATTTCAAAGATGCTATTGGACGACAAGACGCAGAAGCCAACCAACTAGGACAAATGGTTGTCATTTCATCATCTTTACGCGGGGACCTAGGTATATACACGAAAGAACACAGGACGCTATGACCTATGTTAGAATTACGGCCGGCCTGATCTTTTATCACTTTCACATGCAATCCTCGCTGGGACGAGATAAAAGAGCAATTGCTTCAAGGACAACAATCTTGATAGACACGATATAATTTCGAGGGTGTTTTGACTAAAGGTGAAAAGATCATGAACTTGACGTACCATACATCGACTACATGTACTCAACGGAATGGCAAAAGAGAGGTCTTCCACATATTCATATTATTTTATGACTTACCCGGATCAAATCGACAATATAATTTGTGCTGAAATACGGATCCCAAACGTGACCCAGAGCTTCACAAAATCGTTAAATGTAATATGATATATGGTCCATGGAACTTAAATCGAAAGTCACCATGTATGAAAGATAACATGTGCAGTAAACGATACCCCAGGGCTCTCATAAGGAAACTCAAACAGGTGAAGATGGTTATCCGCAGTACAAGAGACGTTTACTAGATGACGGTGGTTTCTCTGTTGATATCAAAGGCACAACCATTGATAATCGCTGGGTAGTCCTTACAATCCAGTATTATTAAAACATTTAACGTTCACTTAAATGTGGAATCAATAAAATACGTCTGTAAATACGTAAATAAAGGTTCAGACCAGGCATCGTTTGCTTTAGAGAATGAGAAGGATGAAGTTAAAACCTACATAAGTGGAAAATATATAAGTTCATCAGAGGCAGTATGCCGAATCCTTGAATTTCCCATTCATGAACGTTTCTCCCGTAATCCACCTCGCTGTTCATTTGGAAAATGGGCAAAGGGTTTATTTTAATGAACAAAATCTGAGTGAAAGAGTGAATAGTCCTCCAACAACCACACTCCTATCCTTTTCGATTTGTAAAGTGGATAACTTTGCAAAACATTGATCTACCTAGAAATACCTGCATACTACGTTTGGGATAAAAGAAAGTTCCAAAGGAGAAAGAGAGGAGCAAACGTTGAAGGCTGGCAGGGTCAAAAGAGCACGTTCTGGGCAGGGTTTATACTGTGCATCCAAACAATACAGAACGCTATCACCTTCGCATGCTTCTTCATGAGATCCGGGGCCCAATTTCGTTCGAAGCGTTAAAACTGTAGATGGTCATGTATATTCCACGTTCCAATCAGCGTGCAAAGCTCTCGGCTTGCTTGAAGATGATGCACAATGGAAGAGGTAGCACTTTGCCAATCACTATAATATATATAATAATATTATACGTGGTAGAGCCATGCTGCAGCTATATCAGTAGTATAGTTATAGCACGAATGGGTCGGCTCGACTGGGAAGGACTACGCTCTCACAGAATATCAGCGTAAAATAGCAGCTTAACACTGCTGTGTTTCGTATGTTGATTGTAGAGAATCGGAGACCCTTTACAGGACACACGAGGCATTCTATCTTAGTCCTCACGGGTGACAACTGACAACGCATCTGCATTTTGATTCGTAGTTGAGGATGGATGTAGATATCTATGGGCCACAGCAACTACTTACTATCAGGTGGACTGTGTGCTCGTTTGTCACCCTTGTCCTATAAAAAAAAACATTTTACACAATCTTTGTTTTATAGAGTTTTTAAACTTAGAGGAAGTCAGATTTTGTATATTTTCTTTGATTTTGTTGTAAAAGAGTAATACACTGCCCTAGAATGAATTACTGACCTGTGGAGTCGAGTAATTGGTACTACTACAAGCTTGAGTCTGTTCTAAGTATTTACAGAATGAATGTCATTTATTTTTAAAACTACTTACTTATATTTTGTGTACATACATTACATTTCGTATATTGTTTTAGAGGCCAAAGTTAATATATTAATTTCCTTTTTCTGTCTTAGAGACTAGATTTTAAATAGCAGATTGCTATTATGGCCTCTTCTGCAACACAAATATAATTTCAGTGTCAGTCACGTTTCCCCATAGCAAAATACCATACAATATTATGCTATAGAAATAGTTAAAATAAACTACACAAGCTGAAAGATTAGAAATCTTACCAGCGCTGTACGCTGGTTTTGTAATCTTTCTGCAGCATACGCTGCAGAACTACTTTCAATAAATAACCAAAAATGTTTTACGTAGAGCCATGCTGCAGCTATATTAGTAGTATAGTTGCAGCACGAATGGGTCGGCTCGACTGGGAAGGAAAACGCTCTCACAGAATACCAGCGTAAAATCAGAATAGCAGCTCAACGCTGCTGTGTTTCGTATGGAGTGTAGAGAACCGGAGACCCTTTTACTGGAAACGAGGCATTCCATCTTAGTCCTCACGGGTGATAACGCATCTGCATTTTGATTCGTAATCGAGGATAGATGTAGATGTGTCTATGGGCCACAGCAACCACTTACCATCAGGTGGACTGTGTGCTCGTTTGTCACCCTGTCCTATAAAAAGTTCGTATTTATATATTATATCGTATATTATTCGTATTATACTTTCCAAAGGTTTCTTATTTAAAAGAAATTGTTATGATAAATATAGCTAAATGTATTCTTAAAAGTGAACAAAACTACATTTTTAACAGAAGTCGTGTTACCTTATATAATATCGCTTGTAGAATTTCATCAATTTTAGACAGATTTAAATCTTTAAAAGTAAAGAGAAACGTTTTTACTAAGGTTGTTTCACCACTAATTTAAGAAAGTGTTATTGAGAAATAAATGTATATTTATTTATGTTTTTTTTGTTTATTAACTTTTATTACACTATTGTCAATTAACCATCGCTATTTTCAAGTTAGTTAGCCGTAGATTTAGTTTTAATATTTACCGATATATCACTTTTCACTGTTTATTCTATTTACAAAAACCTCCAAATCTGTATAATGTTATACGAATCAAATTAAAAGCAGAGATTGCCACCAGTTTCGGTGATGTTTATTTATTACCTAGATTTAACCAAAAGCAACCGCCTAAATTTACTTTTAACCAAGATCGCAATCGGCTGCCTAGTTGTAGTCAGTTAAACCCTAATAGGCAGATAAATTATTTTATTTTATTCGTCCTGTTACCGGATCATTACTCACTTTAAAAATGGCGCGTATCGTATATGTACGCACAAACAAATATACATTTAAAATAGGTACATAAGTAAAGTAACAGCATAAATAGAAAAAGCTAAAAGAGCTCTTAAAGAGTTCTTAATCAAATACTAGGTAGATCGGTTTAATATGAAGTATATTATAGGTTAGTATAATATATTGTAATATATTAGATGATAAGATTATTTACTTTATATTGCATGATTTGATGTGTTCATATCTACTAATTTAACTTGAATTTATAAATTTATTAATATAATGATTTGTTAATAAATCTATAAATTTACCATAAGTAATTTATATTTGATAGACCACCGGCAATAATAATTAAACCGTTTGTGGTTTCGGCTGGAGGGTTAAAAAATTTTGTATATCAGTTTTTTACATTTTTAATATTAAAAAAGCATGGTTGATCACAGGCCTTCACTAATTTCTGGAAGAATTTTTGGAGCAGTTAGCATGCCGCGCTGCTCCAGTCCATGTTGTGGCAGACATGTACCTATATAGGTTTCTTCACGATGTTTTTCTTCACCGCTGAGCATATCGTAAATCTGCAGTAGGTTTGTAACTCTGATCGCTCTGTTCGCTCCATAACGGCGTTATGCTTTTTCATTATGAAAATATTTGTAAACTAAAATAATATATTCACTTAAGGCATACATCAAGGAAACCAAACGTCCGACGTCAAAACGAAGCTAACCACGTTTTCCACCAGTTATCCAATCACACTTCAGAACTTTAAATTGCAATTAACAATTTTAATGGTATCGGTGGGGATTGATCTTAGATTGCTTATGTAGGTACTCTGAAATTTTACGGTAAATGCATAGCCCCTGACTGTCACGGCTACGACGGTAATTTGTTAGAAAGTTATTTCAAATCAAATTTGGACTAATACGAAAACAAACAGATTACGAGTATCCTAACATCGATGTTATACTTATCCTTACAATCCTACTCTTAATAACGATGCCATACATACGATGCATCACATTCTTAATCTCATGGCTGTTAGATTGGAAATGAAGCTGCAGTCTTCAGTATATTTGACAGCATACAGGCAACTGAACAGACAGATCTCCAAATGCATGCGGCGGGACTTACGCAACTTTAATACTGCTCGCATTGAAGAAGCGATCGAGCGGAACCAGGGCTCCAAAATCTTTGCCAGATATCTCTATGCCAGAAAGAGCCAACTGTCAAAGCTGAAGACCAATTGTGACTGCATCGTTTCCGGGACACCTGAGATTTTGAGTGAAATTGAGAGGTTCTATGGACAGCTGTACACATCATCGTTGGAGCCACACGCAAGTGTGAGTAACGATCCAAGAGCAAGTCTTATCCGACACTATTCCAATGATATCCCGGACGTCAGTCTGAGCGAGATTAGAATGGCTCTCCAGCACCTTAAAAATGGTAAGTCCCCGGGTGAGGATGGAATTAAAGCGGAGCTTCTGAAAGCGGGTGGAAAACCGATACTTGAAGTCCTTCAGAAGCTCTTTAATTCCATCCTCTATGGTGGCACTACTCCGGAGCCGTGGAGCAGAAGTGCGGTGTCTTGTTCTTCAAGAAAGGCGACAACGCTCTCTTGAAGAACTACAGACCGATTACCCTTCTGAGCCGCGTCTACGTGCTGTTTTCGAGAGTCATTACGAATCGTCTCGCACGCAGATTCGACGACTTCTAGCCTCCAGCGAACAAGCCGGTTTCCGAAAAGGCTTTAGCACCATAGACTACATACACACCCTTCGGCAAATTGTACAGAAGACCGAGGAGTACAATTTGCCAATATGTCTTGCGTATGTGGACTATGAGAAAGCCTTTGATTCCGTCGAAATTTGGGCGGTGCTGCAGTCACTTCAGCGGTGCCAAGTTGACTGTCGGTATATCGAAGTGCTGAAGTGTTTGTACAGTAGGGCTACGATGGCTATCCGAATACAGAGCCAGAGTACGAAACCTATCCAACTGCAGAGAGGTGTAAAACAGGGTGACGTTATATCCCCGAAACTCTTCACCGCTGCATTGGAAGACGTTTTACCTGGGACAAATAGTCCGACTAGGTATGTCCAATTTCGACCGAGAGGTCAATCGACGGATTCAACTCGGCTGGGCAGCGTTCGAAAAATTACGACACATCTTCTCGTCAGGTATTGAAAACGAAACTGCACAACAAGTGCGTGTTGCCAGTAATGACTTATAGAACTGAGACGTGGTCCTTCGCTGCTGGCCGTATGAGGAAGCTCAATGTCGCTCAGCGAGCTATGGAGGGGGCTATGCTTGGGGTTTCTCTGCGTGATAAACTTAGAAATGAGGATATCCGCAGTAGAACCAGAGTGACCGACATAGCCCAACAGATTAGTAAGCTGAAGTGGCAATGGGCCGGCCATATAGTTCGAAGAACCGACAACCAATGGGGAAAAAAGGTTCTCGAGTGGCAGCCTCGTACCAGTAGATGAAGTGTGGGGCGACCCCCCACTAGATGGAGTGACGACCTGGTAAGACATGCAGGAAGTCGATGGATGCAGGTGGCTCAGGACCGTGCTTTGTGGCATTCCTTGGGAGATGCCTATGTTCAGCAGTGGACCTGTGAAGGGCTGTAATGATGTACACGACGGACACGGGTTCGGCTAGCACTAGAAAAGCAAAAGAAATGATTCGATTTCGGTGCAGCAGGAGGGCGCGCGTCACCCGCTCGCCGACAAAGGGATGTCTCTTTCCTTCAATAATATTGCTTATTCGTTTTAATTTCAATTATACGATGTTATGAATACTATTATTCTGTGGTTATGATCCGTGACCCCGGCAAATGACCGCTGCGCGACAGTTCTATAAGTACAGGTTGCTCTAAGATGCTATTTTCTAAAATTTGAAATAAATCCGTGAATAATAACGTTTAATGGAAATATAATTTCTTCATGAAACGAAAATGTGAAAATGTATATGTGTGTAACAAAAACAGAAACAGAAACTTTTTTATTCAATATAGATTATAAATAATACTTATTGAAAGTCACTCTTTTGTTTAATTACCACTGGTTCGAAAAAAACCTCTGTCCTGGGAAGAACCAGCAAGAAACCCAGCGGGACTTTTTTTTTAAATAGCAGCTTACAATCATGTATGTTACACAATTAACCACACAAAACAAATTAGAAATAGCTTGGTAGCGAACACCTCATTCCCAGGGGTTATTATCATCCATAAATTCCTTAATATTATAATAACCCTTTTTATACAAACTATGTTTAATAAAGTTTTTGAATTTTGGGCAGATCGAATTTTGTATATTTTCTGGGATTTTGTTGTAAAAGCGTATACATCGCCCCAAGAATGAATTACTGACTCGGTGGAGTCGAGTAACTAGTGCTACTAGCTTGTGTTTGTTCCTAGTATTTACAGAATGAATATCACTTATTTTTGTATACGAGTAACTACTTTTATTTTTGTGTACGTACATTACATTTTCATAAATGTATTGAGAGGCCAAAGTTAATATATTAATTTCCTTAATTTTTTGTCGGAGCGACTCTTTAGGTTTTAAATCATAGATTGCTCTTATGGCCCTCTTCTGTAAAACAAATATAATTTCAGTGTCAGTTGCGTGTCCCCATAGCAAAATACCATACGACATTATGCTATGGAAATAGCTAAAGTAAACAAGTCTAGCTATTTCCACACTGGTAAGATTTCCAATCTTTTTTACAGCATATGCTGCAGAACTAAGTCTGCTTGCTAACTTTGATATATGGGGGCTCCATTGAAGCTTCGCGTCTAGTGTTATTCCAAGAAAAATGGTGGTATCTACAAGACTCAGTTCCTCCCCATTTAAAATTACATTAGTATTTAATTGTCTGACATTTGGAGTCATGAACTTCATACATTTCGTTTTAGTGCTATTTAAATGCAAGTTATTAACATTAAACAAATTATATATAAGAAATTAAATATGACGAAGTAAATATAAACAATTATATTTACTTCGTCATATTTTAATAATTGTCGTTTTAATTTTAAAATTAATGAAGTGTCATCAGCAAATAATACTATATTAGGGTTATCCCCTACTATGTAAGGTAAGTCATTAATATATACAAGAAACAGAAAGGGGCCGAAAATTGAGCCTTGAGGCACGCCCATTTGTACTATCGACCCGGAAGAGCTCATACTATTAATGACAACTTTTTGAGTTCTGTTACTTAAATATAAAACAATTAATTTAAGAGCATTACTTCTTACACCGTAGTGTTGTAGTTTCCTGATTAATGTTTCATGGCGAACACAATCGAAGGCTTTGGATAGGTCACAGTATATACCCAAAGCATCCTGTGAACTCTCCCATGCATTGAAAATATATTTAATCAGCTTAACACCAGCATCAGTTGTCGAGCGACCCCTTGTGAAACCGAATTGATTTTTATGAAGTAAATTATTAACATTAAAAAAAAATTAACATTTGATCAAAAATAATTTTTTCAAAAAGTTTACTTAGTGTTGGCAGTACAGAAATGGGTCTAAAATTGACGGGGTCTAATGTACTACCAGATTTAAATAAAGGTATTACTTTACTATGCTTCATCAAATCAGGAAACACACCATATTCGATACTAGTATTAAAAATAATAGCTAGTTGAGGCGCGATTATATCGATTATAGGACGCAATAACTTTAACGGAAATGCCCCACAATTGTGTTAAATTAAAGTCACCATTGTAGTGCCACGTTGTATAATCATCTTTCATCGTAGTTTTAGTAGAAATCATCAGTAATTTATTAATTTTAATATCAATCATAAATAAATCATTGAAATTATTATTTTATAATCAGCCTTTTATTTTTAGGTGAACAAAATGAACCGCAATCTGTAGACACAATGGCGGAAGAAGAACCAATGCCTTCCACATCATCAGGCGACATGTTTATTAATCGAGAAATGGATTTCTCAAGTAATGATTCTCTCCAAGATCCACATATCGAACTCCCTGATACAGCAGCAGATTCGTCGACATCCAGTGATATATCGACTCATCCGAGTACTAACGGAGAGCCGACACGCCACAGGCGGTCGAAAAATCTCAAATGTCAGGAAGAGCAAGTCAAAACTGAACTAATTGCTCAACATGAACATCACAAGATTGCTGCAGATCAAGCATACGAAATGAAAAAATGTGATACTCAAGTGAATAAAAATGATAGTACTATGCAAGTTTATACAGTGTTTACCCACTCCAGCTCTCACTTCTTTTGTAGCTTTCTACAAACGCCAGTTGTGAACGTTCAACCTGACTGTTCATGACAACAAAACTTGGAAAACTGTATGTTACATATGGTATGAAACCATAGCTGCTAGAGGAGCTAATCAAATAGCATCATGTGTTTTCAAACATCTTCAAACATACGTACCTGAGAATACAAAACACGTGATATTTTATTCTGATACCTGTGGCGGTCAGAACCGAAATTCTCATGTCAGTTCAATGTTGACCTGGGCTTTGCTGAATTTAAACATAGATGTCATAGACCATAAGTTCATGGTTCCGGGTCATAGCTACTTGAAAGTGGACACGGATCATAGCATCATAGAAAAAAAGAAAAAGAAAACCGATTTGCAGATTTATCAACCGCATGATTGGATACAACTTATCAGATCGAGCAGTAAAAAATTTGAAGTTGATGAAATGCGCAGTTCAGACTTTTTGGATTTTTCTTCGTTGTTAAAGGGTCCTTTAGTATCAAGAAACAAAGATGTAGAAGGGCGACAGTTTAAATGGCTCGATAAAAAGTGGCTGTGCTATGATTCTGAATTTGGCATCATCTCCTACAAAGACACGGAATGTCAATTTTTCAAATTAAACTTGAAACGTCGCGATTTTGCCATACCTGACACGATTCCTGTTATATCGGTACAGCCCTTACCGATATCAAAAGAAAACAAAAGATGATCTGATTTCTTTACTCTCCTTGATACCCGACGTTTTTCATAGATTTTATTTAGATTTGCCTACTGTAAACAGTATACATAATACTGACCCTGATATATTAGATAGTAAGGAAGATGAATAAATAGTTGAATATAAATTATAAATTTAGGCTAGTATATAAATGATGCATGGTAAATTAATTTTAGATTCATAGAAGTAGCTTGTATTTGTCAAATAAAATTTATTTTATAATGAAATGTACTATTCTCATACACTTAAGTCACAAGTACCTACTATGTACATAGTGTTCTTTCTAACATAAAGTCACTAAACTCGCGTTTTATTAAATTTATGTCAAATTATATTTACATCGATAAACATCGAAAAAAGCATCTTTGCATTGTGGTCAATGGTCATGCCGACTAATGTAAAAGTGACCTTAGGATCAATGCTGAACCGACGATATTTTTGAATATTCGTAAAATTTTCATTAAACATCGAAATAAAAACAGCAGCGATCCATGAAAATAGTCTTTTCTAAGTAGGTACCTAACTAAGCTATTTTCAAAGACATTTAAGTAGTAGTATATTTAAAACTCTTTGGCTATTTTGTAAGCTTGTTTGCCAGCCCAGTAACATAAGCGAGCAATAATGGCCCGTGTTTGAAATTATAAACAAGTCTCTAGTGACCAACTGATGGCGACAAGTGTGAGGGTATAAACTCTTCACCCACAAATCAAATGTGGGCATTCGTCAAATCTTTCAAGTGATGGCATAGGCCTTATGCCATCACTTGAATGCCAATAGGGCATAGGCATGCATTACTACTGCGCTTTTTGGAAAGGCCCTTATAAAGCCTAATCTTTACAAAAGACTCATAAAGTAAAACTGCTCAGAGTATTACTTGCCCATTGTGATTAAAATTTTATTTCAAATACAAATCTCAGAAAATATTTTATTTAAAAATTAATTGAACTGTCATCTAGTGCTGAATAGCAATACTAATAAACGTGAAAATTTAATATAACTTCCATATCGTATCGAAAGATGGCGCCGCTTATGAACAATTTTTAATAAATTCATTTTTTAAATTATAATGTTTATTATAAATCTAATAATAATAAAAATCTACAAAATAATATGTAACATTTACATCTATTATGTTGATAAAATAAATCTTATAATTTCCGATAGATGGCAGTATAACTATCTCGGTTACGCTGATGTAAAATATCCAAACCATCGATAGGGAGCAGCATAGTTAAGGGAGCAGCGTCAAAGGATAAGAGACATCTGGCAGTACTGCCGTCGTCAATCCTATAAGAGGATAGAAACTCATCATATAATGAAGAAGAAGAAATTATTATGTTAATATGTGAGTAAGTAAGGAATTATTGAAATCATCGTAAATGAACCCCGATCTTTTATTTTCAACATAGGTTACCTTATGACCAATTCAATTACTCGATAACAGATGGCGCTGGTATAACTAAAGAGCATAACATTCTGTCGATGTGTTGTTGTGTGTTTGGGGCTTGGAGTTATTATGACTGATTAGGCAGGATAATACATGATAATTAGGCTATTATTATTATTAATATTTACTGCGAGTAATTGATTCGTTATTTATTTATTGCACGATTCTACGAAAAACAACATGCAGTTGGAATATGCCTGTTGTTTTTCGTAAATAGAAGTCGAAATGCAGTTTCTACTTTTCTATTTCTACCTATAATTTAAGAACTTTATTAAAGAAAATAAAACAAAGAATTTGTTACTTTTAGCAAAAATGTTTGTTTTTCCAATATTGAAAAAGTATTTTAATTGGCTAGTGTCAAATACCCAAATCTCCTTAGCATATCTCAATGCAGATATCATAGATGTCTAATGTGATGAGTCTGATGTTTATTTAAATTGATTTGTTAAGGACGAGATGAAAAGAATAGAATATTTTTTTATACAATATAGATTACATACAAGTAACTGTAATTGAAAGTCATTTTTTTCTTTTACTGACATGATATACAGGGTCTTTTTCAAAGAGTAGCCAAATTTTAAACTTATGGTCAAATATGTAAATAATGATATACCGTTAATTCAGTTTTTGAAAATACGAGTAAATAAGGATTCTACTTTTATTTAACATTATCCCAAATTGAATCAGATTTATGGGCAACAATGTTTTTGCCTACCGATCGACCCTTACGAATGTGTAGCGCAGTATAAAATCAGTTAAAATAATGCATAACCACGCATTTTGAATTCAAAAAATAAAAAGGGCAGAATTATTGAGAATTTTTCATTAAATTTTCTTCACCATTTGCCTATATTATTTATTCTGAACCTTCTCTGCAAATTTGGCCGGTTATTGCAAAATACCCCTGTATATACTGACATCATGGAAATATGATGACAGATCAAAGGAAATAAAAACCACTTTTAATATAAACATCTTTTTTTATTCCAACTTATAACCATACATAATATACACAGTACAAAAAAAACTTGCTTTCTTCTAATACAGCATTAAGGACAAAATAAAATTGTCACATATCTCGTTTAACTAATTCCTTTTGTAACATACCAAACAAATTGAGAAATCTAATAATATAGGAGAAACTTATCTACACGCCGTATTTAAATGTACAATGCTTCGAGCGAATACGTTTTACCTCAATACAATAACTTAAAAGTATATACTTCTTAATATGTACTCGATGGAATTCGAATTAAAAATTTACACATTACATACATATCACTATAACTACAATTAAGCTGTAAATAACCTGAAAAGTTTTTTTTGTATTTCAATTAAGGAACATAAAAACATATCCACATCTCAACGATATCACCATATTCAGACTAATTTACATTGCACATACACCGATCGCGACCGCCGGACTAAAATCACATTTCGAGTACATTACAACGTACACGTAAAACACACAAACGGCGCACGACCCACTTTACGCTTAATGGCATCTACACGGAACGGCGCACAGCGCGTATCACACTCGCTCCCAATCTTACGTTTAAATGCGGAACTTAGCGATTAATGTTACGTTCGAGGTTGAGATCAAATGGGGAAGGGCCGGTCGACTTCACTTGGCTTCGTCGAGGGCCTCCTCTAGGCAGCATAGGGAATCCTTTACCGCGTGGTACACGATGTTCTTTATCTGGAGCTTGTCCTCTTTATTAGCGTGCTGACGGGACAGGCGTCGGAATTCCTGCGCCAGTTCGAAGCAACGTGAGACATTCTCCGGGGAGACAAAATCTTCAGCCACTTTGATGCAGTCGAGGAGGTTCCTGACTTGATGCGGAGCTCCAGCCGGAACGAAAACTGCATCGCCCGGGCACTGAAGAATGGCGTAGCCTTCTACACCGTACTCTCTGTAGAGACGTTCGCGTAATGCAGCGTCCAAGTACCAGGTTTGATCGTGTACGGGGTCGTGTTGTGGGCGGGGCCTTGCGCCGCGTTCCAACTCGGCCCGGACTAGGAAATCTCGGATTTTATCCGCGTCTTTGGCGGCATAGATGTGCCATAATGCCGCTGGGGGTTTTACCCTGGCTCTTCTTCTAGACAGAACATCGACACCGGCCTCCTCTGCAGCCCTGGAAGCTTCTCGTGCTCTTTCTGGCGCATCCGCTGGAGCGCTGGCGTGTACCATAACATTGACCGCATCACTAACGTCTAAATGTAAATTCGTTGTACCACCGGCACCTCCGTACGCCGTGTACATTTTAGGGCCTAAATCTGGGCGGACGAAGCACTCCGGCAAACGAGCAGCCAAGTTTAGTTTTCCATTACGTGACGTATATTCGCTTAGAGGCAAAACGCGCATGAGATCGTCGAAGCGAGCCGGTAATAATTCCGCAAAGTCTTCACCCGGCGGCCAGTCTTTCAATTTAAGCACCATAGGAGCTCCACGTTCGTCCCTTAGCCTCTTAGCGGCTAGGTCGAACCCGTCCCAGAACTTTCTGCCGGGCTGGTTCGGCACCACTAATCCTGAGGCGCAATTAACTAGGTCCACACGTGTGTCGCCAAAATCGCGAGAGAAGCTCTCGGGACTCCAAAGATCCTTATCTAGGAGACTGGATACGTCTGAGACTAGAACTGGTTGGCCGCGCTTCCATTGGTCCTGTTGACAAAGAAACCATAATGAAACTTAGGATGCATAAAATTTGTTAAATAAAATATAATTTAAGAAAAGAAATACCATTTTCTTCAAATAATAATAAAATTGAAATATTAAATGTTTATATTAAATTATCGATATTAAAGTTTATATTAATCTTCCCCTTATGTGACCATTCACAAGTTTGATTAATTTGTTAAAAACTGTTGACAACATTTTTTTTTATTGAAATTAATTGTTAATTATTCAAATAACAAATAAGTGTTGAATCAAAATGGATCGGAGTCTTTATCATCTTTAATTTACTTTCGAAATATGAGAGGCAAAATGTCATTACACAGTATCCTTTTAAAATTAGTAGAATCGGACTCAGACCTAACCAAAACATAGATTAAACAACGAAAACAACTTTCAAATGAGAAGCTAATTGGTAGATAAAAATGCCCTTAAAGATTCTTTACGGGCATTTTAAAAGAACATAAAACACAGTAATTATATAATTATGAACTAAAATTCAATAATTTCTTACCTGGAAAGGCTTATAGTTGCCAGTATGCATGGGGTCAGTCAGATGCAATAGCTTTCCATCGCAAAGCCAAGAATGCGGCACATCGGGATAGAGTAATTTGGATTCAGTGAGGGTCATTATGCGGGTAGGAAGTTCATCTCTGCCTCTGCCAACTCTGTCGTAACGCTTCACTACATTCGACAAAGCAAACGGCTTGACCTCACCATCTTCGTCCTTCTTCTCCTCCACAACGCTAGATATTACGTCATCCAGCAAGTCACCCTTATTTTTCTTCTGTTTCTTCTTCGGCTGCGTCTCGCCTCCTTCAGGCGCAGGTCTTATTAGAAGTTCTCTCAAAGTCGAGAAGTTTCCACCTTCTTCGGAGTCCGAGGAACTGCTGTCAGACTTCTCCTCTTTAGTCTCAGTTTTCATGGGTATATCAGATAACCAGCTAACTATTGAGCTGCTTGTTTTACCGTTCTCTGATTTCACTGGCGACGAACCATTTGTTGGGCTCTCCTCTTTCACTTCCTCTTTCTTGACATTCTGTAGACAAAAAGAAAATTATCGTTTTTTTTTTTTCAAGTAAATAAACAATAATTTAATGCTAAGTTATGAAACCGTGTAGTGGCGGTGTCAGAATATCCACTTTCCCCTATCAACCCGTGGGTGTCGTAAGAGGCAACAGAGGCAAACAAACCAGGAGATAGCGTCTTCCTAATAATAACAAAAAAAAACTGCTGTTGCCAAACCGCCCGCCAAGCGTGACGACTATGGCAAATATCCCCTCATGGGGCAATCTATGGGAGAGGCCTATGTTCAGCAGTGGATGAGGGCGAGTATGTGTGTTACAATGCGTACATGCGCGCGATCTTACGTTGCAGCTTGAATTAAAACTTCTGCAGTGCAAATTATATACATTATAATGCAGTTCCTGTATAGCAGCGTGAGTGTTTTCTTTAATTCTAAGTAAAATTGACAAGCGAACTGACAGAACTGACTCCATGAGCTACAATAACGAGAAGTGGTCATTGTAGCTCATGGACCTGCAATAAATGTGTTGTTACCTCAGAGGACCAGGACGGAATGCTAACTACCTAACAACTAACAACCTTTAATTATACTTATTTTCTTTACCCTTCAGACCGAAACACAGCAATGTAACTTGGTGGTAGGAATATGTAAAAGAATGGTTCCCATCCAGGCATACTTCTACGCTAGTGTGTGCGACGACGGGTGCGTGATGTAGTGCGTGTGCGTGCGGGTGTAACGAGTTGCGTGTATCTGTGTTTGTGTTACTTATGACATCTATCAATAATTGTCATAGTTTTAGTTTCATCATAAGATTTAACTGTAAGTATTCAGTCACTAAACATTTGTAAACTTTTCGTGTTTCTGAATAAATATCCAGGATTCTCTTGACTTTAGTACACAAACATTGTCTCAAGAACAGTTGGAAACGTTTGGCGAATGGTGATGTAATCATATCTGTTGTTCTAAAGATTATGTCATTTCGTCTTACTTTTGCGAGCCAAATGGGATCCAGCCAATATGTGGTTTTAGAATGGAAATAATATTAGATTTAATGATTTCTTAAATTAACGCGAACATTACACATTGAATGAAACTAGTTTTTTAGAGTATCGACGATCCGGAAAGCCTGCAGTCTGTGAACACGTACAGGAGTTATTTGCCTGACATGAAATAACCATATTAAAAATTTTTTGTCTGTCTGTCTGTCTGTTCGGGCTCATCTTCGGAATGGCTAAACTGGTTGTAATGGAACTTCACGAACAGATAAAGAGCAATGCCAGGAGTGATCTACGCACGGAAGTATTATGTACCAAGTACTAGAACAGACACCGCGAACGAATCGCGTGGGACAAGGCACTGAATACTTTTTTATGGCACAGATTAAGTAAGTTTGAGCCTATGGGCTCTAACGCGTGTTCAAAACAACCAAGTTTCGGTGTCTCTTCTAGTAATGTAGTACATATAACTTCAATGGATTTAGGTCATATTTTTATTAACACGCGAAGGGAGGGTTGCGATTGAAAAATAAAATAATTGAAATTAAGTTAACGCGATAAAATCCGTAAAAAAAAACTAGTGTCATTCAATATTAGATTGTGTGTGTTAGTTTGATTAATTTTGATTAAATCATTATTTAAAGCCTACTATCAAGTTTTCTACACGTGCAGCCTGTGGTCGAATTAATTACAGCGGACTTATTGGGGCTACCCCGATTTTGCAGCGCATCAGGCATGTTTGCGAAGGCGCATACGGATGACTACTACGCCATTATAAGAAAGAAAACAGCCTCGTTGCTCGGCAGGGTGCGGGCTAGCTCCAACTCCATCATGAAAATAATTGCTGAAAGATATGACTCATTTCTTTTTAAGCAATATTACCACCTCTGTTAAGTTAATAAGGGACTTGTATTTAAAAAAAATAGGTTTATTGATTACTTGGTTATCTGAAATAAATTATTATGTGATTAATGCGTCTGTGCGTACGTTCGTATATGTGAGTGCGCGAGTGCGCGTGTGTATGCGTGCGTGTCGTAGTACGTGCAGTGTGCGTACTGTGAGTGTGCGCATATATGTGCGAGTGCGTATGCTGTGTGCGTGAGTGTCTGCGTATGTATGTGTGCGTGCGTGTGCGAGTATGTGCGTGCGTGTGTGCGTATGTGTATTCGTACGCGTACCTTGTGCAGCGCGCGCTGCAGCAGCGCCTTGGCGCGCGCGCGGTGTGCGGGGCGCGGCGGCGCGCTGTGTCCGCAGGCGCAGGGCGGCAGCGCGAAGGCCGCGCGCGCGTCGTGCGCCCGCCGCGCCGCCGCCGCCAGCGCGCCGCCCGGCGCGATCTGCGTCAGCAGCAGCCGCCGCGCCGGGTGCGCGCCGCCCGACGTGCACGTCAGCCATCTGCCGCACAAACAACCACTCATTTAACAACCCTTCTTCCTTAAAGCTACACTAGTCTAATAGCCTTTGATGTCAGGCGATGCCGCTACCCGTGTATGTATTTACTATTTACGCCATCCTGCGCAAATTTCCTAGGGTTGTCCCAAAATATTATTATACCTATATTCATTTATTAACACTGTGTACACACAGACTTATAGGTTAGAAACGTACATTCATACAAAGTACATTCGTTTTACAACTGTTTATACTCTCTTTAAACTTTTGAACTGCAAACTCGTGGGCTGAATCCGCCATTCGACTACTGTGGTGAACGACTCTTCATAAAAGCGTTTTAAAGCTTACTTAGAGTGGTTAACGAGAATATTAGTAATGTTGATAATGTTGCTAGTATTCTTTTTTAATAAAATCATTTTATTATAGTAAATAAAAAGAGAAATAAAGATTTGAAATATGTTAAATACAGCAAACATAAAAGTCATTCACCAATGATTCTTTTGTTTGCCCTACAAGAATTAATCAATGTATAGGATCAACAACTTACTACAAAAAAAAACGTGGTTGGTAAAAGTCTCATATTTAAAGTATTTTTCGCGAAAGAAGTCCCTATGACGCGTCGCTATAGTTTTCACGAAATTTGACATAAAATTACAGCCTATACGTCCCACTGCTGAGCACAGGCCTCCACTCATTTCTGAGAGGGTTTTAGGGCAAGGAAGTGTCCGCCGCGCTGCCCCAATGCGTGTTGGCGTACTTCACATGTCTTCGAATTTTTTTTTTAATTTCTCAGACATGCAGGTTTCCTCACGATGTTTTCCTTCACCGCCGAGCACGTGGTAAATCAGCACTTAAAATTGCAATTAACAATTTCATTGGTGCCGGCGGTGATCGAACCCGGTTTGCTCGCGTACTGTGAAATTTACAGCGAGCGCTAACCATCTGAGCTACCACCGCTCATTAGCTACCACGGCTCTCTGAGCTATCACGGCTCATTTCACATATACTCTCCAATTTAATAATATAAGTAATTTGAATTCGAATATTCACATGGGACTTCTTTCATAACCTAATTATAAACTACTTTTTGTAATATGTATTTGTAAGACAGTTAGTGCCTTAATTATAGGCCAGGTTTTCATTAAAGAGTAAAGACACACATTCATTAAGTATTATCTATTCCTAAATATATTAAAACTTACCCGAAAGAATCTCTTTCGGCATTGGTGGTAGCATTGCTTGCGCTATTCGATTCGCTGCTGTTGGTATTGCCAGATTCACCCGATGTCCGCGACTAAACAAAAAAAATTGTGCAATATTAGCATAATTTTATGTAACAACAATAATAACTTTTAGTTAAATTATTGGGGAAAAAAAACATGCGTGTTTAATTAGTTCGCGTGCATGGCATGCCATTATATAAGCTTGCGTGCATACTGATCTATCATTTGCTAAACTCATTTGGATGGATATTTACCTTATAGCAGTCGAGGCACACGACAAAGCCACATTTCCCGCAAGTCCAATGGAAGTTGAAGAGAGTTGTTTCGCACACATCGCACATTTCACGAACGCCCTGAACTACACGCTTCCACGCTATAGTCTTATCTGTCAACAAATAAATAGATTTTTTGGTAAAAAAATAATCCGACTAAAGTTATATTAGAATCTGGTTGAAAATTATATTGGATTTCTAGAAACATATATACTTCATTGGCAAATAACCTCGAAGATATCTTGTTTTATGTACTAACAATTCGGTTTTTTGAATTGACATCGACATTTACTTTCTTTAAAATACTCGTACCTTCATTAAGATGGTGGGACTCCGCTTCTTTTTCTTGTTGTAGCAGTTCACAGAACTGATCGCCAATCTCCCGCAACAGGAAGCAGCTCATCTCAATATCTAATTCCGCTGCGCCAGCAGACGACGACAGCCATAGTTTTCTATCCTCCTATAAAAAGACAATAATTAAGAATTTTGAAGTTTCTAAATCGTAATATTTGTATAATAAATATTAATAATAATATTTATTATACAAATTTAATTACATAATATAAAACTTAGAAACTACTATTAGTGTTAATGAAGAACTGTGTACATCCAGTGTTTTTTTACATAATCGTAAATGTTATTTAAGCAATTTACAGTGTTCAGGAGACTATTTCCTTGTTGCGTCATCAGGGATGTTATCCGCTTATGTACGATCGCATGGAAGCCAACCCTGCTAGCTTCGACGGCCATCCCCAATGCTCTACAAATGCGAGGCAGCCCTAACAGGGCCCTGAAACTATTTTTGTACTATACTCCCAAGCGAAAGCCTTCTGCATGTAGTTGACCTACTGATTGTATGTATAAAATGATTGGACCATGTTCAGTAGTGGACTTTTGATGGGCTGTTACGATAATGGTGGTATGAACAAATATGTTCCTTCCAGCTTGAAAACTAACGAATTCGCTTTTTATAGCATTATACCTAAATAGGTAAATACCATGTGCGTAGTAGTGCGCAGCATATAAAAAAATATTAACTGGTTTAAAAAAGTATGAAAACCCAGTAAAGGCTTTTTAAAATTTTGCAAAGCCTTGTTGAAGTTTTTATGTCACATTAAAATCTTTATATAGATTAAAATGTATTTCAGTTTGTGTTGCAGCCTATTTACACATTACAGACCTACTCTCATTTTTGAGAGGGTTATGAAGCAATCAAACCGTCGCACTGCTCAAGTGCAGTTAACTTCACGTCCTAGAAATGTTTAAAAATATATGTCCGATACTGGGTGTTAATATGGGACAGCCGAATGAGTTGAAATAAACAACATAATTACCTCTTCAGCATCCTTATATGGGTCGGAGAACCCAGCAATGGCAAGCTGCCTGTTCTTTGCGTACTTCAGTCTTCGGAACGCGTAGAAACGGCAGAATATGTTTGGCATGTCCTTGTCCCGTTGAGCGGGCGACCAGCGACACTCGCGGCACTTCGCCAAGCGAGGGGCTACTTCGAAGCAGGGGCCGTTTTGTAGAAACGACTCGGTGCTGGGACGAACGGTAGACGAAGGGGTACGACGACTGTCGTCTTTCCGCCTGCCCCCTCGGCCCCCACCCCTAGATCGCCTTCCGCGGGCTCGGCTGCTCCCCCCACGTTTACTAGACTCTACCCCGCTTCCGCTCCCGCTTCCTGCAGAATCCGAATCTTTATCGTCGCTCTCTTTATCACTATCGCTCCCGCTTTCGGACGCCTTCTTCTTTTTTGGCTCGTCGCCGACTTTCCGCGGCAAGCCACCTTTTTTCCGTTTGGCTTTCGGCGGCTTTCGCTTCGGCGGCGCGTTGGATTCACGATCGGAACTGGAGCTGTCCTCCTCGGCATCATCGACCCGTCCGTTAGTTTCCTTCGGTTTCCGGGGCTTGGACGTTTTGCGGGCGCCGCGCTGGATCGACTTCGCAGCGACCGGTATTACTATATTGGAACTGGAATCTTCCTGTTCGGAAGCGCGGTTAATGGTCATGGGTAGGGTGATACACGTACCGCCGCCCCCGGAACAGTCGCCTTCGCCTATGGGCGCGGTTTCGTGTCGCTGGAGCCAGGCTTTTTTGCCCAAATGCCGTACGGGCGCGGTGTTGTCGCGCGGGTTCGGGGAAGCAACTTTTGCGGGCGTGTCGCTTTCGCCAAGCGGGGTGACTGGGGGTGTTGCTGGTGGAGCTGGTGGCGTTGGTGCCGTCATGGGGGGAGACGCAGATACTTGCGGTATTGGCGTCGAAGGAGCGGGGCTTGCTACCGGCGTTATATGCGGAGCGGGCGAAGCTCCGGCTGCTTTTTCTGGAGTCTCTACGCTTCCATCCGCGGATGGAACGCGCACATCACAAGGCGGCCCTGGCGCTTGCGGAGCGGGCTCGGACCCGAGAGGCGTTCGTCCGACGCTAGCAGCGGCGGCGATCAACGGTTCGGGCGCCGGTAGTTCGTCCATCCTTCTTCTTTTCGCATCCGCATCAGCCGGTTCAAATGGATAGCGCCGCCGTGGCGATAATCTATCAGGATCGTCGCGCGCGATGCCAAGGTCTAAAGGCTGCGTTTGACATGCCGTCATTGAAGGTGTTGCTTGATCGCCGTGCGCTCGCGGTGGTGGGGCACGAGGCTCGGGTGTGGTCCGACAGTGCGCGACTGGAGGTGGTCGCGTTCGCGGCGCGGGCGAATATGCGGATGGTGGCGGATACGGCACTGGAGGTGGCTCCGCTTTAGTTAGTTGCAGTGGCGGCTCAACAGCGATAGTGTAATGTGCGGGATTAGGCGAGTTGCTGGGCTTTCCGTAGATATGCGGCGGCGCCGGACTTGATACCTTCGGCTTGACCGGCGCCGCCTGGTAGTAGGCCGGTGATCGCTGCGGCTGTTGGTACATCCGTCGAGTTTTGTCCTGTGCCGGTAACGCGGCGTGTGGCGAGGTCTGGAGTGCCGGATGTTGGTGTGGATGGGGCGGCGCATGTGGCGACAGTCCCGTCCGGTGCGGCCGCGGCAGGTAATGGGACGGTTCGCTCCGCGGCTTGCTCGGGTACGGATGTTTCTGTTCGAGATGAATTTGCTTAGCATCGTGCTTCACTATCACAGAGTTCTTTTCGGGGACTAGCGGCGGCGGCGCCGGAAGGTGCTGATCCTTCAGTTTCTCGTAACCTCTATAAGGAGGATAATTGTAGGGTGCAAAGTTGGGCTCTCCCTTGGGCAGGCCCGGGTGGGATTTATCCGGTTTAGGGATGGCATGACGTGGTGCATGTGGGTTGTAGTCGGCAGGTGGTGAATAATACCGCGCGTCTGGGGCACGCAAACGTTCATGTTCCGCGACACTGACACCGACCCCACTAACTGCCCCCACTCCGCGACCCGACAGGCTGTTTAATAAGGGCCACGAGGCGGCGTGCTGTGACATACTGCGTTCCCGCTGTTAAAAAAAAAAAACAACTTTTATGAAACACAAATGCACAATAAACAACTTTTATGAAACACAAATGCACAATAAACAAACAAAATATAATATTTAAATTTAAGAGTATGAAAAAAAACTGTTATTAAAGCTTTCCTGAAAGATATTTACGTTAAAATAAATGTATAAAGAAGATTTATTTAGAACATTTATTTTATTAATATTTCTTTTGTTGTAATATGATAAAAATAGCAATAACCTTTTGATTAGCCAGCCTAAGAGATTCCTCAAAATGTCTCGAAACAAGTTTTGATGCAGCATTCTCTTGTTCTCTTCTTTCTTTTTCTTCCCTTTCTTGTTTTTCCCTCTCCCTCTCCCTTTCGCGTTCTCTCTCACGCTCTCGTTCTATCCGCTCTCTCTCCTTCTCTTTCTGCTGCTTTTCCAGCATCGCCTGTTGCTCCTGTTCCCTTCTTTCTCTGCAACCAAAGAAAATGTTTACATTAGCACATTTTATTTAAAGGAACAAGTACAAATAAAAATATAAAAGCCTTTCATGAAGAGTAGTCTAGTTCTAAAAGATATAAAGGAAAGAGAACGGACTACAAACTTGTTAGGTAAATAATATGATATATATCGAGCTAGCAAATCCCATAAGAGAGAAAAACTTTTTCAGGAAAGCTTTATTATAATACACTATTGTGTAATTTTAACAAAATTAAGTTTTTGTAGTAGAGCTTAACTATAAAATATAATTATGTAGTTTAGAATTCACCCATATAAGGGAAATAAGTAAATAGAAAGGCCACTTTGCTCAGCGTTCAGATCAAAGTCTTTATTCAACAACATAATCTACCTTTATGGCTTCAAATAATTCAGTTGGACCCTTCTAGCATAATTGAACAACATTACATCCAAACTTACAAACTATTTCAAAATATACTTCGTTATTAAATAATAATTAATTATAATACAGCCTATTTAGAAAAAGTAGACCGTAAAAGAGACCGTGAATTGTCGGCGCAAGAGTATCCACTACCGCATATTATCATTCCGTAGGTGTCGTAAGAGGCGACTGAGGGATATGCAACAGGAGGTGGGCAACAGCATCTTCCTGAGATGCTGCTGCCCACCTCCTGTTATCGCAATTTTTATTATTATACTCATAATAATAAAAATTGCGGTTGCCAACCCTTCTCCTAGGGGGGATTATAAGGCATTAAGAGAAAAAGGTCAAGGTCAAATAAATTACCTCTAAATAAACAATGTCTTACACGATACAATAAAAAATATAAAGAAAAGTTTGACCTAATTAAATTTACATATCAACAATCTTTAAAGCCTTAATTTAGTTATAAATAAGGTGTTGGTATAATATTTTTTTAAATAAAACTAAAATTATGTAATATTTTCGAATAATATACTTAATTACTATGTTATGGAAAAAGGGACAATGGAAGCTGATTTAAATTGAACAAAGGAATAACATAAACATGTTAAGAATGAAATAAAATATTAATTATTTTTATCATCATTTTTAAATCCACTACAGAGGCAAGTGACAGCTGGCACACATCACTTTGGAGATTTGCCCATACTTACCACTCTGAGCAGACACATTAGTATCTATGCTCTTGCATCAGTAATGCTGTGAAAATGTAAATGAAATACATTATTTTTGTTGATCACACTACCCCACATCATTGTTAAGTATTTTTAGTTTAATGTTTTTGTGAAGGAACCTGAAAATTTTATTTAGTTAAGTCGGAGTTCACTCACTACATAGTTTTATATCATGGAGCTTTATCTATAGAAGTTTCAAATTATTGTTATTTAATACTTGTATATTAATTTATGTTAACAAAATTTTACTGTGTTATATTCTTCACATAAAAATGGGTTGTACATTTTTTAAATACAATATGTAAAGAATAACTTTGTATATTTATTGAAGCAATGTACATAATAACATTAATATCTGTATGTTACATTATTAACAGTAACAAACTATATTGTTTTATTTTTTTCTTAGCCTTCAGAAAAATAAGTATTTACTTATATAATAAATTTTACTGGCTCTATATATACAGAGCATAATTTATTTACAAATTTATTAAACAATCCGAATGTCATTAAAAAACTTATACCAAAATCAGTCAAATGAGATGCAATAGAAAGTATACTACCACATATTTGTGTATTTTGCTTTCCGGCAATGTAAAATGTTTTTCCAGCAAAGGAAAAATGTATAAAATATGCAAGAATTTCGCATGTAGTTTCACTACATGCGAAATAAAACCAGGTAGCTTCAGCAAAAATTTCACCAAATACTGTATCTAGCCCTAAAATATCATGTATCTAGCTCTAAAATATCATGTAAAATAAAGTATATTATAACCTGTTAAATAATATAATATGTAGAAACATATTTTTCGATTTAAACAGTTTCTAAGTGTGAGATTAAATATTCTGTAACCCACATAAATATGTTGGTAGTTGATAACAATTTTCATTATTCTTGTTCATCAAAAGTTATAATCTCCAGCAGTAGGACACGGGCCTCTCTTTACAATGGCAGATGACTATCTCTTAATGAAGATTTATTTAAGAATTATTAAACTAAAAACCTTTAATTGACATTACATTTAATTAAAAAGGCGTTAACGTAAGTTGCGTTAACAGCGTTGCTTTTGAATACTAAATCTTTGATAAGTTATACTATGTTTAGAGATGGATATAAATGGGTAAAATAAGCAATAAACAACGTTACTGAGTATTACAAAATTGTGCGCCATATGTGAACCATCCCGATTGAGTCGAAACACGTGCGGCGATAATATAAACATGCTACGCAAACAAGTCTGTGTAACTATCAATCGGCAGCGTTCACTGTTTTTATTATTCGTGGAATACTGGTATCTAATAAGATGTTAGAGGCATAATGAATAAATGCAAAACACTGTGTTTCTTCGTATGTTCGTATATTTTTATCTTTTTGTCTACGTTGGCTTTCTTAAATCCATTGCTTGATATAATTATACTCCTTTTCATAATGCACTAACTGGAACTGTGTTCTATGGGCTGGATTTATGTTCGGTGAGGGCAGCGTCGATACTCTCGCATTATTTTATATTTTACTAAAACAGCACACTGTTTTTAAAAGCCATTCGTTGGCAACGGACACCACAGCTTTCAACTTTCGTTTGCTAGCAGAGTGTACCGTGTGTCGTCTGTACAATGAGGCATTTGGTGAAATTGTAATGTCTCCCTTACATTCCAAACCATAAAAATTAAATTTTTAGACCACTGCTCATGTTCACGGAGCGATGAATTTGTGTTGTACACTTTAGTCATTATAACTTCCAATTTATTCAAAGCATAACTTTAACGGAAGACTGAAAAATCGTAAAAACACATGCTTATTATTATAATAGTACAGTAAATGTGTACTTACTATTACAATCAAAAACATTTAATGTAATGTAGAAGTAACAAATATTACAGCGTTACACACAAATATTATGTAACTCGCGTGCTCCGACACAGAATAATAGGCGATATTTTGTATTGGCCAATGTATCGACATAGGCGATATTTATGTGCCGATACAGTTATAAGTTACAAATTTGGCGATTCAAGAATGTAATGTAAAAGCGCGGTCATTACAGTATTGTTTAGTTTTCAAATGAGTTCTGTCGCATCCAAGAGACTATCTTTCACCGCTGGTCTCATCCAATACGACTTGCGAAATCGCCTTTCGCCGCAAAACTGAAGTACATTTTGTTTTTGTTTTTTTTTTATTTATCTTACGGAATGCGAACCGTAACTGTTTTTAAATCGTTTTTTTTTTAGATTCGATTAAATATTATGTAAATCAAAAAAATTTAAATTTTACTTTCTTGCGTAAGAAACAATATGTATAAGAATCCACCCAACCCACTTTTAATATAATAACAAAAAAAATTACGTGTCACATTGTTCGTCCGCGATGGACTCCCTAAACTACTAAACCAATTTAAATAAAATTTTGCACACTGTGCAGTTTGGTCCAACTTGAGAGATAGGATAGTTTTTATCCCGATAAGTGACCCTCTATATTTTTTATTACGAATTTAAGGATTTTTTATATCACAAAGGGCAGTCAAAGAGGGCAGAACAACGTCTTTATATAATAATACATATTCGAATATCGTTTACATCATATACACATACATATTATACTTTTAAAACAGTGAAAATAAAATAGGCATCTTATCTTAAATTGTTTTCTAAGGCTATCTTATCTACTCATTACACACAATTCTACATTTTCCGTATCATCGTTTGATTGCACATTTGTTCTTTGCCCTTTAAGGTCAGTTAACACAAGATAATAAATCAATCTCAAAGCTGAGCGTTAGATTTTATATAAATGTTTTAATCGATAATAACATTGATTAACACGAGTATAATAAAATAATTTGGAAAATCCAAAAGTGCACGCCTCATAAGCGTTTCATTTAATTTTGATGAAAAAAATAAATTGTATTCCTGACTTTTGATGTAATTCTGAAGCTAATAAAAAAAAACCCGGTCTCGATACGTCAATTTTTTCGAGAGTTATCGTGACCACATACAAAATCAACATTCGGACGTCCACATAATATTTTTTTCAAATCATTCTTTTTAGTAGCAATATAAAATGATTTTTTAGAAAATATAAGATGGATTAGTGTTTTCTTGATATACGGCTGCTCATATTATCGTATAAGTGCAATATGGTTATGATAGAGGCATTTTAAGAACACAAAATTGCTTGACCTTGACGTGTTGAGAGTAAAATACTACCTCAAACGCTTAGCGTTATGAGGCGTGCAATACTCGACCAATGTTTGCACATTTATTTTCCAAATAACCAACAATAAGTGTCAGTGGCACGCTTCAATTTTCTAATGGTTCATAACAATGAGGGCTAATAATCTTACGCTCACCAGATGTCACTAGTTGGGACTGAAATGAACTTATTTGTCACGCAGATGATCACATTAACTTCCCCCGCCATGAAATTTGTCAAATAGTTCACCTCATTCCTAAGTGGCGCCGCCCTGGTGGCAGAAAAATTCGTGGAGACCCTCATTGTTTGCACTAATAGAATTTAATCGTGATAATTTTAGCTTTTTCGATAACTATTCCTCGGGGGTTATGATTTTTTTTTGTACAAACTTTTTGATGATAATGTAGAAGTTAAGACGGTTTTGCCGAAGTACGTTTGAGAAAATCTATAAAATTAATGCAATTAAGAAGTTTTTTATTTTTATTTTTAACGATACTTTGGGAAATAAGCATTAGTCTGAACTATTATTTTTCAATAATATTACATTAACTTATAGAAAAATAAAAATTTATATATATCTTTCGAAACGGTGCTTCGAAGAATTATTTTTTTAACTTATAATTTTACGACCCCCAAATTAACTCCCAACACATTTTGGGTTACCGCATTTTACACCTTTGTCGAATACATTCCGTGCGTCAAATTTCTGATAAGCCTCTCTGACCGGTAGACAAACATACTTATATAATTATAAACAACCTAGATAATTTCATGAGTATTTTGGTTTTATGTACGGAACACTTACATATTCATAAAATATTTTATCTCATATTTTAATCTATAACTACATTAATGTTGTTGGAAACATTATAGATATCAACCCAATGCTAAAACGAAACCCGTGTGACCAATTCACAAAGAACAAACGCATTTTATGTGCACAATAAGTATGAACTAAAATGAACATCAAACATTACTATGACACGCTATTTATGACATTCAATGACATTCGTTGCAAGTTGATTGCAAGCATTAACATACGCGATTCACGAGTACACTAATTTTAATTATTCACACAGCCAATCAAAATTTTACATTCCTGCTATAATACGTACCTATTAAGAAACACGTAATTATATTTGCTTTGTATGCCACATTGAATTATACAAACGTGTTTTTTTTTAACTTGCCTATTGATAAACTCAATATAACAAATAATTTGTTAATTACGATTACATTTTATATTAGCCGCAAAGAAACTATTTAAAACGTACTGATATTGACATAAAAATATTTTTTCCTTCAAAATATAACTTCATTCAATTTGAAGTTGAATTTTTTTTTCTATATTATAGCAGTAGTAATTTTTTTCAATACCAAATAAGTCAAAATGTAATAAAATAAGTCAAGTGCAACTTTTATGTTTGTACAAAATAACAAAAAAAAATCTCATACAGATTTACTAGGGCTACTTTTCTGCCAGGAGTCTGTTAAATAGAAATGCTTGCACTGCTGTGCTGAAGGGTTTAGAGTGTCAGTATAATTACAGGCTGCGATGCATTCCACCTTCGTGCTCAGAAATGACTACACATGTAGCCAGCCTTCTTTGTTAAAAATTTGTTGCACGTGTGCATGGGCTGCAGTAGCCACTTGCGAGGTGGACTGTAAGTCCGATGACTACCTCGTTGGTCTAGTGGTCGTAAGCTTGACTGCTGATCATGTGGTTCCGGGTTCGAATCCCGAGAAATCATTTATTGGGTTTTCTGTCCCGAAATTCTCACTAGCAGCCTGGAGTCAGGAAGTTGGCGGTATTTCACTCTCGTGCCTCGGATAGCACATAAAGCCGTTGGACTTGCGCGTGATTTCCCTCCTGTCGTGTCGGATTGCCGTCCAGCCGGATTATGAGAGTGGTGGAATAGAAAGTTGTGCTTGCGCACACACGTCGGAACTAATCCTGTCCCGCGCGGATAGCTAGACTGGAGAACATTAGTATTTAATTTTGTCACGTAATATTTAACTTTGTCACGTCAATTTAAAAAAAACAGTTATGGATGAAATCGAGCGGCAATTATACATAAATCGTACGATACTATAACATAATCATCCTACATAACCATCGCCTGATTCGCGTTATAAATGACTAGGCATTCTAAGAAATACCGGATCGCGCACTTAGCGTTAACATATAAATATTGAACAATGTTATAAAAGGATTTAAACATCGTAGTACAAGGTTTCAAGGTCTAGAACGTCGTGGCATAACAAGTGACCTGCTCGTTTACGCAAATAGCTCATTTACACTCGGCAAGCAGGAATTTCTTGGCGCAGCACGTGAGCGGTGTTTAATTAGCTTAAATGGCTTGTTTGAAGCGGTTTTACTTTCAAACTGGTTTCTTTTGATGGTAATTCATCTTTGAGACTGTGCTATGATATAAAATTTAAGCGACTACCATATTTATTATAAAAATAAAAATGGAATTTATACCTACTTGAAGATATAATTTTTTTATATTGCAATTGCATTAAAAATGAATTAAAAACTTTAGTATGAAAATTATAGTGCAAAACGTTTGCTTATACAATTAAATAATTTAAAAGCAAAATATCGTCGGTTAAAGTATTAGCAATCTGATCTAATTTTAATGAATGTAAGTTTACGTGTAGTAGTTGTTCAATATTTTATATTTAACGCTAAGTGCGCGATCCGTTATTTCTAAGAATGCCTAGTCATTTATGACGCGAATCAGGCGATGATTATGTAGGGTGATTATGTTATAGTATCGTACGATTTACGCATACTTGCGGCTCGATTTCATCCTTAACTGTTTTGTATTTTTTTTTATTGACGTGACAAAGTTAAATATGACGTGACTAAATTAAATAATAATGTTCTCCAAACAGAATTTCATTCAAAGCGGGAGCTATCCGCGCGGGACAGGATTACTCCCCACGTGTGTGCGCAAGCAAGCACAAGTGCACTTTCTATTCCACAGTCATAATCCAACTGGACGACAATCCGACACGACAGCAGGGAAATCACGCACAAATCCAACGGCTTTATGAGCTTTCCGAGGCACGAGTATATACATAAAATTTAAATTTAACCCAATTAATGACATTTTAGTGCAATATTATTTATCTACAGCATAATTAAATCAGAAATGAAAAATACGGTAATGATGAATTTAATTTTATATAAATACATAGTTTATTTTATCTGTTTAAAGGAAATACTGTATAAAGCCGGAGTAACTGGTTTGTAGAAGTTAATTATATATAATTAATTACCATTAATGTATTTGCATAATGTATGAGCATTTTAATGAATATATATTGAACACAGATATAAAACTGGTCTTATCCAATCCCTAATCAATGGTACCTCATTCTTTCATTTAGTACAGCATATATTAATTACAGTTACACTACATACCCTTCAACAGAGTGCCTCAGAGAGGAGATAGTGCGCTATACAGGCGGGTTGGCACCCGTAGGTTTTTATTATTCTGGGTTGTTATTGGGAAGACGCCGCTGCCCATCTCCTGTTTCATGTCTCTCTGTCGCCTCTTACGATCCCCACGGGGTGATATGGGGTAGTTGATTCTTTCACTCTGTCACAGGCGGCTTCCGTGGTACTATTGTGCTAAAGTTTAAAGTCTGAATCTACACTGAATGTGTAAGAACTGGTACCATGACTGAACTTTTGGGCTCATTGATTGCGGGCGACGTTGCGCGAAGTCATTCGGAGCAGCAGTCACTAATGCCGCCGAATCATAGCAAGACTTGCAGTATAACTTGATATAATATCAATAGTTAACAACTACTTACCTGCGTCGTGTCCTACATCCTCATAAATGTAATGTTATTCAAAACAAAAAGTAGAATTTAAATATTTTTTAGCTTGAACATCTTTTCTTTTATATTTGACTCGATTAAAAAAAGATCTTTCAAGTGATATAAAAATAGTATATTATGGGGGCGAGTAGGTATGGGCGTGAGAAGAAATGTGGGATTCCAGGTGTTGCGTGATCAGTTATTTAAGTTAAACTAATACGTATGTCCCACGGCAGACCACAGACTTTGAAAGTTGGTATATTGTGGTTTGTCAAACTGTACATGTGAGAATATTACGTTTTAATAAATCGCAGATGAAACTTTACACAAGATTGTTTCATTGCTAACAAACAATTTTGAAATAATTAGCATTAAAAATTTACATTTTTGTGGTTTCATATGCTCGAGTACGCGTACTATAAAGTATAAGCTTGGTAACACTACACTTTGTAGAGTAGTTGTTTAAATACTAACTACACTAAAAGCATTATATTAATACTACTAATACCATAAAACGAACCATATCAGCTAAGTTTTAACGCTTGTGATTGTGTTTGCGGATTCAACACCACGACTTTTTTAGTTTCGCAGTCATTAATCATTAATATTCATAAATATTTATCTCAGTACGATACCAATGCTATTTTTATTAAGGAAAAGCCAAAGGTCATTGCCATATTCTTGCACAATTTTCTGCAACATAAAATATGTAAGTTTATTATGATAATGAAGGAAGCTTCGGACATGGTAGAATTTACACCATTGCCTTAAAATAAAATAAAAATGTAGTAAATTACCGTCTTATAAACCCGTTTACAGTTGATCGTTGGACTTGGTACTCTCCTATTGAGAATTAGCTGTAATTGCAACGCCTACAGCGAGCGTTATGGCACTCCAATCGCTGGTCGGATTTATTTTACATGTATCATAGACAAGAGGATTATATCATCGAATATCGGAAACACTAAGATCTTTTATAGACGCCTTTCATAGACGTTACCTATTATAATTCGCCAGATTTTATAAATCAAGCATTACCTGCTTTTAAATTTGATTTAATACTAGAAAATTAAGAAAAACTGATTTTATTATAGAATCATAACAAGTTATTCTTTCAATAATCACGTTGAAGCCAATAAAATTGTTAATTGCACTTTTACGTGCTTATTTATTTCATACTCGGCAGTATGGGAAAACATCGCGAGGAAACTTGCATGTCTGAAGAATTCAAAAAATATATTGACAAGACGTAAATTTCGCCACCACGCTTTGGAATCTCAGAAAGGAGAGTAGGGTTGTGCCCATCAATAGGACGTATTTAGGCTGTGACTTTACTTTACTTTTATAGCATAATTGAAATTATATAACAAACTATGTCAACTTACATGCGCGTAAGTCACGCGCTTGGCCAAAAATGAAACTATTAGTGATACGACAACAGACGATCATTTAAATCAACCGAATATTTGTAATAAAAATACGTTTATACTCAAAATAATTTATTGAAAATATTCAAATAAATTTTCTAAACTTTAACAAAAGTTGATGTTTCGAAAGGTTGCCTAAATATATCATAAATGCCTACACCTACACACTAAGCTTTATAATGACCTATCCTATAGCTGTCCAGTTGATATATTAACTATCAGATGGATTTTTCTGACAGATTACATTTATCTGATAATACCTGGATTTTAAACGATTTTGTAGTCTGATTTGATATTGTATAAATTATTGAATTCATGATGACATGGCGTGTGAATGACTAAGGTTGATAATTCACAATATAACTAATAATTTTTTCTCCGCCATGTGTACTTTTTAATACATCTAATTTTATTTGTATCTATATTAATTCTGTTGGGTTTTATTCACAATGATATTATGTTGAAAGGGAAAATATTGTGACATTTCTTGCGGCTGCCATTTTGACTACATAGTTACAAAAATGGGATATTTTTTTCTTAAAGCTATTTTTGTGTGTCAGCCCAGCCCATATTTAGTAGACGATCTATTTTTCTAGAATGATTCTATGGAGTATTATGAAACAAAATTCATTTAGTCTTTATTGTTTTTATAAACAATTTTATAACAAATTATTACGTTTGTAATTATTTAGAAGATCACTTACCGACTATAATAAACAATCAATTCAATGAAACAATTACTTGAATTATCAATGAAGCCGTACGCCACTAACCATCTTAGTTTTCTACAGAGGTTATCAAACTTATGTAGTTATTATTAGTCCAGGAGGAATCGGCGCATGAGTACCGAAAACTATTTCACCACAATTTTTTATGCGATTCTGTTCAAATAGTCCTACTGATGATATAAATGCATGTTGCCATGCGGCAACTCGGTGCCATATTGTTTAAACCGACTTTTTTTTCAATTGCAAGGAATGGTTATTTTCAAACGGGACAAATGATTTTTTATATTCTTTGATGAAATACGATAAAAGGTCTCATGACTTTTAACGATAAAGGTAATATTTTTGGAGATATGAATTTTTGAATGTTTGAAAAATCCCAAATTCATATACTTTGACTGAGTAGTTATCAATAATGATAAAAAGTTGGTAGTGACAGTTGCCCAATGACCTACTGCAATTTTTAATGTCTCGATGCACTCTTCTATTTTGTATAATATGCTCAGAATTTTTTAGAAGAGCACATTACATAACTATGTGTGCAGTGATTTTCTGTTTCGTTTACATTCTTACTTATTTCAATTGTGCTCAATACCTACAGACCTACAGTACCTAATATGAGGATTCCTTAACATTACACAAACATTTTCCTTAAAAAGGAATTACATATTGAGTATTGTTGTGGTGTGTGACTAGGTTTTTGTTTGAACTATCTGTAATACTCTTTACATTCCTAATATATTCTACTATTCTTAATATACTAATATTAATATATAAGCGGGTACTCAATATTTATTGCCACTTTACAGTAAAAGTGCTAAATTTGAGCTGAAGACTTCATTACCAACCATTGAGGGCTTTTTAAAATATGAAGCAGCTGTATTACTTACATTTTTTTTTTATAATAATATTTGTCTATATTCACCACACGCTAATTCGGACAAAAGAGTTATTTATTAGAATAAAGTCATAAAAATGGTACTTAAAGAATCCTGTTTTAATCAAGTTAAATGCCTCCTCTACACTACTCGCGAAGTAGATCGAAGTTGGACGAGGCGAATAGTGTAGAGAGGTACTTCGATTGTGCACGAGTGTGTAGTCACGTTCTTCGGACTGCGATCGACTTCGACGAGCACTTCGTCGAAGTTACTTCGCGAGTTGTGTAGAGGAGGCATAAAAAACGAGAATATAAAAAAAAATTCGACGCGTATATTTTTTATGTATGTTCACAATTTTTCTCGGAAACGGCTGAACCGATTTAAATAATGATTCTTTTTATTAAATATTTTATGCTTTAGGAGTATACATATTATATTATTTTCATACAAAGGAGACAATTTCTTTTTGTATGGAACCACCACCACCGTAACCAGGCGTAACTTAATGAATAACATGTCGATTTATTCCTTATAATCTATAGATTACAGTAGTAATATTAGTTTAACCGTATCTAACGGGAATACTGAGAAATTAACAATTAAAATATGAATATCATAATAACCTAAAAATAAACTAAAAGTGATTGTCTAGTAGTATTATAAGTTAAAATATGCACTGGTCAGTAATTAATAGTATAAAACAAAGTTGTAGGTACATTCAGCATTTATAAAATCTTTTTAGTAGTTCCTTCTTCCTTACAAGCATTTTATTCATATTACATTAGCCAGAACAAGAATATCAAAACAACTCTTTTTTTCAGATTTCATGATTCCGGTTAAATTTTCATAAAATCTTTAGGCCGTTTACTATAATAATTTGGTATCTTTTCTTATGTGTAATAAAATTAAGTTACGTTAAAATTTCTAGTGGGCCCAAAAATTATTGTCTGCTTTAGAGAAAAAATTTCACGCCTAAATGTGGAAAAATAGGGGAAGCCGATTTTAATGTACCTGTTTACCTATTTATTTCATTAAAGTTGTTTGCCTTGAACTTATGATATTCCTTAGACCACTCAAAAAAGGATAAAATAATAGAATATTTAATAAAAAATAAAACCGATTAAAAATACAAAAGAAATCCACATAACACATTCTAAGTTAGGGCTTTACTCTTTATTTTTCGATAACTTTAACACTGATTTCAGAAGCTACGTGGAAATTATTTTATTTTTTAGTTTTCGAAGTCACTCATATTTTTTATCGTAAGTTTAATTATTTGTTTAATACACACGTTGCAAAAATAACCATTTTATGTAATACTGTCCCAGATGAAGGGTAATGATTTTTAAGAGCTGATAATATACATGCAATGTATGCATGTATATTATCAGTTCTTAAGTGACCTCCTAGGTTACATTTTCAATACGAAGCTCGCAAAAAAAAATCACCTACTTTATCGCGCATTCTTTTGAGCGTGTTATTTGATAAGTTAACAATAGATCACGTCAGTTGTTCTTCGTTTTTCAAACCTAATGTTTTTGTTTACTCTCCAACTGGATTTGGATTGTTTCAAGAATACCACAGCTGGTAAGCATTTTGCATTAACTTGCCGCCCTGGGCAGACAGGTGGCGAAGTGAATTGTTGGTAATGCCGCCCCCCATCATCTACTCTTTTCAAGTTATACATTTCAATCGGCGTGTATATGTTAATATCAATTTTAATTTCTAACCTAGTTATCTATAACACATACACTGCCGTCAGTCATCCTTTAAATGCAGTACTCCGTGCAAAGTGACTGACACGGCAGCATAAGGGTTAAGTACATTTAAATACGACATTACACAGTTTACTTGGCGATATAAAATAATAGCGACATAACTCAGACACTTAAACTCATCTCACGGATGTGTTATGGTATTTTTATCGTATAAAAAATGGTGTAAAAGAGATGGTTCCATAACTCACCGTAGCAGTCTTTCATGTCTCTCTCTGTCGTAGGTGGCGGCGGCGAGGTAGTCGTCGGCGATCGCGTGATGCAGCGGCGCGTGCATCGGCGGCTGGTAGCGCTGCTTCCACAGCAGCTCGCCGGGGTAGAGCGTGGGCGGCGGCGGCGGCGGCAGGTGCAGCAGCGGCGGGGGCGGGCCGCCGCCGTAGCCGTGCGCCATCCCGCGCCACTCGCGCTCCTCCACCGAACTGGCGGACCCGCCCGAGCGCACCCCACTCACGCCCGAGTCGGACCTCTCGTCCGCATCGCGCGCGCACACTATCACACAGTCGTCCTCCTCGGAGGCCACGGCGCTGGCAACACCATCCGCGCCCGCACCGCCACTCACAACACTCACTTCACCCTCACTGATGTTCGCGCACACCGGTTCGCTCACTTCCTCCGGTTTCACGCACTTATCGCTCGGCTCACTGACGCTGGCAACATCACTCGCGCTCTCGGCACCTGGAACAACGAAAAACAGACTTTAATTTCGATGTAAATAATACTTCAACACAATAGCCTTTCATATCAGGGGTACCTCGTTTAGAGCCGGGACGGTATCAGAGGCAGCTAGACTAAGTAAGTGGCGCAACTCTAAAAGATGACTACATATTTGTGCCATTTCCTGTAGAAACTATCGGTCCGTGGGATCCACGAGCGGTGAAGTTTCGTAAGGAACTATATCGGCGATTTGTCGTCGCTGCTGGTGGGTGATAAGCGGATAGGTTCTTTTCTCGCTTAAAGGCTAAGTTAAGAGAGGAAACGCAGCTTACTCCGCGGGAAGTATGACTGTAAGATAATGTATGTTTTTAGTTTAGTTTTATTTTTTATTATGGTAATAAATATGTTATATTTGAATGTTATGTCAATAAATGATAGATTAAACTATATCCAAAACACGTAAGTGTAGCCAATATCGCCTCATTCACACTACGCCCATTGCGTTCGCAAATATAAGCATTATATAAAGACAAGGCCATTTACAATAAATCAACAAGCAATTTAAAATCTCGAGCACACAATGAAACGACCGATGCGTTGCGTCTTCATAACAAGGCTGTTTATTTCCTCGCTTACGTTAGATTCGAGGAACAGTTTTATTGGGTCGAGTTGAAAATATAAGCCATCAGAATACCACTTATTGACTGTAATAATGTGCACGTTCGTAAATAAACCTTGATTGACTGATAATTATTGCATCAGAGACTTTCACAGTCGCAAAAACTAATAAATCAGCCTTGACGTCAAGCTGCGTGACGAGAATAAGTTATCGGAGTCACGTTCCGTTGCGCCAAGTTTATTACAAGTGTCGCGAACCGGAACAGGAAGATGACATCGTGTGGTGATATAGACTGGCAGGTGGGTGGACTATACTGGCAGAGTTGGCTAGAGCGTGGCGATCGTGAATGACGCCTGGGCGGGAGCCAAGACAAGTCCGCGTTCGGATGTTTGGCGTAAAACCAGAACGGGGGCAATGTGACAATAGCGCAGACATACCGCGACGCATTCGAAATTCAATTTATATCCGATAATCACTTTAGAAGGCCATAAATATATTATGTAACAGTTTAAGTGTTAATTAGGTAAATAAAGTTATAGTCTTTAATGAAAGACAATAAAAAATATTTTAAAATAAATTGACAATGAGCAACGAAAATGTTACCTTTACCTTATTAGATTGTGTTACAACACGTTAAACTATTCATGACACAGTTTACAATAAAATAGGTAAGTACCTCATACGAAATTCGAAACGATATCTTCACGAAAGCGAAGTTGCGTGACTGGTGAGCAACAATGGAATTATAATGAGATTCTATTAACGATCCCATTTACATAATCGCATAAATAATTGTTTAAAAGAATACAAACAGAATAAAAGAAACTGTCTATTATATGCATCTGTTATCATTAATCTAAAGATTTCATATGTACGTAATTAAAAAAATAGAATGTTTTTCAAACAATCCCCATATAAATAATTAACCAGTGAAGAATACTGGCATAATCTTATCGCATTAAAAACAAATGGACTGACGTAATACAAATAACAGTTCTATTATTAGAATCCAGATAATCGATTGCAAAATTACAATAGTCAGCAATAATAAAGACGATCGATGTTTCCGAAAACGTAAATATTCGATAACTAGAAATTGAACAATTGTTTTCAAGATAAAAAAATACAATGTATAAAAAAGATAATACCGTACCTTTTATATAAATAAACAAATGACTATTGAGCGAATGTAAACAAAAGGTGGGTGGATGACAATACGACAATGATCAACGGGATGGCACAATGGGGTAACAAATAACACGTAGGAAAGGCGACCGTGTCTAAGTGTCGGCTGACTGACAAGACAAAACGTCGAGGCGGAACTGGCAAGAAGTTTTTATTAAATAGAAAGCAAAGGCAAAAAGTTGACGGAGTCCGAGCAATCGACGCCGTCTGAGATCCTGACCAGCAATTGAATTATTCATGAACAGTTCCGAGTAGGCGCAACTATAATGCAAGCGCACACCGCAACAAGTAGCTTTTAGGTATTAGTTACACTATTCAAACTAAGCTATAACATTAACTACGCGTTGTCATTTCCCTCACACTTAATTTATTTAAGAACAGAAACAAACAATATTTTTTCATTATAATTGCTAACATTTGCATACGCGCATTACGCTTGTTTTTTGAATAATTAATTTCAGCGTTTTATATAAATTTATATATGTTTTCCAAGAATATTCTCAAGTTCGCAATCGTGCTGTCAGCTCACATTGTATATCTATTGTTTACAGCGGAACTCTTTAAATACTTATAAATATTTAAGGTGTTATCAGAAGTAGGTAGCCTGTTAGAAGATCGACTTGCAATACTTTGATAGAAATATCATTATAATAGAATATTTTTTACTGATTGGTGCAATAGTAATAGAAAGTATTGAAGTATGCACAACATTGCGTGTCAATTGTATTTGCGAACTCTCTGGATAACATGACTGGAATAAAATATTGCTTCCTACATGCGTTATGTATTCTTTAAGTGTGTATCTGTTCGTACTCTCATGTAAAACTGTTCCAAGTATCAATTGTAACATATACATCATAGTGAATTCGGCGTAATTCAACTTAATAAATGTACAGTGTAACTTTAATATTAAAGCATGTTAGTCGAATCAACTAAAGCCATCTCGTTAAAACCACTAGAGCGTGTTGACTCGCGGACCGTGTAATGAAGCACTTCCACTTGGACAATAACCGTTGTTACTTAATAGGACATTTAGTAGTGATAATGCTTTCTTTGTGAAACCATAAAGCAATTATCCCGATGTTACTTTACGTAATGTTAACTTTAGTGCATAAGAAATATAGTTTTTTAAATTAAATAGGTAACAGATTGAATGTTGTTAAGCATAAACAATCTACTTTGCCTTCTTTCTATATAGGTAATGTAAACACGTGGGTAGTCGATGGATGAAGTGGCTTGGGACCTTGGGAGTCATATGACATTCTATGGGGGCGAACTATGTTCAGCATTGGATAAGTGAACGGCTGTAGTGACAGTGTGTGCTAGTGAATGTAAACTTCATATTCTTGAAATTTTAATTCGAAAATAATAAAAAAATCTAATGTAAAGTATCGAGTACCTTTTATTGATTATGTCTAGCGAATTTATAACCTTATTCAATAATCAGCCTACGACAGCCAAGTGATAAACCTCGTAGAATATGTAATTACTATATAAAACCGTTTTAAAATAGGTACTTACAAAATAACAATGAATTTTATTACGGAGGTAAATTGTTTATTCTTATAATTTTAGCATCATAAATATGGTAGTGTAAAATTGTTGATTTTATTGTTACTTAATACCACCTTGAAGATATGGTCTGGTATAGAGTTGCATTGTATCACGAACTCATGACGGGCATTTTGCACGCGAGAAAATTGCGCAATGCATGCAACCCTACTATTGATTAAGCTCCGGCACCGAGGCGGTCCGGCAATGGACAATCCTTCCCGTATCTCACGACATGTCCCGAAGGTTCATGACTAGACTGGATTCCCCAAGTAACGTACAAATCGAAGACTATGTTCTAAATTCCGTCTATGTATATTACGTGATCACGACACGACTTCCTCTTTGAGTCCAACACTTATCTCATTTCATACAAGATGGCGCTACATTTGCCTCCGTGGCATGTAGACGTGTATAATCAATGTTTAATATACAATAAATTGTAATTAGAAATAATAGAAATATTAAGTATGTCGAGTAAAGAAACAGTCTACATGACATGACTTTAACACGCAAGATCTTACTACATTAATTGGAAATTAAAAAATATACATATACTTAAATATTAAATACCAAACCAAACTCTATACTTACTTGATATTTTTATATTATAATTAAGGTAGGTAATATTACATCAAAATACAAATTCAGTTGGATTATTCTAATATAGAACAATGACTAATCGAGAAATATAAGAGCCGCAACGGGTCAGGCAATAAACAATGGGAGGCAAGATAAGCGAGCCAAACGTTTTACGTGAACAATGCAAGCTCGGAACACTCATATTATATTCGTAGATAACAAGCAATTAAAGATCACTCGGGTACACAAGCCGTAAATGCCGTTGTGGTGGTATTTGGATGGCACCTAAAGTATGATTCTTTTTACATTGCTGTTTATTCTACTTAACTCGTAACTTAACTAAAATTTTATATACACTTCTTGGCAATAAGTCCACAATCCTTCCCACAACGATAAACCATCTTACGATAGGACATTAGCAAAAACTGAACATGTATAAATGAGCTACTTACTTTGTAATGTGTACTGGACACCGCGGAAAGTAATTTGTTAAAATAATTTATTATCACAATTGCAATCACATTAAATTTTAACACAGTTATTAAAAATTACTCAGCGAACAAAATCACTGATTACAAAAGTCACTATCACAGATATCCGAGTAAAATGTGGATAATCCTCTTCGCAAACCGTTGAAAATTGTAAAACAATTCCAAAGATTGCCCTTGAAAGCGGTCAGGAAATTGAAGCAGCCAAGCGTTCACCTGCACACACTTACACACATACACACCACACCGCGCCAGTTGGCTATAATTATATGTATATTGTAGGATTCACGACTATATGCTAAAATTATTCGTTGTGAACGTACATTCTGCTGCACAAACGTATTAAAGCCTTGACGGCGCACAAAGAACTGAATCGCGGGGAAGTGTTCGCAGAGAAGGGGGTGGGGAGGTGCGGGGGGCAATCGGGCGCGCCAGTCTCGCGTCGGCAACGTAGCAGGCAACGTAGCAACAAGTGAACGGCGCGGACGAGAGGTAGCCGGGGGACAGGGTTGGAAATGGGGGTCTCCCCCCGCATAAGAACGCACCTGACAGCGATGCACACAGCACCCTTCTTCCATGTAGCGATCCACTATCCACTACTAAAACAGGAAGAGCAGATGTCAATAATCACGATAAAGTCCGACATTAAATACTCGCCACTTTCAACCAACCGGTGGTACCTGTATCAATTGATACGTAAAAAATGTAACTAGTCGTTAGGTAGGTAGGTTACTACGTGCTTTTGATTACTTATAGTCGCGTGTTTGAAATGTAATCTTATAATTATTTATTGTATAATTTTACTCCTTTTGATATTATATGTATTTATTTCAAACCAACATACATAGAATAATAATAATATACAACATTTATTACAATAAAAGAAACTAAAAACTAAGGACATCAAACAGTCGTATTCCCCGCGTTGTAGCACCAAGAACGCTGACTTCGATTCCTTGCTGAATGGCAATACTCAGCCTTTGGGTGAGAACAGAACCAGCCCTCACACTAGCGGCAGCGAAACTTGTCCCTAAGTGACAAGAGATGAGAGGACGCCAAAATGGAACGCACGTAGCCACGGAATATAAAAAACAACATTTTTTATATTCCGTGGCTAAAAAAAGAAACATTTCCTAATATTTATCAATGACAAAAATTTATTCCCGAATGAAGGACAATATCCTTTAGTATAATATAATATATAATCCAATTAGAAAATGATTACACTGTGTGTATGTGTAGTACAAATACGGTCTTTATACCAATTAGCTTATTACGGTCACTAACTAGCCAGAGTATTGTACCCACACACGAAAAGAATGAAGCTAAAATATCCGTTTAAAAATAGATTTTCTCTGGAATTAGTGCAACATAAACAAAAATCGATCGTTGACCAACATACCGGGAGAATTTAACGCATCGGCAATCATTTGGCAACCTCCCAAGCATTCGGCGACAATCCATCGCGCTCTAAATTTAGTAGCACAAAGTAAGTAAAAGAAAACATTTGAATAACAAAAAGATGATAGACGTATTTCTCATTTCGTCTGTCAGTTGAACCAAAACATCATTTGCATTACATTTAATATTTTTATCATAAATTAGAGTAGGTACCTAACACTTTGTAACATTGTTTTTTTTTGCAATTGAAGGCCTTCAAAGCGGAGTATACACGAACAAATTGACAAGCAAACAGGTTTGTAAAGTTTTTTTTAACGTTAAAACAAGCAAAGAGGTCGCGTATCTGTATTAGCCTCGCGCTAATCGTGTTAGCGGTAACACGCGAATAACTAATACTCAATAATTTGCAAGCATTCGTGCAATACGGCAAAAAAACCCAACGTAATAGGTAACCGTTTCGTATACACGAACCAAAGCAGTTTTGTGTGAGTCAAACTTCCTTAACGACTCTTTAATTTGTTTCGTTCCAAATAACTATGAAAATTGTTTCGATAAGAAATTAAGATAACCGTCTATCATCGGGCACAATCACGTATACGCACATAATCACATGTCGCAAAAAAATTACCTACACACTTATATAAATATCAAACAATTTGTTTTCGTATGTTGATAAGTTAGATAACCCACACATATAAGAGGCGAGAATTCGTAGATAGGACGTTTAAACATCAGTCGATAACCTGGTTGCAGTGGCTGATAAGGAGCCCACAACATTTGTTTGAACAGGGCTCTGTCTAAAAAGTGCAAATAGCTCCCCAAGTAAATCGGGTGGGGGGTCAGGTAGGTGATATACCTTTGACGAATCCTGTAATTAACAATCACAAGATACTCTTATTAAATAAGACATAATATATCTCTCAATTATTAACACCTTCGTTCAAAATCAATACGTTAACAATACGTTAAATTCATCATATTATAACACTTTACATAGACTAAAGCATAATATCCGTATTTTGTAATTTTTAAACAAGTTCGTTGTCATTATTCATCATTTAAAAAGCTAAAGCATAACTCATCTTTAGCAAAATAGGTATAGTTTACTAATGAACAATATATTGAGTTGGCTCCGCGTTGAATAAAAACAGATAAAAAAAATAAAAAGTCTACAGAAACCGGTACACAATAAAGGTTAATCTCATTTCAATTAATACCGATCAAATAACGATTGACTACGCCTTCGTATTGAGGCCACAGTAATGTGTGCAATTAAAAATAAAAACGGGCGAACATAGAGCCGTTGTCAAACAGGCTTGTTTAAACATGATAAGGTTATCTTGGAATTATGTTATCGGTGTCAAAGAAAGCATTGTCGTTCGGATTACAAAATACGACAGAGACGAAAGTTTAGTGGCTTCGATTTCCGGATAAGGCGGGCGCCGCGTGGGAGTTTCAAATTAGTCTCACAATAATATTCGCCATTAATTTGTCTCAATTAAATATACATTCGTTGACGGGGAGAAAATAGAAATGGAAATATATAACTTTATATTAATTATATCTACCCGTATACATAAATAAAATTGAATTGTCTGTCCGTAATATTGAAATAATATTGTATTAAGCTCAGGGGGTTATTTGCATCCTAGTATTGAATAAAATGCAACACTTATAACTACTTCACGTATTATCACTTCTGTCTAAGCTTCTTATAGTGCTAAGATCACGATATAAATATACTATTTATTGTGCTTAAAAATCTATACCAATCTAACATTGCATTTGGCGCTAATAACCTTTTAATACTAGGCTAATACAGAATAGCCTAGTCTAAAAATATAAACATTTAAAGTTAGTGATAGCTTGCTCTGCTTACACAGCTGCGGACCAACGACGCGACGCCGCGATGTCACTATTAAATACATTCAAATCGCGCCTCACATGATGTAATCACTATGAATCATGGCGAAATACGGTTAAATCTTCACTACAAAAGGACTAAAATCCACTATTCTTTATGTTTCATGTCATATTAATAAAATGATTCACGAAATAGCCAACAGTGGGATAGAAATTCACGAAATTTATATGAAATAAATGCAAGAATAATAATGTATTCAATATAATTTTATCTGATTATTATTTTATTCATTCAGTGCTCCCGCGTCTAAATAGATGAATATGCTAATGTTGCTACATTATGGATAAACATATTCATGCAAATGCTGGTTAGTTTTAATCTTTTAGAACTAAAATGTATTTATAACAATGGAAAATATTTCAATTGCTAGTATATTAATTCGTTACTGTAAATTTGACGTCTTTTGTGATTAATTAACAAAATATGATGCATTTGAAATTGGAAAACATCTTATTTCATAAGTATTTATTATATTTTGTTGTAAGCACAAATGCCTTAACAATTATTGGGAAAATATTTTAATTGCTAATATATTAATTCGTTACTGTACATAATTATGACGTATTTTATGATTAATTAACAAAATATTATGCATTTGAAATTGAAAAACATCTTATTTCATAAGTATTGTATTTTGTTGTAGCACAAATGCCTTAACAATTATTGGGAAAATATTTTAATTGCTAATATATTAATTCGTTACTGTACATAATTATGACGTATTTTATGATTAATTAACAAAATATTATGCATTTGAAATTGAAAAACATCTTATTTCATAAGTATTGTATTTTGTTGTAAGCACAAATGCCTTAACAATGATTGGGCTAAAAAAACACGTGTGTAGCAATTTCGTCAGTACGCGGCGTAGTCGCTGCCGGTGATCGAATGTCAGAAACCGCACGATGCAATAAATTGTTGTCTCATGGAGAGTAAACATTGGCGTTCGCCCGCATTCATGCATAATTGATGAGGGTTCGGAGCGAGCGTGGATTCCAGGCGGTCACGACTTGCGGCCGCCGCGCACCTCCGGCAGCCATTTTGTGGAGCCTGCTCGTTCCAGCAACGTGTGTCGTGAATTTTAATACGACCTTATAGTACAAGACACAGCGCAACTCGCTCTGATAACAATACCCTAAATTTAGAAGTCATAATTTGCCTACAATCAAATCGCTTCCGACACGCTCGATTTACAAAATGTTACAATCGTGACGCTAACGCATTGACTTTAACATAAGCAATCTTCACGCGAGTATGCAACGTATAATTAATGCATAATGATCGTTATTAGTTTCTATCGCTGATCGAGTAAATAGACCGTGAGCTAGTGCAATACACAATAAGCTTAGTGATATATTATAATAGAACGCTAACTCTGACGCGCAATGTTCGTGCAATTGTAATCAAAAGTATTTTATTTTCTGCTCCATCGTTAATAAAGCCATTTCAGCTTTGGTATTCACATCTCTCGTTTAGGATTCGACACGGAAAGTTTTTCAAATGTCAGTGAGAGTGCATTAAGTGCAAATAGCATATTGCACGCACGGAGTAGTATGAAATTTGTCAAATTTGACATAGTAAATGGAGAAAGAGTGCATAAAGCTAACATAATAAATAAATAAATATTCAATTATAGAATACCAGCATTTTTAAACAACCATTTATTTAGTTTATTTTTCTATTGCAACAACGAGACTTCTCATTTGAAACTCTATTACAAAATAGGAATTTAAAAGTTTATATTCATATAAAGTATATAAAGTAATCGTGACACACACTTCGTACACTACCGCGAGTAGTAAAATTTACGCTGATACGTTGCGGTAGGACTAAAGGCGAAGCTCTTATTATCGAATCGATGCATCGGTAGAAGTGTTCCCGCGTGGGGCTGTAATAAAGCGAAATGAAACACCGCCCGCACGGCAGTCATGCAACCGCAAGCCAGGCTCCGATACGTTCAAGTTACCATGAACTAAGCTTTTATCGCTAATCATCGACCATTGCGAATCTAGATCGAAAATTGAAGCCAAAATAAATAGTTTTAAGTATACTGGTTTATTATTAAAATTAAAGCGTGGATGCTATTATATATTATTTTTTATTAACATCATTATCTATTTGCCCTGTTTTTACCCGACCTCTTGGGTAAGGTCTCTTCATATAATGGATTGAGAGCCAAAGTATACTAGATGTTTTCAGTATCGATACCACGATACCGAAAGTAGCCTTTGATCTTTGCGTTTGCGTCTGCTGCGTTTGCGTTTGTAAATTGTGAAACCTGTGTAAGGAATGTAATAAAAAAATCATACATACCTACTGCTTATCACTCATACATAATTAAACAGTCTTTTTTTAGTAATGATGACAAATTGCGCAATGACAGAAGAACGATAGAATTTAAACAATGTATAATACGAGTATATACTTGGACCTGCGACAGAAGCGTTTATTAAAACGGTCGATTTGTGCGTCGAAGGTTGTGTCTACAAGCGAGACAGCTGCGAGCACAGCCGCACTTCCTGCGTTCGCATGGCCCATTGTTATTCTTCGTACTTTTTATGCTTGATTATCGAGAATAGTGTGAGCAATCGCACTTACGAATAAGTTCCCGCGTTCATCTTCTGTTACGTTTGCGACCACCTGATATTAAATAAATGTGGGAATGGAATTTTTGAGAATTGTTTACAAAACAAAACTAAAAAATTATATTTCAATTTTTGTTTGTTTTTCTATTATTCATCGGTATATATTTAGCCCGTGATATTGTGCCATGTTAATTACAGGAAAATAGAGAAAATACTTATACATACTACGCCGATTTAAAAAAATATCAGTCAAGGCATTTGCAATTTTCCCTGTTTTATATGAAAGGAATTCATCAGTTGTTATTAATGAAATCCAGAATATGTATATTAGTCAAAAGTTTTTCTGCAATGGAAAGTCTACCACGTTGCTTTCTGAATTGGCAGATTTCATGTCTTGGATAAATAAAATATTATCGAGACACATATTAACTTTTATTACACGAAAAACTAACTTTTAATAAAAGGACGTTAGAATGAAATTTTTCGTTAAAAAGCTGGCAACTTGCAACTTGTAAAAGGAAGAGTATGAGGCATAAGAGCCCGCAGTCGTGATCGGTCGCCACGACACGAGGCCCCCTGGTTTACTAATCAAAGAAAACAAAATAACTCCATTGTTAGCACGGGACGTTCTTGGATCCGCATCGTTTTCTGTCGCTGTGGTTTATACCACACGGCTAGCAGCTATTTATAGCGGTGTAATTTCTTCGAGTGCCCTCACACTGAGCTACAAAAACAAAATGCTTTTGAACTTTGAACTTAACTAACGTAAAAACACAATGTAAATTGAGCCTAAGGTTAACGCCAGTGTCATTGACATTATTGTCTTTTTAAATTATCAAGATTCATAATTCATAATAAGAATTATTTTTAGTAATAATGAGAGTGTGCATAATATGTAAAACTCGTTACCAAAAGGAAGGTGGCCACTCTGAGTGGGCTTGTCGAGCCCTTGGATGTGTGTTAGTGGGCTGCGGCTAGAGGAAAGTCCTCTCTCTATATCGCTGCAGCCGAGGTGGAGTCGCAAGGGAAGAGGATTGTTGGTATGGCGATGCGCCATCCGACTATCCTCCGTGACTTTGGCGGAGCTGTACCACTTGGTGTTTCCGAGTGCTCGTTTTTTCCTGGCTCCATGGCCTCCACATATCAGGCTCGGGAAGTTCGTTGTGCAGGTGGAGTAAGAGGCCGCGAACGGCAGTGCGCCTTGTGTTCCTGGTACGCCTTATCTGAGAAGGAAAAGGGGGAGGAGAAGTCCTCAACAAAGGAGGGGTTCTCGCTGGTGGGACCGCGGATGTGTTTGAAAGCGTTTCCGTGGCCCTGCTAATGTGTGGTGAAGGTGTAACAACATGGGGTTTTAGTAGGTGCGAGTCCGACATAATCCGTTCTTGCCCCCGCGAAGCGGGTATGCGTAGGCATTACCTCATTTTGAAACCCGGAACAAAATCCGTTCTGTAGTTACGAATAAGAACGTAGATTGACCAACGCAGCGTCAATCTTCGTTTTATATGAAGTATAAAGCTTGCGTCTAAGGCCTAGGTATTAATTGATACATTTATTTATTGTATGGCATTATATTAATATGATACATAAATAGAATGGAAGTTACGGGTAGGCCTGGGTATAGAATTTTTATCGATATATTTTGTCACACTGTCTTATCTCTATTATTAGTTCCGTGGACGTTCACTTCTGCTGTCAGCGCCAAAATGGCGAATTGCCTCAAATTGAATCAAATTGCCTCATTATGTCACGGTGTATAGCCAATCCATATATAGAGGTCAGTGATGTCAAGTTACTAAAAGATGGTAAATTTACAACGCCCGATTGTCGTACAACACAAACGAGTAACTGTAGAGTGACACAAAAAAAAATGTTTATTTTAACTATAGTTACTTCGTTAACTTTAACTTAGTTTTGGTCCATTGGAACAAATTTATATGTTAAAAAGTAATATTAATTTATCTGTATAAAAAATTTAATATTTTTTGTATCTACACATTGCGATGTGGTAAAAACTATCTCGATTTTTTTTAAAGCAGACTAAATTTAAGTAATAAAGAAGTAATAAAAATCAAACTCGAATAAAATGTCCTACATAAATTTACTCTTTATGCTCTTACACTGCCAACGAACAATATATCAATATCAAACAAAACGTAATGGCCTGATGTCGGCGAGCCGCAGCCGTTCATCACCACCACACTACCAGCGAACTGCCCGAATCTCCCCTGATATGTACGAGTTAGGGAGAACACCCGCCACCCCGCTTTATTTAAAACAGCCGCATTAAGTTCTCCTCTATTAATGCCTAACTGCAGCAGGTTATAAAGGGTTTTCCTTAGAAAATGCAGTCGAGCTATCGTCCGGTAATTTGGATATACGCCAAGCGATGTTTCGACACATTATACCGGCTCCCGTTATCGGATCTCTAGCCATTTTGAAACTTGTTCCAATAATTCTGTTGAAGTCTGTTGAAGTGAAGCAAAACTGTTTTTCTAGCACTAATCGATATTTATATTTTTTTAAATCGAATTTAAAAATAATCAATATCTGATGATCGTTACTTCCGTGAAAGTCAGTTCACAAAATATATTTCATGGCTGAACTTCCGCTCTCATTGACGTTTCCTATACTTACGCTTTATATTCAATTACGTAGATCATTCAAGTAGAATGTCATTAGTTATCATAATATTATTTTAAAAAAAATTACACACGTTAAATGTACAAGCTTTCGAATATTTGAAAACACGTGTAACTTTATTTTATGATAAACAATATTTACACCCATGTAAGAAAATTTGATATTGTAAAAGAAGTTTAATTTTCAAAATTCGTTTCTTTAAGAGATTATTAAGCTGCGAAGGGGACGACAAAAGGAAAATGTCACAATTAGGCGACGTAGAGGGGAGGTGAAGGGTCCGTTGGGTGGAATAAGGGTGGGAAATCCTCCCGCAAAACGCTACGACTCTGTTTACGTTGTCGGCCATTAATCGATGTAAAGCCGAGGGCAAAACTTTGATAAGTTATTTTTTTATTAATGGCGACATATTCTATTTATTGGTTATGTAATCCGGCTTAAATTATTTTAGGTATATTGAATAAAACTAACTTTACGGATTATATCACGTTTAATCAACTTATTTTTATTAATTCCCGAAATTCCCGACGTTTCGTGTGCTTTACAGCACCCATAGTCACGGGGGCTGAGTCCCATGACCATGGGTGCTGTAAAGCACCCGAAACGGCGGGAATTAATAAAAATAAGTTAATTAAACGCTATATAATCCGTAAAAGTAGTTTTATTCAATGTGTAGTGTTCGCGTAAATATAAGAAATCATTATATTTTAGGTATACTGTAAGAATCAAATATTAGTTTTTTCAGATCTTTATCCTTGTATATTATAAAATCGTTAGTGCGGCTGTTAGTGATTTATTTTTTAAATAGATTAAGTTCATAATTGTTTTGTTGAAACAAGAATAATAATAATAATCTTTATCGATAAACATATTACATTCACAAAAATTTACAGTGGTTAACAGCCCATAAACTAGGATATTATACCTGTATTTCAGGGGCTAGTTTCCTTCTTTGCTGATTAGAACACAAATTCTATGATATAATTGAACAGACATATATGTTATACATAATTAAACATCATATAAGGATATTTTATGAAGCTTATTTCCGCTGTAATCGCTACGAAAAGGACAAACGTAGCTGGAGCCCTCATTTTATTCTCATTTTATTCCCACACATGCGCCTCTGACCCCACTGAGCAGCTGATTTCATTCATACATATAAAAATTCCATTTGTTTCTTAAGCCATTCAAATTTACCGTACTCGACATATTTTTAAATAATCGTTTTTTTAAATAATTAATGCTGAAAGTTCGAATTTTAATTGTTGAAAAACATTTTATATGAAATATGAAATGAACGTGATACGTGTATTTAGATATGTATTCACAGTAGAACGCTGACTTGTGACCTATTTCTTGTTTACATGATACGATGAGCAACTGCAGTATTGAACTGACTGTCCAAGCATACTCATATAATATGTATTATTATTTAAGTTTGACTTAAATTAAAAGAGAATTTAAGACACGAGTTGTAGGTAGAAATTTATTCTAAACTTTTTGACTAAAAACTATTTGTTCAGGTTTAAAAAATTAGAAAAATAAAAATTTTAAAAGATATTTTAGCTTAAAAAAGTTTTAATCAGATGAAATATTCTAATATTAGTAAAGCGGCCACGTCAACCCTCCTCTTAAGTCACGAAGGACCGCAAAGAATCCTCACCGACCAACCCCTTGGCGCTTTCATTCACTCATAAAAGAAAAAACATTGATGTAAGATATGAAGGTAGACAAAGAGGGTTTAAATTATATATTGTTCTCGTTACTTCGAGCAATCTTACGTTTGTTTGCTTTGTCACTGAAATGCAATTAAATTTGCGTCGAGTTGTAAAGTAAATAGCGCTTTATAAAAAGTTTGAAATAATATTACTGGAGTATTTTTTATATGTTTTTAATTTTTATATTTTTAATTTCATTACATCTCTAAAAGGCCGCCGCGAAGTGGCGACTCGTAAGAGAATCGATTACCCCACTTGATCCCGTGGGTGTCGTAAAAGGCGACAGAGGAAAACTGAAACAGGAGATGGACAGCAGCATCTTCCTGCCAAGCGTAATGGCAAATATGCCCCCCATAATAATAAACATGTAAAGCTAAATCTCGCTTTGGAAATATTCTTCTTGTTTTAGTATGCTCTATTTACAAATTAAATTTACGAGTATTTACTCCAAACCAAACTCTTTTGGCTTGGTACTTAATCAAAGCTCTCTAAAAATACATGTGATTGATACAAATGATACCGCGTTGTATCTCTTCGTCGCCGAACCGACGCCTTTAAAAGAATCTTATTTAATCGGTGTAACAAAACCGGAGTGAACAAAATGGATCAACATCCTTTTTACAGTCCGACGGGATTCGGATGTGCTTCACGATTTTTTTAATAATCAACGCTACGGTCGGATGTTCCATTATCGAACAGTGACCTACATGCATATCAAGTTCCGATTATAACTGGACTACTATGGCACTAGGATATTGTTTATGTTAAATTATTAACAAAATAATTTATTCATATACAACGAGGAACAAGGTTGATGGTTATATTACATATACTACAATTTAATATGTTCTAATCTAATGATAGGTACTATAATACATTGAATTTAACTGAAAATTGTGTATGAACCTGTGAATTTCTTATAGAATAATGGTGAAAAACGAGCACACAGTCCACCTAATTGTAAGTGGATGCTGTGGTCCACAGTCATCTACATTTATCCTTGATTAAGAATTAAAATGCAGATGCGTTGTCACCCGTGAGGACTAAGATGGAATGCGTCGTTTCCAGTAAAAAGGGTCTTCGATTCTCTACACCCACCATAAGAAACACAGCAGCAGTAAGCTGCCATTTTACGCTGGTATTCTGTGAGAGCGTGGTGCTACTCCGGTCGAGCCGACCCATTTGTGCTACAACCAGAGCTGACCCATGGCCCTACCAGGTTAATTACAATTTAACTATACGTAAATTTATTTATAATTGGAAAACTAACAGGTATTGCAATATATGTTACATAATATTATGTAAGTCATAAAGTAAGCCTATTAAAAGGGTAATTAATTAAAGTAAATACATACAGTTTCTATTTAATTAATGAATCCCTTTGTGTATGAAAACTGAACTTAGACGTTATTAATATTAATAATAATTTACAAATAGAAGTACCGCAAGTACAAAAATGATCAGTCTTACAGTTTTACAAAATCTATTAAATTAATTACATGCAATTATTATTAGAATAAGTTTCGTCTGCAATTTGAACAATATAAATATACATTTTATTATAGAATAATAGTGACAAACGAGCACACAGTCCACCTGATTGGGAGTGGATGCCCATAGACATCTACATCTATCCTCGATTATGAGTGAAAAGCGCAGATGCGTTATCACCCCTGAGGACTAAGATGGAATGCCTCGTTTCCAGTAAAAAAGGTGTCCGGTTCTCTACACTTATCATACGAAACACGGCAGCATTTTTCTGCTGTCTAACCCTGGTATTATGTGCGAGCGTGGTCCTTTTCCGGTCGAGCCGACCCATTCGTGCTACAACCATAATAGCTGCAGCGTAGCTCTACCACGTATGAATGTAAGGGATTGTTAACATGTGAGGGATTGTTATACGAAGTTAACGAGAAAGTAACCTTTTAATATGTCGGGTCAGTTAATACGATTTTAAGCAATTTTATTTAACAAGACTAGATCAGCTACATATATAGAGCCTAGTTCGTAGCGGAAGGAGATGGAGACGAGAACATAGCTTCATAGCTTAAGGCATCTGGAATTTTATGCGTACACCCTGATGCAAATACATATCATAATAATCTTTATAGATTTAATAAAATTAAAGCAATTCAAAAAGATTGCTTCAATTTTATAAATGTAGATTTTTATTTAGGATTCCATACTTAACACGTATTATTCAGATAGCTTCGAACAATGTAACAAAACAAAATCAACCAAGATTTTAATTGACGACATTTGTAACGAGACCTAATAATGAAACCTAGAGTCATAAGTGCTTTATTTACGAAGTTTCGACATGTTGGTCAATTAAAAGTTTAGTAATTAAACACGAAACAAAAGTAAATAAATGAATTTATCTTAAAACTATTATTTATTATAAACGTAACTAAAATAAATTGTACGAGTATTTTGTGTTGGCGTTAAATGTCAGCGAAATAAAACTGTTACTCTCCATTCGTCGTGTTTATGCATGCAAATATACAGTTACGGTTAAAATTCCTTCACAGTTCGTGGAAATTGTTACGGTCGTATTAGATTAGTATAATTTGTTTACTTTATATACACAGAGACCATTAATTTAACAAATAATTGCAAGCATGAATCCACTGCTAGTTCATTTGACACTCACGAATTGTCAGAGACCTTATACGAGTATTGAATGCGATGTCAGGTATGGTACGATAAATGAATCATTAAACGTATTCGATAATCGTAATCGTTACAAATCGATTAGGTTCTATAAGCACGGTTTAAAATCAACCGCGATCCATACAATTTAAATGGCAACGCAGTTAAAACGGCAAGGCCAACGCTATCGGGCGAAAATCGGCAAGTTTTATGTAGGCCAGGCCGGCGGTTGTAAGGCGGCATTCCTCGGCATTTACAGTAGCGAGATTTACGAGCGTGATAGTTTCGTTTTCACGTACCGGTGGGTCCGTTGCTCAGGCGTTTGTTCGACCATTTTTATTTGCTGATGACTGCGCTGTGACCAATCGAACGAGATCTGCGTCGGTTCAATAGGTCGTCGCTTTATAGTCTGGTAATTGCAGAGCGAGGATGGCCGGGTGGGCTCACGACATATTTGTCATCAGTTTTTATTCGCAGCGAGTCGCGGCGCGTGACGGGCATGACGTCCGCACTCTACTTATCCATAGTCGATTTGTTGCGCAACCAACGGGACAGAGCGGTGGCTTCGTATTCAACGACGCTTTTATGCCTTTACTTTCTCAACCCACATTTAAACTAATCTGCACTTCGGTCTTCAATTTCGGTGAAACTTTGTCGGGTACGGTGTCAGCGAGACCATTCATTGTTTGTTTTGTTTTAGTTAGCAGTTTTCCGTTTTCGTTTGTCACATAATATTATTTTTGTGATATTTGAGCGATAAACTGACGTGGCTTAATATTTATGCATAGGCTGTCTTACTTTTGATATATATATATATATATATATATCAATGATAATAACCCTGGGAATGAGGTGGTCGCTACCAAGCAGTTTCTAAAATAAATTTTGTACTTAAATAGTTTGTACAACCATTAATGTAAACTTACTTTAAAAAAAAAGTCCCGCTGGGTTTCTTGCTGGTTCTTCCCAGGACAGAGGTTTTTCGAACCAGTGGTAAAGTAAAAATGACTTTCAATAAGAATTACACATGTAATCTATATTGAATAAAAATTATTCTATTCTATTCTATTCTATATATATATATATATATATATATATATATATATATATATATATATATATGGATATAAAGTGTACCGACGTTACATGGCAATTGATAAAAATAAAAAAGACGAAGGTTAATAGCGTTAGGTAATTCCACAGCCTTGACATGCTGCAGACATAGACGTGTGAAGCGAGTTCAATACGTACAACTAAACGATTTTTTGCAAACATTATGTTTACCACCTTACATTTTTGTATTTACTTTTTATATTTAATGACTTTTGTTTCCTTTAGAACGTTTTTACCAAGTTATTTGGTGTTTATTACCTATATTCATTAAATTAAAATCTTTAACTACAAAGCCATTCTACAAGGTCTTATGATAGGTATTATTCGTATTCAAGTTTAAACAAAATTAATAGGAGATAACATTCGGAAAAGTAAAAACCTTTAAATTTTTAATTTCACAAGTAGTCCACATAACTGATTTAATTAAGGAATTAATTATCTCTGCTTGTAAATTGTAACTACAGGTTGAGTATGTACATGAAGGTCTTAAGGGACCGGTTTTTAAATCATGCTTATTTACCACTAACTGCAACCGTTAAAGTTGTCTCAATTGATGAACATAATCAATATAAAGGATCAAATATTATTCTACAATTAGAAAATAATCTACTGTAAGTTTACAATTAATACACAAAATAATTTTTAACGATAAGAAATAAAAGATAACAGATGTAAAGAATCGTAAAGGCGTTGCTAAATCATATGACATCTATAGTACATTATCTGTATCTAACATAGATATAGATAATTTCACATCAGAAAAATAATACGTTATGAAGGTTGATAAGAATAAAATTAACTTATAAAGCTGTATCTATATAATATTTTGAATCTTTTTATTTCTATACCTCAGATACAGTTTAGGTTGAATGCATATCTTTTTTTTTTTAAGATAGCGTATGAGTAAAGTTAGTTTTTTTTACCTCATATTAAGCCAGTGTTTGTTTTCTACTGGTGAGTTATGTAGTCGTAATGGCAAAGCGCACTAACTAAACAAATGCCTGATTACTCTCACCGTGAAGACACCCCAATTATTCCACTTATTTGCTGTACGCATTAAGTAAGTTGTACGGATGTATTATGTGGTCGAAGAACGAAAGGAATGAAAGATTCTTAAGTGGCAGCCTCGTACTGGAAAGCGCAGTTTCGTGTATCCGCACTAAATGAAGAGGTGACATTGATGTTGAGACATACTGACAGCCGATTATTAAGGTGACTCAGGACCGTGGAGTAATACTGATGATAATAAGGAAGTTCTTTTGTCTTGTCAAAGATATACTTATTTATTTACAGAGGTCAATTAAATATATATGTCCTACACTAATGAGTTCAATGTGTCTGTATGTGCAATTAATTGCAAATCAAAAGGTCTGTTGGTTCGCCTGGGAAGAAAGGCTTTCGCGTGACAGCCTCAGGGCAGCCTCGTACCGGTAAGCTAAGTGAAGGGTAAGGCCCCTACTAAATGGAGTGACGATCTGATAAGACATTCAGGAAGTCGATTGATGCAAATGGCTCAGGATCGTGCTTTGTGGCATTCCACAGTGGAGGCCTATGATTGGCAGTGGATTTGTGGAGGGTTGTAATAATGATGAAAAAGGTGTGTAAACCACAATAAAGTATTTTATGGTAGTGTCATGTAAATAGACGGATATTGTAAGGATTTATTGAAACGATGTTCCAACCTAATAAATAAGTATTAGTAAGTACGTAAGTTAAAGTTAAAAAGTTAAAGTTACAGCCTATATACCGTCCCACTGCTGGGCACAGGCCTCCCCTCATTTCTGAGAGGGTTTTAGGGCAAGGAATTGTCCGCCGCGCTGCCCCAATGCGTGTTGGCGAACTTCACATGTCTTCGAAATATTTTTTTTTTAATTTCTCAGACATGCAGGTTTCCTCACGATGTTTTCCTTCACCGCCGAGCACGTGGTAAATCAGCACTTAAAATTGCAATTAACAATTTCATTGGTGCCGGCGGGGATCGAACCCGGTTTGCTCGCGTACTGTGAAATTTACAGCGAGCGCTAACCATCTGAGCTACCACGGCTCTTAAGTACGTAAGTACGTAAGTACGTAAGTATTAGTAAGTAAATAATATATAATTTTTTTAAATTGTTTTATTTTAAAGAAAGTTAATAAAATTAAATAACAGACAGCAATGTGATCATTCTGTTTGTGCGTAAACAAAGATTACGTATGACAATTGAACAAGTTCCGCAAGGTAAATATTTACAACGTGCATAGAACATGTAGTATTGTAAATACAGAGTCAACAATGCCGAGATAAGTATACAATAATTTTCCTCTTCATTATTTATTCAGAAAATTATCTTCAAGGATAAACAATGTACATTAACTAATTTATTCATGACCTCGGTCTTAATCTTCTTTATATATACTAGTATATTGACAATTGAGTTATCTATCACTTTGAGACCAGAGACGATATTTTCAAACTAAAATTCTACAAATGCGTATACACCTCGATGATTACGATGAAATACTGTACTTTTTTACTAGGATTCAGGACAAATGACCTGCCGAGGAGTCCGTCTGGGTTGGAACCACTCTCCTATTTTCTGCCTCCTCTTTGTTCCTCCTCTCTATTATCTATGTCTATTTATCCTCCTATTTATTCAACAACATTGCAACAGCATGCTTCTAATGATAACAACTGAAAATAATAAAAAATGAGGTTGCCTTCCCGCCTGCCAAGCGAGCTATCTATCACGCTACCTATAGGGGAATATATGCCAGCAGTGGCCTTTTGATAGGCTGTAATGAATGAATGAATGAAAATACGATTCACGCTTTGGTTATAGTATAGTTTTAATATGTGGCAGGGCGTTAACATTATATGTGTTGTGATGTTCGTTCTTTGGAAAATTTCGCAACGGATCTTCTTAGATTATGTCTGAATTTACAAAAGACTAACTAAAACATAACTATTAACCTTAAAATATATTAATTTTGAGTCTAATACTTTTTGAAACTGGTGTAAATTAAAATGTTAAAATTGTTTTTTTTTAATAACAAGTACCTCAAAGTTATAATTTAATATTTAATCGAAATTATATTAATAATTTTCATACCTACAGCAAGATCTAGTAACAGTCACGAATTAGAGCGCTTCTATTTAAACTAATCTACATATTATTGGACTGGAAGCTGTTTACCGCAAAGGACTTAAAGCAACCTATAATTAATACATAAATAATGTTTTTGACAGTAAGAAACGACCAAAGATTCCTTTTAAGTACGTAGCACCTACTTTCTGGTCTAAGAAACGTGAGAAAATACTCCGCACCTACTAAATTTTAATCAGGCAACATTAATTCGACAGAAACTGGACCCGTTTAAGGTATGTTGTAACCGGTCTCAAACCCCTATATACATAGAATTAGCTGTTTACAACATGACATTAGAAGTAATAGCCTGTTTCGCAGACCGGTCGAGCTGCTTTAATTAACGCGCATCCGGCTAATCGGACAAAACGCGATAGCATCGTTACAATACCGTTCCGAATCGAAAGTATTGCGGGAAATCGATAATTTTGCTTTCTAATCCCGTTTTAGATTAGATTGCAAATTACTGTCGTGTGTAATAGGTTTTGAAATGAAATATTAAATATCAATTGTCTATTTGCTTCCTTTATACTTCATTTCTAATATACCCTCAAATTAAGGTAACAATGGCGAACAATGCCTTTTTGTTTGTCGTTCTCTAATCATCATTAACTTGTTCAAGATAATGAATTAAAGCCAGAAGTCATTGCCTCATTTGAGGTGGGCGTTTATAATTCATGCTTAGTTAAACGTCGGTTCATGACTCGCTTTGTCTACCGTACAGGTCATATTTTTAACTTAATTCGATATACGAACAAAATACTTTAGGACAGCAACAAATGACTCCCGTCCCACGTTTCTTCCTCGAGTTATCTATTCATATTGTTGTGTCGGAAACATTCCAAATCGTCCGTTCGTATATTGCCAGACTAAGCTCGCCTAGGTGTCGCTCGTTGAAAGGCCGTTGGCCCGCTTCTCAGCGCGTGGGTCGCACATCAAATGTATTCACATCAGAATACTGTTACGTTTCCTGTACGCCGGTATTGTTTTTGCAACGCTCGCATTAATTATCTCATTACGCAACTGCAGCGTGCCATCACGAAACCTATTTATGCCGGGCTGCTAACGTTCACTTGCCAAAACCTATTAATTACGAACGGAGAATAGAATATCTCGGCGGCTAATCCCCCGAGACGTCTACGGTTACCGACTACGTTGATTAATGTCTGTGAGGTTCGTTTAACTGGTTCTTTGTATATAAGTATTAAGAATCTATATATCGGCTTTGTAAAGGCGAACAACCTTCTGTTGGATATTTAACAATAATTAGGTTCGATTAAAAGGTAACTTTAATTACAAAAAGTAGTAACCTTGTAGCGTTCACACGTTGCTTAAGCCATGTTGCTATCGATAAAGTAAAAATGAAAGTATAGAATAGCATAATAAATGTATATAGGTGTCGCTAACGTATCGGTAATGGTAACGCCTACTTTCCACAAATGTCGACTAAAACAATGAACGCGGGAACGAGAGAAGATCGTTCAACCGACAGACGATCAGATTTCTCTGCCACCTCGGTGAAACGGTAGCAGGCGTGCAATGAATGTCGATAGAACCAACTATAAGTTATCTCATAGTCGATGCGTGTGACGAACCGAAGAACCGGTTATACGACCCCACAATAAACAATGTATCTACAATGCCTTTTTATTAGATTCAACAAAAATGCCGAAGAAACGCAAACGCGCTTAAAAAAATGAAACGAGTTTTATCTAGCAATGCTCTAAATGTTTTCAAATACGTATCGGATATCATCTGACGGATACAAATCTTAAAAATAAACATTATTGAAAAGCAAATTTCAATGTTTGAGTGCGCGGTTTAAACGGCGTATCACTTGAAGATTTATACGCTGACAAGTGAGCATCTGGACCGATGCAGCGGATCTCATATTCGGATTAAAATAGGTCATCCGGGAGGCAAAATATCAAGCGAACACGATGCAGACCGCTTCATGCTACATCCGCATAAGTTTTTCTGGAATTCTTAACTCTAACAAGTAGATTACCTATAGCTGCCCACATTGTACTGTTAATGTATAACAACAATCTATTAAACGCGCACGATAGCGATTTTCTTCGGAGATAGAAAGTTAGAATTTTTAGACCTAAACTAATACATAAATAAAACAATATCTAAAATGCATATAGTAATTAACGCGATCATTTTAAAAGTTTTAATGAAAACTACGAGTAATATAATATATTATAATTTATAACTATAATATTAGCCACAAAGAACAACTTGAGGTTTGAAGGGCAAGAAAAGGTTAACGGGTCGCCTGGAGAAACGCAATGTAGAGCAACTGTCAAAACTTTATTTACAATTCCACTTGACTCTTATATTTTAATAATCTACGGTCGCCATATATAAATATTTAAAAAAATAAAATGATATCATATAACTAATAAGACTTTAGGCTCACTTTGCCTTGGAAGAGCCACAGTTTTGCAATTAGAGTTGCGCAATCAATTATAACCTTTATTGTCGATAGTTGATACAGTCGAGCGTTGCCGACAAGGTTAATAGAATACAGACTTTGCATATTGAACACGGCTGCGAGCACGAATCATAGTTAATATAAGCACATTGAGAACGACAATAATAAAATACTTCGGTTCGCAAATAGCGAACTGGTTTGGTCATCTGTTTGTATCTCGACAACCGGAATAAATATTGTTATGACTATGAAACTAGTCACCGGTACATTCGAAGAAATGAATAAAAAAGAAGAAAAATAATATCTTTATCTTCGTACGTATAGCAGTCGCTCATTATAATTTAATATGTATCGTATGTAAATTATCAACAAAAAGACAGAGTAATATTTATTTGCAATATAATTCCGTTGACCGCGTCACCTCCGTGGAGCGCGGGACAGATATAAATTATCTGAACATAAAAGACATGAACGAGAATAAAATGACAAGTCGTATAGTGAAAAGTTTACGAGGGGAGCGCGAGTCGCCGTCTACGCACACCAGTTGGCGTGGGTTCAATTCCTGTTTGAAGTATTTTGGGAGCCACGCACGCCTCTCCCGGTGCGCCGCCAGCCTGTTTACAAATACTAGCGCGCACTCGATTCAAATCCACGAGGTTTTGTAAACACAGCGCCAAAAGAGATTGCCTCGAACATTATGTAGGTATTCGTGCATTAATTTATATTTAACTAGTTTCCAATGTAGTGGAAGTACTTAGCTAGTTTCTAACACAAGCACACTTATATGTGCTGTATAATTAATCGACATAGTATGTTGGCAATTTTTTTATTGTTAATTGACAATTTTATGTTAGTTTAAATAATCTCATTATCACTATTTCTCTAGATAACTTGACTATCTTATATTCTAACCAACATATAGAGACAGGTATAACAACCCGTACCTATCCAATTTTTCTAGTTATCATTACGATTGTTGAGTTTTATCCCGAATTTTATTGAAAAGGCATCATGGAAGACGGATTCGTAAAAGCAGAAAGTACTAATCTTTATTCTATTAATTCGAATTCGTTTAACAGAACCCATAATCTTATATTGTGTGTAATTTTCCATGTCATTTTCCAGCTAAAACATGCAATAATCTTTATGACATTTGAAATCACTAGCGAGTTTATTACTTCGCTTTTCGCACTAATGTTATAGATATTGTAATATAAGCTTAGGTGAGAAAAACTTTTTGTTATATTTTTTGTACAAACCATGTCAATAAATCATCTTCTATTACAAACCATGTAATAAAAGAAAACACGAATTAAGTAAAACACTGCACTGCACTAGCAAGGGCTGTCAAAATGGCCCACAAAGGGCGGGACAGACGAGCGATTAACATAAAATAAAACCTAAAATTTGACTTGCAATAGGTCATGCACCTATCATGTCATGATGTTTTGTTTTGTATAAACGATAGTTAAATATAAGTCATACTTACATCAAAGTGATCTTCACAGAAGTATAGTTTAGATTTTGTAGACAACGCCTTCGGGTCTCTTCTTGCCAGTTTTAACCAATATTTCTCATATTTAAATCAGTTGGCACTTGAATCCATAACTTCCCCGGCGTTCATATGCTGGTATTTTTGCATTCAGGCACAACACAACAATGATATAGATGATAACTCATTATTAAACATCCAAAAGTATCTTATGGAATACCAAAGCAGATATACTAGACATATTAGGTACTCTACCATCTAGTAACAACTCTTAATAATAACCGTTATATGTACAGTAGGCTACTTTAAAGCGTGTTATAGAATTGGCATAACGCCAAATCAAATTCAATTAATACGAATCGGTTTAGAAGAACGCCGATTTGCACTACAGTTATGATGTCTTTACATCATGATCATAACTGTATTGAAAATCGGCGGTCTTTACCGTAAACTGGTTTCTAACGAGAAATACCCTTATTAAAAGTCAACCAGATATAAATAATTGATGAATTGGCCTCGCAGTAGGGTCCCACGTAGCGGAAGAAGTCGAGCGAGACGGGAGCGATATCGACAAACCGGTTCCACAGGTAGGTACATCACTTTATTCGGTGCGGCGGGACGAAAAACGAAACGAAACAAGAGAGGTAGCAAGAGAGTCATCCGAAAGGCATTTATTCGTGTGAAATGAAGGGAGGAATAAATTCAACTGTATTTCATGCGGGAATGAAAGAGCAAAAACACGAATACGAGTTATACCTGCGCAGGGAGCGACCGGGCGACCCTTTGTAACATTTAACCGGACCGGCTCCTAATAGGCCCTCGGAATGTCCTTAGACCGATCATAAAATTCCCTAGATAGATTCCACCTTGTTGCACGACTTCTTCGTATCGCATTAATCCAATTAAAATGTGATTTAGATACAAGACAAAATCTTTTGAGGGCCTATTGATATCCATTCCATTCCATTACAGCAAAAGTCCACTGCTGAACATAGACCCCTTCCATAGATTGCCTCACAGGGAGGAATATGCCATAGTTGCCACGCTTGGCAGGCGGGTTGGCAACCGCAGTTTTTTATTATTTTGAGTTGTCATCAGGAAGACGCTGCTGCCCATCTTCTGTTTTAGTTTCCTCTGTCGCCTCTTACGACACCCACGGGACGATATGAGGTAGTAGATATTCTTACACCGCTACTACACGGTTAACTATACTATTAATATATTTATTTTTAACTACCATAAGAGGAATCCAGGCGGCGTTTAGTCTGTACAAACGTATTTCTCTTCTCTCCTTGGTTAATGACACTAGAGCAAATCATTTTTTATGATACCATCTAAGTACGAGTATATCTACCACTGCCATGTTCCTATGTTTTGCTTTTTCGATAAATTAGTTATTATAAAAACCAGGAACCTTCTATAATTACTAAAAATGCCGAGTTATATCACCGTTATCAGACATCTAGAACAAAAATGAGCATAAAAAATTAATTAAAACCATACAAACAGAGCCACTCCACAATCCTTCCAATATCATTCATAAAAAATCAGGCCTGTTTTGAGGAAAAATAGGGGGAATAATTGATGATTTCGTCAACTTTCATAGGTATAATCCTCAGCACGGAAAAGAGCTGTGTTGTATGGTATAAGAGCTGCAGTTGTCTCTCTCGGTTGTCTAGCTCGGTCATTCGGGCACAGTGCGACAGCAAAAAAAAACTATTCTTCGAATGTCTTGCGTTCAGATAACCTCTTATAACTGAGGTGAGACTCTCATAAAATGAATTCCTTGTTAACACGAGTTCATTCGTCTAAGAGCAAATAAAATTAGGTACGTGGAATACTGATGCAAATGCTATGGGTTTAAAAACCCGTTCCTTATATTTTTTCAGAATATCTCAAAATCCGTCCATAGGACGAAAAAATATTACTAAAAATTAATGTTTAAATACCGCGTCTAAAGATTAAACCTTAATAAAGGCGGAAAACAAAAAAAAACTGTAAATATTTCGAGACTTGCTTCGAGCGAGTGCTTATTTTGCGTTTATTACGACCGCACTCGTACACCGCTCAGCTAAACGATTCCCGAGCGTTGAACTTGCGGTTATAGCCATTTAAAATGTATGAAAATTATTAATATTAAATTATATTTTCAACAAAAATCGACACAAATTAATATTGATTTTATTTATTTGTCTTCAACTTTATTGCATTGAATTTACCTATAAAGAAGCATATAAAGGGCGGACTTTATGCCGAAAGGCATTCTCTACCAGTCAACCCATTTCGTGTATACTAAATTAACCATAAAGTATAGTACGTGAGGGTAACATGGTCATCCGGTTAATATGGTCACTTTCTTATAACTCAAAAACTACAGCCTTGTTTGCATAGAAGGCTCTGTGATACGATAGCTATTCATCAGTCAATTAAATAATAAAGGGTCAAAAGAGCGCCGCTTTATCGACGCCATTTTGGTAGTTGATATTATAGTAAATATTGTAGTCGATTTTAGAATTGGGTAGTGTAGTTAGTTTTTTTTAAGTAGATTTTTCAGTGTCCCTAATTATTGCCAAGGCTTGTTTGCTATTTTTTTCTTGATATTTAGTTATAGTATACGACATTGTGTATTTGTCTCTGTCCTCCGCCTAGTTTTGGTTTTGGCGGCAAAGCTTAAGGTGACCATATTGCCCTCACGTACCTTAGATGTTATTAAATTTTATATAGTAAATTTACAAATAAATAGTATTTACAAATATAGTAAGCGTTCAAAACTTTTGCATTACTTTATTTATCTATTATTTGACAAAACTATTTTAATGGCATTGATCTGAGGCAATGAAAACCTCGTTTGCGGTCGATTCATCAACGCAACGCTCTCATAATATGCACCACAGGGTCATAACACGTGTTTGCTCACGCAAAGTTGTATTTTTAGCTTCGCTGCAATGTACATAATAAATGTATTACTACGCATAATTCATACACAAGAAAGTGATTACAAAAAAGGTGAATTTAAAATATATTATCAAGATTTACAGTGATAACTCCTCTATAACGAAATTCAAGAGACTGGACAATTTATAAAGAGTTTTAGTTAAAAGGAATTAGTAGAAAAAACAATCAAATATTTTTATTGCAAATTTTTGAAATTTAAATTATAATAGGTAATATGTATTACAATAATTTGAGGCTTAATATTAATAAATAATATAATATAAGATTATAATCTACTCCATTATTTTCCATTGCACTGTTTTGCTGTGTGTGTTTGTGTTTGTGCTTTGTTGTGCTACGTATTTTTGACATCCATTCAAATGTTCTAGGATCCCTTTCATGAAACAATAAGAATCTTTTCAGCAATTTGGCCGCATCCAGTGCGCAACTTTTTGGTCTAGATAAAAAAAATATTTTACAGCTAGTTCATGTTTACCGAGATAAAAAAAATATTTTACAGCTAGTTCATGTTTACCGAATGTGTTTCAGGTTTACCGAATGGATTTCAGGTTCATACTAACCGATATGGTCAACCATAATTCGGCCTCTACTAACATTGTATTAAATGGTAGGCAACAATAATAAACAAAAGAAGCGTGGAACTTTCTTAACATCCGAGAATCTCGACGCTATTAGCGTTAACATCTGGCTTACTATAGCAAAAGTTGTTTTGCGTCTAAATAATACCTTGGTATGCGATAAATATATGTACTATAATATATCGGCTTGTATGAAAACCAATCAAGTTCAACTAATATTTATTTAATAGAGAGTTTTTCGTTACAAAGAAAATATTTTTCTGCACTTACAAGTTATAGTTCGCCTTCCTTCGGGAATTTCTGTAAGCCATCACTACCATCTCTGCTCAGGGAGGACGACTCACTGGCCCTCGCCGCAAAAGAGAAAGCCGACCTTTTAGGCTCCCTTTTTGCGTCCAACTCGACTCTTGATGACGGGGGAACACACCGCCGACGCCGACCATCCCGCAGTGTGAGTGCTCTATGCCTGATGTGCAATTCACACAGTCCTCAGTACGCAAAGCACTCCTCTCCCTGGACATACACAAGTCGAGTGGGCCTGACAGAATCCCGCCAATTGTGCTGAGGACGTGCGCTCCAGAGTTGGTACCGGTTCTAACGCGTCTTTTTCGGTACTCCTACTTCCTAGGCGATGTCCCAAATTCATGGAAGACAGCTTTCGTGCACCCGATCCCAAAAAAAGGTAACCGCTCTGATCCGTCCAACTACAGGCCTATCGCCATCACCTCCTTGTTCTCGAAAATAATGGAGTCCATTATTAACTGCCAGCTCATGCGGTACCTTGAGGAGCTCCAGCTGATTAGTGATCGCCAGTACGGTTTCCGTCGGGGTCGCTCAGCTGGTGATCTTCTTGTTTACCTAACACATAGTAGGGCGCAGGCGATCGAGTCCAAGGGGGAGGCATTGGCTGTTAGTTTGGACATAGCGAAGGCCTTCGATCGCGTCTGGCACAAAGCGCTTCTTTCGAAGCTTCCTTCCTATGGGCTTACCGAGAAATTGTGCAATTGGATCACCAGTTTTCTGGCTGATCGGAGCATCAAGGTCGTTGTAGACGGTGCATGCTCCGATTACAAGCCTATTAACGCTGGTGTTCCACAAGGTTGCGTGCTATCACCAACGCTGTTTCTTCTGCATATCAATGATATGTTGCAAACCGGTAACATTCATTGCTATGCGGATGACAGCACTAGTGATGCTCTATACACCGGCCTTGCTAATATTTTTCGGGAAAACTTCGACGAGTACCGGAAAAACTTGTGTCTGAAATCGAGTCTTTGCTGAACAAAGTCTCGGATTGGGGGCGACTAAATCTAGTCCAGTTTAATCATCAGAAGACACAACTTTGCGCGTTTACCCCTAAAAAGAACCCCTTTGTCGTATCTCCTCAGTTTCAAAGCACTCCCCTTGTTGCCTCAGCCAGTATCGGAATCCTCTGCGTCGACATATCGAGTGACGTGCAGTTTCGTGGTCACTTGGAAGAAGGCCAAATTGGCCTCTAAAAAGCTTGGCGTGCTGAGCGGGACAGTATTTCATGCCGTCACACCGCCTGCAACTTTACAAGGCGCAGGTTCGGCCTCACATGGAATACTGTTCCTATCTCTGGGCAGGGGCTCCCCAGTGCCACTTGACCGCATCCAGCGCAGAGCGGTTCAAATCGTCGACGACCGAGCTCTTTCCGATCGGCTTGACTCACTGGCACTGCGTAGAAATGTTGCATCTCTTTGCGTATTTTATCGCATCTACTACGGGAAGTGCTCTGAGGAATTGTTCGGACAAATTCCAGCCGCTCAATTTCACCATCGCACATCGCGACAAAACTCGCAATACCATCCATACCATCTGGATGATTGGCGGTCCACCACTGTGCGATTTAGAAGATGTTTTCTACCTCGCACAACTTCCTTGTGGAATCGATTACCACCAGCGATTTTTCCGGACCGATACGACTTAGGGACCTTCAAAAAAAGAGCCTACTCCTTTTTAAAAGGCCGGCAACGCATCTGTAATTCCCCTGGTGTTGCAGTTGTTCATGGGCGGCGGTAGTCACTTACCATCAGGTGAGCCGCATGCTCGCTTGCCCCCTCTCCTATAAAAATAATAATATGTATTGTTAAAATTGACATTCTAAAAATATTACTATACATTTGACATTTGTATATAAAATAGTAACATGGCATTTCATGAAAAAAAAAAAGACTCCATAGCACATAACACTATTATATTTGACTCTCTACCGAGAACCTCATCCTCAGTTTCTAGCCATTTCTTTTATGAGGCCTTGTTCTCCGAACCTGTGTAGATTTTTACGTTTATAGTAATTTTAAACAAGCCTAAATTGAATAAAAAGTCCTTATTTTGACTTTGATTTGGGCTAATAAAGAGAAACACGTGGGATGGAATTGAGCCAATGCCACTAAATAAGTGGAGAGTGAACGAAACAGGTCAAAAACAAAGTCACACTGACTTCTGTATCGGCAAAAAAGAGGTCAGTGACTGCACAGCGGGGTGACGACGGCGGGGCGAGGGTGGTTAAGCCGTAATAATACATTTGAAAAGGAACCCCAAACATCTGCCGCGCATATGCGTTTCGTTTCAAACATCGAAATAATGCAAGTCGTGCGCGCAACCGCACCGGCGCGGCGCGGCGCGCCCCGTCGCCGTATGTTTTGGAGCAGTAGCTTTTTTGTTGCCTTTACGCTTTGTGATTGCGGGCTTTCAAATGTACAATGACTTTTTTATGATAAAAGGAAATCAATACCTACGATACAGACGCACCGAGAGATATAACGATCGCTCGCAGACTGATTGATTTATGAAGCCGACTTTTAATTAATGTACCTGCGATAGTCCGGACGTTACTGTACACAACGGGTTCTTAGTCATGAGCGAGATTTAGCAGTGGTTAAATAGCTGAGCCACATAATTAAGTTGGCTCGCTCGCATCAATGCAGTTCTCAGAAGATTCGCGCGATTTTGGATGGACGCCAGCAACTTTCTACGCTGCGAGGGTAAAAGTGACGCTCATAAACTCCCTTCTATATTTAGCAATGATATACTGATGCTTCTTAAAACTTAACGAGTCATTCTCGAGGATTATATAAAACGTATTAAACATTCAAAGAGATAAAAAAATAATCTTTTTATTATTAATACACGTGACGTCGTGTAACGATCGAAAAATAAAATGTATTAAGTATGTACTTCAAACCGGTTAAAGGTGACCTCGATACTTTCATGATGCTGATAGTTTGATCGATAAATATGGTTTAGCTCGTATCTACAATGTTTGTGTTATTCCGTTTAAATTTATTGAGTAACAAGCCATTTTTATAAATTGAATTGCTACCATAAAACACACCCAGGAAGCGGTGAAAGGATTATGCGAGGAAGATCTGAGAGGCAAGAAAACATCTTGGAGAAGAGAGACCAGAGTCCGAGCAATGGAAGAGAGTCAAGACCCTCTACGACACGTACGCACTGCAGGATGATAACAATGACTATAAAACACACCCACCCATACACCGCTATCATTCACGGTTAAATATGCGTCCTGCGTTTTGAATGTACTGGGATGACGACACATCTTTAAAAAATGGATGTCTAAGTTAAACTAAGTTATTTTATTCAATAAATACCATAATAATTGTTTCAATTTATTTAGTGTACGATTCTTGACAACATACTCAAGTGAATTCATTATATAGTTTCTATATTTATATTATTATACCAATTTTTTTCTGTAGTGTGCAATAAAGCAAAGCACAAGTAGAATATAAAAAATGTCAATAACAAGCGGTCTTATCACTGTGAATTCTAAAAGTGTTCTCTTCCAGACAACCTTTGCGTAAATAGATAATGTAATCAAAGACTGAAATATTTACAACGACAAATATAGAGGATAAGTCAAAAATATTTTAACACTTTAAGCTTATTTCAAGCCTTAATGATTGTCAAAATAATGTAGACAAGTTATACCTTTACAGGGGGTTATTTACTCGTGGTGCTTACTGACGAAAGAGGCTCAAGCATCCGAATGATGACGAAAATCGATCCAAATATGTCGAACCCCAAATCTTACAGACTTGTGATGGTAGGCAGCATTAACAGTGTGACGATGCATCCGACTTTGTACACACTAACCCGGCTGTTCACTGTGGTAAGTATGGTAAATCTTTAAGGATAAAAGTCATTCAAAGCTATATTAAAATACCTGTAAACAACAGTGGATTTAATGACTGATAAAGAACAATATTTTTTAAAGAAAAGTGAGCCGTTTCTGCAACATAAAAGTTTCAACACAGTACAAAAAAAAAACATTCTTTTAAGTTTTAAATACAATTATCTATTCTCGTAGTCTTTTTAATAATAATAAATGGAACTAATGTTACTTCACAGTGCTGTCATGTCTCGTTACCATGACGATTCCGCCAGATAAATCGTCTGCGCAGACGACGGCGGTGATGGGGGGAGGGCGAAGTCCCGTTAGGAGAAAGTAGTCGTATACAGGCGGACACGCGATTCGTGACGCCGCGGACGACCGGCCATCTTGTAGAACCATTCGATTCGATTTTATCGAACCAACCCAATATGGAGTCTAAACACAATGGTCAGATGATGCTTTGTATATTTGTAGTCACGACCCTTCAATCAGTGTGTTTTGTTTATTTGTCAATTCTCGTAAGTAACATTTACGTTAAAAGTTGCTAAACTAGTTTTTCGCCTTGTGGCCTTTGTGAGAAACTTTATGAAAAAACTAGTGACTTATATTCGATCGGTAACAAAACGTTTTGTAAAATATCAAACACTGTTTTTAATAAATACTCCTGGTTTTAAATTTTTCAGTCAAAACCTCAACCAATTTTTTTCAGTCAAAGATACTTTAGTACAAAACTCTTTAGTAAAAAAATACTTTTTCCTATTTTCTTTAGTCAAAAGGAATTTCGACCGGAAAGGAGTTTTGACTTTTGACTGTATCTATCATATAATGATAACAGCCTTGACGATGCAACTTACCGAGGAAAGTCCAAACGACTTTCTCTTCTGTAGTCTAATCCAAAACTACTTAAGGCTCAATTTACATTGCGGCAGAATGGAATGGAAGCGAATTATATTATACATAGTAAAATTTAATTCATTCATTTTACTATGTACAATTTCGTTGCAAAAATTCGATTCCATTCCATTCCGCCGCAATGTAAATTGAGCCTAACAATGTCGTAAAACAAAAATTTTAAAAGAATGCGTCAATCCTCCAATCAATTCTCTTTTGTTGCAGTTTCAGTACTAAGTAAGCTTTAAACAGAAATACGTAGTCAATAACGAGTGATTTTGACATACATTTGCATGTATTTATTCATTGCTTTATCGATCTTATCGTCTTACGTAAAGTATTTTTAGTCAGCGAGAGTTGACGTTTTATCGCGCAATATAAAACAGTGCAACGATAGCGTGCAATTAAATTGAATTAAAGGTAATTTTTCGGAACGACATAACTTTACACTTAAAATTATGTCAACCGCGCTTTTCATAAAGGTACGAGTGACGTTTTATAGGAGGTCATTGGTTGTTTACCAGCGGGTACCGTATGGAAGTGGTCAGCACAGCCACTCAGCATAGCACACCGGTAAGTGTGCTTACCAGCTTTTCTGAGCTGAGAATTTGACTCTTATTTCGCTAAACTAAGGTTAGGTTACCTTTTTTCCGTAACCGTAACAGTGAGTACTGTAACTTAAACTGGAGTAAGGGTAAGAGGGTAAAAGTAAAGGTTTTAGTTTGTTACGGCAATGACACTTACATGTAGTTATGAGTTATTTTCCAACAAAATCGTTTAAATTAAAAAAAATAGTTTTCCCGGAATATCATTTTCATTTTTAGTTTGTTTTCTTTCATTATTATCACAATAATTGTATATTTTAAAGTTATGAAAATAAATGTATATTTAAATAGAAATTTATCAACATTTTTTTAAATTTTTCGGAATGTTACACAATGTATTGTGACAGAAAATACCTCCAATTTTTAACCAAAACAAATCATTAGGCAATCGCCACGGCAAAAAATCGGCCAAGAAGGACATCTCTAGCGGTTTTCGTAATGTAAATAGGTTTACCGTTACCGTTACTACAGCCTATTAAAGTCCACAGCTGTACATAGGTCTCCCCCATAGATGGCATCATAGGGGGGATATTTGCCATAGTTGCCACGCTTGGCAAGCGGGCTGGCAACCGCAGTTTTTTACTTTTAGTCGTTATTAGGAAGACGCTGCTACCCATCTCCTGATTTGTTTCCCCATGTCACTACACGATTTTACGACACCCACGGGATGATATGGGGTAGTGAATATTCTTACAGCGCCACTACACGGTAAATAGATAAATAGGATAGGTAAATAGGTTCACATGATTATTATTTGCCCTTCCCAGTTCAACAAGCCACTCAAAGTCACGAGTGAAAAATATATATTCATGCTAACGTATTAACTATCGCCATTCTGCATTAACATTAACAATCATTGACAGCAGCTGACTTAATATAAAAAATACTGTGTAGACGCCACGACAATTATTACGCAAGCGGTAAACTGAAATGGCGTCGGCGATAAATACTGTTTCATAAGACAGCGGGCGAGGTTCAGGAAATGAGGCGGACCGGTCGTTTGCAGGTGGCGCGACCGTCTTCCACTGACATTATACAGCGGCGTGACCCTGACTGGTGCAGCAAGGTTTTGAAAACCTAGATATTTAGATATAATACAAATAGCTTTATACTTAAATCAGTCGTCGAAGCTTTTCATTACAATAAATACGAAATATATTCTTTTTGCCGTTTTGCAACAAGACGTATTGTGGCTGAAAACACTAATGGAAAAAGATCTTGCTCTAGTCAACGACAACAATGTTTTCATTTTACGTTACGTATCATAGATACGTGCCATCAGTTAAAACGACAAAATCTGCGAAGTGTCTATCGTCGTTTCTTATCCGATTAGAGAAACCTAAACGGAACGTGAAACGGTAGTCAATTAAAAAATGTCATTTGAGCAACTAGATTTGTTGTTGTTGCAATATATCCGATTTTTCAAAGCTCAAATGTTTTAAAAATACTGATTGTGTGTGTGCTTGTCGTTCGTACGTCAACGAATTATTCTGTTTCACTTAAATAGCAATGATAATAAATTGCATAATCAATACTTGATTACTAACCGTTAAGAATACCCACGGTGTCGTAAGAGGCGACAGAGGGAAACAAACCAGGAGATAGGCAGCAGCGTCTACCTAATAAGACCTAAACAATAAAAAAACTCCGGTTGCCAATCCGCCGCCAAAAGTGGCAACTATGGCAAATATCAGCAGTGGACTTTGATATGATGTAACGGTAGCGTGATTACAATTTCATTAAGAAAAATTTCCGTTGTTTTAAAACAAAAAAGCCAAACTTGCAAGAAGTAGCCAAATAGCAAGTTGACAGTGAGATCAAAGGGTTCTACCTCACTTAAACGTCGTGATTTATACGTTAAAGTAAGGCCGTAATGTATCGCACCCACACTTATTTTATTTCTTACGTGGAATAAATACAGAGATTTATCGTCGATAAAGAGATTTAATGTCATACCGTGAATGTGTGCATGTATGTCTGCGTTTTTTATTATTAAAACTTTTAAAGCCTACTCTCAAAAACACTGGCTATTTTTAAAACAAAGTTTTAAAAAAGCAAATAGTGCATGAGCCGTAGTATCCACTTACCTACAGGTGAATATGTGCTTATATATAAAAAACTTATTTACTTAGTTATGCTTATTATCTATAAAAAAAGTTTACTATCTGTTTAACCACAAAATCAAACCATATTAACAAGTAGCTTTTCCTCGACTTCGCCCGCGTGGAATTTACTACGATTTCATGGGTTTTAATTTTTTTGCGCGGAACCCTAATTATTTTTTCTAAAATAAAAGTATCCTGAATTACTCTTATAACATCAGCTATCTGCCAGTGAAAGTCCCGTCAAAATCGGTTTAGCCATTTCGGAGACTAGCCGGAACAAACAGACAGACAGACAAAAATTTTAAAAATTGTTTTTTTGTTATTAGTACCCTATATACTTTCGTATGCATTTAGTAAAAAGCTGTTATTTTAACATTACAAACAGACACTTCAATTTTATTTATTTGTATATAGATATAGATTTTCATTAATATGGTCGTTAAAGGAAATATAAATTATGTGGGGAAGTAATTACTTTGTTGTACTCTCGTTTCGTTCAGAGTCAACACGATGAATATAAAAACTGAATTTATATATAGCCCTACGTATATATTATATTACGGTGTGAAAATTTAACATGTACGAACTACCTAACAAATGTAATACACTCATCGTTTGCGTTGTTATTTTTACCGATTACGTGTTAAAATACATAAGAGATATTTTCCTCTCGGGTCGCAGATAATACAATTCAAATCACGAGACGGCATTATCATACAATCATTATACAGCCACATGCTTAATGCAAACACATCATACCTACTTTATTCCATTGTTTCAATTACAAACATTTGAGTCACAGCAGTATATTGTTATCAAAATCGCTCTTTTTTAATTACTAAGAAATGTGTTAGTTATGAAGGAAATAAACCAATTTTTCACCGAATGCAAGCAAGCTCAGGGACGTTAAGTACGTGCTAGATCTCGAGTTGCATCCTTTTTCTTTCTGCAGCGCTTTTTTTTTTAGTTTAAACGCTACCGTGGTCGTTTTGCTTATATTTATTTATAGATAGTTTTCTAGATATCCAGTTTAAGCAAACTATAACCTATTATTTGCAGGAAGTGATCAAGTTAACGTTATAATTATTTAAAAAAAACTTTCATAAATCTCACTGGTCTCACCAATCAGAGACAATAAAAAACAATCACCCCATCGTTTAGAGGTAGGAAAAGAGAATTCATCATCTCAACCCTACTTTGGTGTAGAGGTGAAACGCCTGGGAGACCTTTGGGCTTCCGATAAATGGCGTTGTTATAACCTTCTCTTATTTGTACAAATTAAAAATATCTAGACTAGCGACGGGTAACAGCGTCATGTTGTAAGATGTTTGGACATCGTACGGAAATCCGCCTCACAAGCGTAGGATAATATGCTCGGTTATCTGTTCTGTTATAGAGGACCACTTCCAGCAGTGAACAGTTTATGGTAGTAAATAATAAATAATCGTCTCTATAAAGTTATGATCTATATAAGAAAAAGATTTATACCTTGATTTATACATTTTATACGTGGTAGAGCCATGCTGCAGCTATATTAGTAGTATAGTTGTAGCACGAATGGGTCGGCTCGACCGGGGAAGGACCACGCTCTCACAGAATACCAGCGTAAAATAGCAGCTTAATGCTGCTGTGTTTCGTATGGTGAGTGTAGAGAACCGGAGACCCTTTTTACTGGAAAAGAGGCATTCTATCTTAGTCCTCACGGCTGACAACGCATCTGCATTTAAATTCGCAAACGAAGATCGATGTAGATGTCTATGGGCCACAGCAACCACTTACCATCAGGTGGACTGTGTGCTCGATTGTCACCCTTACTCTATAAAAAAAATACATGCTCGTCGGTTAAGAGTACTTATAGATTGGCTCATCTTCAATATATCGTCAATTTGTTCGATAAACTAGGGCGACCTTTGCCGACTGCGCCACTCGATGTTATAAAATACAATAGTAGTACTTCATGGAATTAAAACATTGCTAATTTGGGTATTACGTTTAGGTATAACAATGTTTTATAAACAAAGTACTTTGCAGCAGTATCGTAAATATAATTATTAACGTTTGTTAGTAAGTTGATTCCGAGGAAACACAACAATTACTCATTGTGCTCGTTGTGGAGTATACAGTTAGCCGAGAACAATGCGAAAAATGTAATGACTGATAAACAATTTACCTTTCTACAGCTTCGGGCTATGAGAATTAATAAGTAGGGATTTTAAGTAAATATAAACTACGATAAATGAATTTTCGTTATTTATGTTCTAAGTAAGCAATAAATTAGACAATCGCTATATAATGTCTTTATTTCACGATCTTCTAGAAGCAACGTCCTAACTCCCTCAGGAAAAAAGGCTCCTATTCCACATATGTAAGTATTTTGAAAGTATAAGCAAATGGAGTACTTTTTGATAATAGTTACAGTATGTACAACTGCTTATTTTTGTAAAATATTTATAATATTGGCTTCTAACTTATCACAGTGTCTCTTTAGAATTTTTGCAGCCACTTCTGTCGCACCGACTACAAAAGAAAGATGGTCGTCTGTGTGTCCCATATGCGATATATTGCGGTCTTTAATCTATACAAATAAATAAAATTGAAGTGTCTGTTTGTAATGTCAAAATAACAGCTTTTTACTAATTGCATATGAAAGTATATACGGTACTTATAACAAAAAGACAATTTTTAAAATTTTTGTCTGTCTGTTTGTTCGGCTAATCTCGAAACAGCTGGACCGATTTTGACGGGACTTTCACTGGTAGATAGCTCATGTTATAAGGAGTAACTTAGGCTACTTATATTTTAGAAAAATAATTAGGGTTCCGCGCAGCAAAATTAAAACCCTAAATTACACGCGGGCGAAGTCGCGGGGAACAGCTAGTAAATAATATTTACTTAGTTTTTCTTTCTATTTCGCTCCAATATTATAGTCAGAAGGAATTGTTATATAAATAAGGTTAGTTTTGTTGGAGGTTTTGTTAATAATGATTAAGTCTGATCTTTTGTGAGTTAAGGTAACATCGGTTTGAACTGGTACCTCCCAAAGAATCTTAGTAGTCTCGAATCATAATTATACATTCACATTATTAATTAACTGTAATCATAGAAAATTGTTGTGCGTTTTTTGGTATTTCCTATAAAAGGAGGTAAATGAAACTTATATCAATCAAAATTTGACCTGCTCAAAGTTCAAAAACTTTATTAAACAAAGTTTGTATAAAAAGGCTTATTATAATATTACGGAATTTATGGATGATAATAGCACCTGGGAATGAGGTGATCGCTACCAAGCTATTTCTAATTTGTTTTGTGTGGTTAATTGTGTAACATACATGATTGTAAGCTGTTATTTAAAAAAAATCCCGCTGGGTTTCTTGCTGGTTCTTCCCAGGACAGAGGTTTTTTTTTCGAACCAGTAGTAATTAAACAAAAGAGTGACTTTCAATAATTATTATTTATAATCTATATTGAATAAAAAGTTTCTGGTTCTGTTTCAAAAGGTACTTAAATCTTGCGTCTATGTTGCCGTTAAAGCAGGTAAAATTAAGTGCACATACGCCCATGATTTTTCCATACAAAACGCTTTAAGCAATTTAAAAAAAAGCATTTCAATCACGTTCTTAGGTGCATGAGCTAAGATTACTTTGCCTTCCCTGCACAGAAAAATATTACAAAAGAAAGTTATGGTAAAAAATACTTAGCGCTGTTTCCACACAATTGGTCAATTTCGACCACAGTGCACAATTGATACTAGTAATAAATAAAATACTAGTAATAAATAAAATACTAGTAATAAATAAAATACTAGTAATAAATAAAATAGTACATATTGCTATTTCATTAAAAAGCTTTTGTTTATTTATACATATGATATGTTTCAATATCAAGTTGTACTGTGAAAAAAAGTAAAGTTACATCCTAAATACAACCCATAGCGGGGCGCTGGTCTGAGGGGGTTTTGGAACAATTATTACGCGGTGATGCTCCAGTCTTCACGGATTTCACATCATGTACTTGAAATATTTTATATCTCAAACATGCAGATTTCATCACAATGTTTTGATTCATCGCCGAGCACGTGGTAAATCAGCACTTAAAACCGCAATTAATAATTTCATTGGTGCCGGCAGGGATCGAAACCGGTTTACTCGCGTACCATAAAATTTACGTCCAGTGCTTATTGGCCCCTGAGCTACCGCGGTTTTTTACCATTAACTGTATGTGATTTGAAATGTAATAGACCGTAGACAACATTCTAGACCGTATAAGGTATTACGATGGCAAAATAGCAAAAGCGACCTGAAATTGTCAATCTATTATTGGTAAGAAATGTTGTTGAACAACACAATCACCAGTATTGGCAATAAGTGGAGTAATTAAGTGTGCGCGGAGGCGAAGGCAAGTAGCTTAAGCGTCTGATAGAAAGTCATGCGAAATTGCATGCCGGTAGGAACCGGTCGCAAGGGGTCGCGCGTGTTAAACGCAAAAATTAACCTTATGCCGTACTGCTGTCGGAGGCAAAACGCCATAATATGAGCATAGATTAAAAATGCTTGTTTAAAATTCAAAAACGAAAGTTCCCTTTCGAACAATGAACACGCGAAATGTATATTAGGTATAATGGGCAATTCGATATTAAATAAGTAGCTAGGTTTTACTTTTGTTATTTAAATTATTTGTCATTGTATAAATATATTATATAACCGTTCAAGTAGTATTTACTTTAACTAAAGTTGTGATAAAGGTGTAAGTTCTGTGTTATAATAAAACAAGATAATATTAGCATGGAAAATCCCTCCCAATAAGGTATATTTATACTAACTAGATAATGTATCAAAAATATCTTATCATTTTGATATATAATATCTATTGACATATTATAATGCAGATAAAAATAAATAAATAGAAAAATGCACAAAACAAAGCGACGTCGTGTCACGACGAAACGATAAAGTTTGAGTTGATAAGTTTGCTTAATCCGTAGATTAACTTTAATTACTTTCAAACCAAATTGAATTCGATTTTGTTTGCCGCTTTAATTAATCAAATTTGGTCTCATCTTTCCACCGCGTCATCTAAAACCACACATATTTTAGCTACAATTTTGTTAATAGAGGATGTATTGTCATGCCAACAAGATACTTTCGTTTACAATAATATACATAATGTATTGCATAACTATAATACAAATTTGCTCATTTAATTATAAAGTGAAAAATAATTTAGTGATAGTATATTAAAATCAGTGATCGAGGTACTTGGTAGGTATTTTTATATAGGTAATTATTTTTGATACGATGATTTCAATGCAAGTTACTAATTTAATAAACTTTATTTGTCCAAAGTCACACACGAGGGTACTTTCGTACCTTTAACAACGATTTTTAACAAATGGCAAACATTAGATCCGTGTGTAGGGCAATGAACTTTCAATATGCGGGCTCATTAATGCAATAAAGGCATTCGCCAGGCCAGTCGCTGGTGGCAAACGAGTGCGGGAGACTGCCAATTATAACGGGATAGCCGCTACCTCGCTACCTTAGCCTGCTTGTTCACTTTACAACTCATAAAAACGTTAGCAGAAACTTGAATTCGTTTCTTACAAACGTAAATTTGTAGGCCTATAGCAAATCCTTGAGACGAACAAATCTTTAATTATCTGTAAGTTAAAAAAACACTGTAGGTGCTACAGATATGTTTATGTTATTAACTTTTTGTAATTCAATTACTGTGTTAGTAAAGTAATGAGATAAAAATTGATTATTCAATGTTGCACAACAATGTTAACAGAGTTGTCAATCAAGATTAGAACATTGTAGATATTCTAGGTGTATTTTGAAAAGTAACTTAAATACCATGACGCTAATATATTGTTCCATTTTCAATAGATAATATAATATTATTATACAACTTATTGAATTTTTCCATTACAAACAATACCGTCCAAAACTCTGGACACGTTTAAGATGAGAATGAATAGCAGGTATATGGAATAACAGTTCCATTTCAAAGGCGAAAAGGTGCCACAAATTTATAAAACTATAACGGCTGTTCGATCCTAAAAAACGGGGCCACTCACAAAAGGGGATATCAGGTAAGCTTCACAAATCTTTCGTGTTACGTTTTATTATTATTCTGAACCACTTCATATAATCGTAATAATAATAAAAAAAAGATTATCGTGTAAGCGCAGACGAAAAGAACCGGTTGTGTTACGAGTTATGTTATGAAATTTATTTTTATGTTGTTCGTGGAGGGAATTAGTCTCGGCTCCGTACTTTCACCGACGACTTTCTTGCTCGAGCTCACATACTAGTCAGACTTGTTCGCTTGACCTCCCGTGCTGAATCTATATTGTTCTCTTGCTTTTGTGTTCTGCCAATCTTTGTAAGAGAAATACACTCGCCTTAGTGCACATCAATGTCAATGTTTAGAAGAGTTTCGATTTAAGTTTCATTTTCATGTTTCTGTTGACTTGTAATAATGGCAATATAGCCAAGGATATATTTGATAATAATACAGCTACAGTAAATTTAAATAAAATATTTTTCTTCACTTAAATAGGTAACATTTTTCCTTGATGCTAACGCTCGATACTATATCGATATTACCCTACGAAGTCCATCCGATGTTTAGTGTTACTTGAAAATGTTTACTCTTAAAAAGCCTTTTTTAATCATCGACTACTGAGTATAGTCCTCTTTAAGAATCCAACAAGGTCGCTTAACTTGAAGATTTACCCTTATGTTTATTTCTAATTGTTACAAGCTTCCTTTAATAAATTACAACTTTACAAGAAATCGATTGAAACAATATTAATATTATTATACAAATATTATCTAGGGAACTCGTCAACTCGCGCGTTGAAAAGATGTATTTATAAATACACATTGTATTGTAAACTCTCGTCCATAATGGTCGTAATTGCTTCAACGCACGATCCGAAGTTCAACAACATCGACAAAAAATTGAGAGACCGGTTCTCGGCGCTGCTATAAAATTGTTTCGGGGCAGTTCGTGTCATGAATATTCATTTAATTATAGCTATGTTTTTTAGAAATACGAGATTCGAGATGACGCACATGGGCGGTGAGTTTTATTGGTTCAGTAACGTTTTACTTTTTGACTTTTGATTTATTTATAGCAAATCGACAAAATTTTAAACAAAGAACGATACCTGATATCAAAGTACGTATCCAGATTGATCATGACATCACATCATCAGTATTTTAAAGTCCACAGTTGGCCATATCTGTGACTATCTAATATTTGCGCCAGCTGAAACATATTTCTTACTTGTAGAAGATATTGATCGCGCTTTTGCTGGAAATGGGTCTTCTCCAAAAGCAAAGCAATAGCGGCAATCAATACGGTTAACGACCGTTGAACCTTTCCTAGTAGCTCATGCTCTACAACAGTAAAGGAATTTCTTTTTTGTATTATTAATAGAGCTACAAAACCAACTATTATTACTACACACCACAGTAAGCGACCACAGCAGCCAATGGACATCTGTATGTAAACAAATTAAAAATAAAACAAACACAAAAGGCTACAGATGCCTGATGAACCTTGAGTACAAGTATTAGATGCGTCACAGCTTTTAATTATAGAGAATCCTTTATCCTTAAAACCGGGACAGCAGGGAGTAGCTACATTGCTTTGCAGAGGACTCTTATTCTTGAGCCCGTAACATTCTCAGTAATCAGTCACGTTGGCATTAGAGTACCTATTGTAGGTAGTAGGATTTGCCATAATGGTCACACTTGGCAGACGAATCGCACTACGAGATGGTACAAAGGTGCACCTTTGACGCTATTTCCCGTTGTCGGTCTGTGTATTTACCTGGCTTACGCTGGGTAATATTGCCATGCTTCGGAGGCCATGAGATTCTTTGACTCCCCATTGATGCCTCCTACGATACCCACTTGCCGAAATGTTGTAGTGGTTTCATAAAGTCTGTAGAAAAGTTAACGCAATACGAGAATCTCAAATTACGTTAATATTCATTAAATAACACTAAAACGTGGGCCGTAAACACGATCTGTAGGAGTAATGTTAACGGAATAAGACAAGTTTAGTTGGATATCAAAAACACGTAAATAATACGTTTTAAAATGAAGTCAGAATTTAATACAAAAATTATTTGTGATAAAATCTAAGGTTTCTTTAACGTATTTAGTTTATAATATTAAATTAAAAAATGTAATGCCTTTTTTCATTTTGCTTTATAAATATCGAGTTAACAACAACTTTAATCCATTAAATACAATATTTTTGGAGCTTGGAGTTTTTTCTTGGAAGTATAGAAGAAGAGTTTCTTCATAAAAGCATAGCATAACGTAGAATGCGGTATTATTATATTGAGAGGAAAGTCCGATTTATACATAGCAAAGAAACGAGAACAATCCCTAAAGTTCTTCTAATAAAGTAAAGGCAAGTAATTATGTAGAAATATTTATCAGAAGCGCTGTGTCCCCGTTACTCAGATTCGAAATTGAAATTTAGATCGTGTAATGATAATAACAAATGTATCTGCCGACCGCGACGACCTCTGATTTTTAAAGCGCGAATAGTGTAGAGAATAAAAGAGGTCCATACATACGCAGATGACGCTCGACAAACAAAAACACTGATTTGAATGTAAAATTAAGGAATACTGGATATGAATTCTGATTTATTTTTAAACGAGTTAAAGATCCTCACGCTAGTTGTTTTGCTGACGATAAAATTTTGTGAACACCTGCTATTTCTTAAATACAACATATCATAATGGAATGGAGTGATTGTAATATAGGCGATTAATTAAACATTTGTACTAAAGAACGTTTTCGTGATAAGATATACAAAACAACGAATAATAAAGTAAACCGTGTAAGCTATAAAACTAAAGTGCCAGTACATAAAAACTATTTTATGGCATACATAAACATTACATAAATAAAAAAGGAAATAAAAATAATATATTATTAGTATCTTAATTAAACTTAATAATATAATAATAAGTTATTAGTATCTTTATTTGCTTTACTTCAAATGTTGGTATAGAGTTACAAAATGATGCGTCCAAAGTATTTAAAGGCGTTTTATAAGATCATATATTATTAACATTCATTAATGAGTTCTTAAATCAAACTCGCAAGTCTACAGGAACCCTTATGCAAGATTTTGAATCAAATCAAAATAAGACGATTGCGTTATACAATGACGGCAGTGGTACGCGGGTCATTTGGTATTAAAATCGTTCCACTGTATAACGTGATCAATGTATGCTCATTGAATTATTTATTCTTGAATGGCCAATGGAATGTAAAAGCATTTTACCTTTTTTGTCAATCTCGACCGCCTCGAGCTCTTGGGACGAGCCTGAAACAATAGAAGCAAACCCTGTATTATAACATCCAAAGAATACAGAAAATGAAATAACGACAAGCTAAATATTTTTCCAGTACAATAGAACACGCTAGGAAAATATTTTTGTTACGCAAAAAGAAAACAGCGTCATGATTGAAAGATTCATTAATTTAAAAATTGAATATTTAATCATGTTATTACGCTTACAAGAATGGCGGGCGTGTACCGGTTTCGTTAAACCGTTTTCGATGGCGTGTGTAATAAACAACCTTGTTTTATGTGATTAAATTTTTTTGTAGGGATTTGGACTGCCTTCATCAAAAAAAAGTAATCACTATGTTTAGCCTTTGTCTTATTCCGTACATCCGCCGACACTCTACATAAGCATTGGTGTAAGTTCCAATTCTAAAATTAAACAGCTATATTCTGATTCAGTTGATCCGGTCAATTGATAAGTTAATATATAAATATGTTTATTCCTTACAGACAGCAGTACACCATGTTTTTTTTGCCCAAATATTTTGCACAAATTGTTTGCACATGAAAGTCGCTGCGAGTAGCCGGAGCTTAAGCAGTAGTCAGATTTGGTATTAAATTTTCATTTTCAATTAGCATTTGTTAAACGATTTATAAAATTAGAATATCATATATACGTGGTAGAGCCATGCTGCAGCTATATTAGTAGTATAGTTGTAGCACGAATGGGTCGGCTCGACCGAGGAAGGACCACGCTCTCACAGAATACCAGCGTTAAATAGCAGCTTAACACTGCTGTGTTTCGTATGGTGAGTGTAGAGAACTGGAGACCCTTTGTACTGGAAAAGAGGCATTCCATCTTAGTCCTCACGGGTGACAACGCATCTGCATTTTGATTCTTTATTGAGGATAGATGTAGATGTCTATGGGCCACAGCAACCACTTACCATCAGGTGGAGTGTGTGCTTGTTTGTCACCCTATCCAAAATATATAAAAAAAATTTTGAAAGTCGATTTCCACAAAAATTATTCAAGATAATGATGAAATTTGCTAAAACGTTAAAGCTTCCTTACAGGCGTCTTATCTTAATGCAAAGCTTCTTTTCATGTTAATATTTTCTTGTGTAGTTTTTATCGAGTTAGCAACGAGGGCAGGTGCACGGTGTTGCTGGTATCGTTTTTGTATCTATGAACACTCGTATTCGCCCTAATCGTTGCGACAACCGAAGCAGCTGGTGGTTCAGCAAACCATGAATTACATACGTCAAGAGCGTAATGGGTTAGCGATTCCGTTCTCTATGCCGCCACCCCCACCCCACACAGATTGTGCGTCTGATAAGATTTCTATTTATAAGCAAATTTTTCATAATATATAACCGTTAAATTCGATACTTTTATTTTTTCACTTTTATGTATTTTGACTATAAAACGAATAATTAAAACTAGAGTTATTAATATAACAGAAAAGATAAACTTGTATGCAATTTAGTCACATGCCCCCATTGCCTCATCGTTCCATAGTTTTTTGCCTTTATCGTTTAAAACCACCAAATTAGGAAGGTAGGTTTGCGAGGCACGCAATTAATTCATCGAAAAACTTGATATCCATAATTGAAGTGTAGGCGTACACTGAATAACAGCTGGATATTAATAGCTCGTATGGCTCGTCTGACATTTTATTAGAACCGGTTCTATAAGTTATGCAATAGAAACACATACAGATAATATGCGGCGACCGTTCGCTGTTTAACATAATCACCTGTCAATAGTTGTGAAATATCGTAACACGGTTTAAGAAATTACTCGAGTAGCTACACTAAAGTCGAGTATACCAGATTCGAATGTACCAAATAAATTTTTCTAATTTATGTTTACTACTTTTTGTATAGACCTGAATATTTTTTTTGGTGTTTTTATTTAATTAGTTTCCAATATTATAATTTTTAATAGGATCCGGTGCTAACAATATAACATAGGTACGCTATCGATGTTGATATTAATAACAATTATTATATATCAATATATTTTCTTGTTTTTAGATGGGCTAAATATGTCTTCTGTAAACTTTTATTCTAAAAGTTAAAAAATGCTTTTAATTTAACATAAGTCAGTTAGGTCGATCTTGTTCGAACAAGGTACAAGATAACAATAAAGGTACAAGATGCGTTTATGCAAAAAACCAATGGGAATATTAGGGAGTCATGATAAATGACACACTCGAAATTCCTTCTAGCAAATCCATTAAACAAAACCGGTCGCATTGGCCTCTTTATCTTGCAACGCAGGTGGCTGCTTCAAAGTGGATCAGCTGCATTTATAATCATTGCATGTTTAAAAAAATCTTCGTCGAAACTAATTTCTGATTATTTCTAAGGAGCTAATTCAAAAGGCCATTAATAGAATGTTATTATAATCTTGTAATAATAGTTTTGAAGTGTTTGCAATACTTAAGGAGGACAACAATACTATAGCACATAAACAGGAACAAATACAACATATTATTATTATTAAGTTACAAAAAAAAATCGTTTTTATAGATATAATTTTATATATCGTTTTAATAATAGAAAAACTTGTCTGATCACTTAAACATTTTTGCGAAATAGTTTTGAATTTTAGCAATAGTAAAATTAAGAGCTTACTCGTAGGTAAGAAAATTTAAATAACGGCTATGAACACAGACGCACGAACTAACATCCGACCACATACTTCAGGGACGTGAGAGAACAAAAAACTATTTCACCCTTTAAGGCACCGCGCGAGCACCTTTCTTGATCGGCATGCAGCCTAACCAGTCTCTAAAACTGGTCCGAACGTGAGAAATGGGCACTCGACCGCGTGCATTGCCCGATATTCCTCGTGGGTGATATTTTGAGCCAATTTCATCCGATTGAACTTGGTAAGAAAAGTATGCATACGAAAATGAAACAATGCTCTCAGAGTTCACGCAATTACAAAGTTTTACCGCAATATTTCTTGCATTATTTTAAATTGTTTAAAAAAAAGAAAAAAATGATATGAAATTTTTAAACAGTTGTGGCTCCTCTTTTATAATAATTTTTTACTTATTATAAGTCAGTGGTTACCCACAATCTCATCTGGTGGTAAGTGGTGATGAAGGTCTAGATGGTGAATCGCACTGTCTAAGCGTAACATTATTTTTTTTTTCATTTTATCCACAAAGTAGTGCAAATGGCAGACATAATGCCAAAGGGCAATCTCTTCCAGTCAACTATTTCATTACGAATACAAGTTTTATGTTTCTGAGGGATGTAAAGGAAACTGTATGAAAACATGATTTCCGTTATAATGTTATTACTTCAAGGCAGGTATCATGTTGTGATACCGAGGTTAAGCCTATATTTTTTCATAAATTTTAAATATGACAAAATATTATGTAGCACTGCAATGACGTAAAAAGCAAAATAAAGTAACAGCTCATACGTCCCACAACACTGGGCACAGCCCTCTTCTAATTCCTCAGAGGGTTTACAGGGCAAGGGAAAGTCCGCCGCACTGCCCAACCGCGTGTTAGACGGCTTTACATGTCCTTAATTTTTTTCTGAGACATGATACGCTGTAGCGTGGCCATAGCACATACAAGATTACCCGATTATATAATCAGAAATGAATAATTCAATCGGCTCGAAAATATTCCATTGATAAATATACAAATACATCTGTCGATGTTTCTTTTTTTAAACTTTCCTCAACAGTAGGATATCCTCCTGTATCGTTAATGCAGTTTACATACATAAATTCAAACATTCAACAGGCAAACATCCAGACCCTGAACAATTATTTGTAGGTCACACAAATACTTGTTCGATGTGGGAATTGAACCCACGGACCTCAGCGTCGCAACTATGCGGTACTACGGAGCGGTCAATCAATCCATGAAAGTTAAATTAGGCTTTTAGAAAATAAATCACCGTACAAAAAAACCCGTTAAGTGAATTTTTAAGTATGTTAATGTGTGTTGCCTCTGACTACATCAATGACACAAAACATTGAATTTTCTTCAAAAATTTCTCAATAAATTTAGACATTATTATAATTATAGGCTAGGCTTATTATATAGCTGATAGGAAGCGTACCTTAAATTAACGTATAGACATGAAATTGTATTCTTATAAACAGAAATAAACTAAGGTTATATTTTCCTATTTCCCCAATGAGTAAAAAATATTTTTTGTTATTTATAACTCTACGCCAACTTTATTAAAAAGAATGAGATGTGAATTGAAAACAAGTTCGCGATTGGCAAACATTTACGTTGTTAAACAGACAAATAATATGAACAGTCTGGTGTGGTTCGATATGGACTATAAATAGCCGTGTTTTCATAAGTCCAATATGAGAGTTTACACAGAGCTAGTTTCAGGAATGAGGTCAAACGTTTTGGCATAGTACGTTCTCTTCGTCTTTCCAGTATCTTTTGTAACACAGCAACGTTAATAAATATAGGCGATACTTCATCGTAAGACTCAGAGACAAAGGAAGTGAGATATGAAGTCGATTAAGCCTGTATTAACATATCGAATAGTGAATAACAAAGCCACTCTTCGATTAATTGCAGAAAATATTATTTAACGACGCAGGCAAACCTACACATCCAACATCTTATTCTATAAATATTCGCTGCGTAAATGGTAACTGGTATTATATTAAAAACTTTAGTAACTGTAAACAAGACATAAAATTTGCAAAACGACCGCTTTAAAGAAAAAGAAAAAACAATATATAGTAAAAGTAAAAGCACTATACAGTTACGTGTAAATACATTCCGATATCATAATCATAGTCTGTCCGTTGAACGCACTGTCTTATCGACTGCATAATTAACTGAATGAAATTCTCTTTATAAATCATTTGGATCCATTGCAACTCATGGATGATATCACTGAACACAAATATAACGTAATCTAGCAAACAACTGCGCCACAGCGATATGATTTATTCTAATGAAAAGTTTGTCAGCAAGTTATTAATGTAAGTAAATGATTACATAATAAAGAATAACAAAATTTTGCAACTAATCCGTGGCTGGAATATTCCATTTCCAGGGTTCGGAAACCTTCACGCGACGGCGATCAAGACAATTTGCAATCTGTTCGTATTAAATTTGCTTTTTGCGAGATACAAAAAGAAGGCTATCGATTGCGAGATAGTCACTATTAAAAGAAGAAATAAACGCCGTTGAACGCAGCGAATACAAAAAATTAGACAAGATCGGAATGAGGTCACATTACGTTCTTTTGGATTTTATAATGTCGCAGGATCGATTCATTAGTATTTGTCAGTGCAGGCTTCAGTTTACATGTAGAAACGAGTTTATATACCTACATAAAAGTATGCAATGATAAAAATCAGTCGATCGTGAATTAAGTACAGTAAATTTGTACAATATTTTTCTACATTATTTTTCCATTTTAATTAATGTAATTTTTTGAAATAAAGATAATAGGAATCTCGAATTTAAATAAACAATAAATAATCGTTTGTACAAAAATGGTGAACAACAAACTTCCGAATATATTTACATAACCACTTTTCAAGTAGCATAGCCAGTAAAATTGGAAGCAAATATAACAGGAAATAGGGCATTAAATATTGATTCGAGAGAAAAAGGTCGTGGTTTGGAGACATCAATTATCTGTATTTTTAGTAGAGCGAGCACGTCAGTGCTGTCAACTGTTTGGCCTCGGATCTTTTAACAAATATATTGTGTGATTATATTAATTATACTTTTGATTAACATATTAAATTGTTAATTATATAAAATAAACTTATTGTGAAAATGTTGTGTCTGTATCATATGCATAGATACGTTTAATAATAAACAAACGCTATGCTAGCTAAGTATCTACGCTAGAAATATGGATTCTAATTTTTTCATCAGTTTAAAGCAACGGTATCTAACTTTATTATAATACTTCAAGAAATAAATTATATTTATTTTAAAGTGTTTATTATTAATTCAATCAAGTTATCCAAAGAAGCACAATCAAAATGTCAGACATGTATTGAACTTGAAACGTGAACTATAATCCAATTCTGTTAAGAATCGAAAAAGAAATAAAGGTCATTGAAAGCCGTGCGATCTTGGTTCCCATGGCCGTCGGAAACAATAACAGAATCGCGAGTATCGCGCACATAAACCGGCGAACAATCGACCGAGTGGAAACAAGAGAGCTGTGTAAATCAAGCCAAGCGTTGCGTGCACCGGCGAGCCATAGATCCTCGCGTTTCGTTTCTGCACGCCTTCCCGCGCGTCGTCGCTTATAATTACCAACTACTTTCGCCAACCAACGGCTCCACTCGACGCCATCTTGCTATTAATACTGCAAAATGGCGGACGGTGCGCAGCACGTGTTCTTTCTTTTGTTATTTAAAGTGCGAAAATAGAAATGCGAAATTTATGGCGTAGCTTCTTTGAAGGTTTAATACTTTTCAATTCCAAAGTCGTGCGAATTAAGCGGCATAGCGAATAAAGACCCCGAAGACACACAATTTACATTGAATAGAGCGGCCGTTAAGTACTAGCGATGTTCCTGCGCGACAATGAAGGTCACCTTGACCAACCAACTGTAGTTACTAGTTATCTCTATAACTCAGTATCTAAGGTACAAATTAATTTAAATAATTGCTGTCTTTTATCTTTCAATCGATAAGTAAGTATTTGGTATATTAATTACTTAAGAATCACCTTCACTCCAATAAGAGTATTTTAAAACGATTTTTGATAAATCTTAAATACTTATACGTAATTTGAGAAACGTCTAATTTATTCTTATGATACTATCCAATACAAAACTGAAAAATAACAAAAGTACAAAGCGCGTCCTATAATGAAATTGACTAATATAAAGTTGTTGAGAAATCTAAAAAGGTAAAAAGGACAAAAATTAGGTATACTTAATATGAGCTACAGTATTAAAAAGATTACAATACAATTACCTTATATCATTGAGTCAACACAGTCGCTTTCGACCTGCGACTTTATGATATCGCATAACTAATAAACATGACACTTATAACGATAACGTTTATCTCGAGCATGTGGGTCAAACAAATGAAGTAATATAATAGCACACATGCGAGGCATGGTACGTTATTGTACATTTGTTTTTACGATAACGGATATCCTATACCTTTGAGTAAGCAACTCTTGTATTTATATCTATAATGTGTAATTTTTATTGTTTTTTTTAATGTAAGAGGGAGCAAACGAGCATGCGGCTCAGTTGATGGTAAGTGACTACAGCCGCCCATGAACAACTGTATCATCATTACAGCCCTTCACAAGTCCACAGCTGAACATAGGCCTCCCCCAAGGAATGCCACAAAGCACGGTCCTGAGCCACCTGCATCCATCGACTTCCTGCATGTCTTACCAGGTCGTCACTCCATCTAGTAGGGGGACGCCCTAAACTTCGTCCGCCGGTACGAGGCCGCCACTCGAGAACCTTTTTTCCCCATCGGTGGTCGGTTCTTCGAGCTATATGGCCGGCTCATTGCCACTTCAGCTTACTAATCCGTTGGGCTATGTCGGTCACTCTGGTTCTACTGCGGATATCCTCATTTCTAAGTTTATCACGCAGAGAAACCCCGAGCATAGCCCTCTCCATAGCTTCCTCATACGGCCAGCAGTAAAGGACCACGTCTCAGTTACATAGGTCATCAGTACAACCAGTGCGTGTTGCCAGCGCACTGGTTGTACAGTCTCGTTTTCAAGTTTTGAGGTATACCTGACGAGAAGATGTGCCGTAATTTCCCGAACGCTGCCCAACCGAGTTGAATCCGTCGATTGACCTCTCGGTCGAAGTTGGACTTACCTAGTCGGACTATTTGTCCCAGGTAAACATACTCGTCATCAACTTCGAGCTTAGTGCTCCCAACAACTACCTGCATAGGTGTGACATGGACATTAAACATGATCTTTGTTTTGTCCATGTTCATCTTAAGACCTATCCGTTGGGAGGCACTATTGAGGTCATTGAGCATAGTGCTTAGGTCCTCCAGCGATTCTGCCATAAGGACTATATCGTCGGCAAATCGAAGGTGAGTGATGTACTCGGCATTGACGTTAATACCGTATCCTTTCCAGTCCAGTAGCTTGAAAACGTCTTCCAATGCAGCGGTGAAGAGTTTCGGGGATATTGCGTCACCCTGTCTTACACCTCTCTGCAGTTGGATAGGTTTCGTTCTCTGGTTCTGTACTCGGATAGCCATCGTAGCCCTACTGTACAAACACTTCAGCACTTCGATATACCGACAGTCAACTTGGCACCGCTGAAGGGACTGTAGCACCGCCCAAATTTCGACGGAATCAAAGGCTTTCTCATAGTCCACATACGCAAGGCAAAGTGGCAGATTGTACTCTTCTGTCTTCTGTAAAATTTGTCGAAGGGTGTGTATGTGGTCTATGGTACTAAAGCCTTTTCGGAAACCGGCTTGTTCGGGAGGCTGGAAGTCGTCGAGTCTGCGTGCGAGACGATTCGTAATGACTCTCGAAAACAGCACGTAGACGCGGCTCAGAAGGGAAATCGGTCTGTAGTTCTTCAAGAGAGCGTTATCGCCTTTCTTGAAGAACAAGACCACCGCACTTCCCCTGGTATTACAACTGTAATACCAGCGGAATTGCAGGTGCGTTGCCAACCTTTTAAAAAAAATTGTCTTTCCTCTTTTCTAAAAAAAGAGTAGGTCCCTAAGTCGTATTGGTCCAGAAAAATCGTTGGTGGTAGTCGATTCTACTAGGAAGTTGTGCAGGGAAGAAAACTTCTGGTAATTCCACAGTGGTGGACCGGCAATCATCCAGATGGTATGGATGGTATCGCCAGTTTTATCACGATGTGCGATGCTGAAATTTAGAGACTGAAATTATTTCAAACAATCCCTTCTTTGTTTCTCAGAAACTAACGATTTTAATGAATATTTAACTCGCTTAAGTGTAGGTATTTTAACTTAGCCCATCTTCAATATATCGCTTATTTGGTCGATAAACTTCAATCCACTGCATCCCATGCCGACTCTGTGACTCACTTCTGCAGCATAAATTTGATTTGTCACATTTTTCTCATTAATTCTTTCTACGTGCCTAACCACCGAATCATTTCTTTCTTAATTAATTATATCTTTCTTAATTGTCACGACATTATTGTAAACCACACCTTACTCCCATCACATAGTTTCTCACGTTAACATTCACAGTCACCCCTAATATAGTTATTAATGGCCGTATTCCTACAGCATCAATTCTACTCTCATGCTTCTTCTGCCATACTCAATTTTCACGACCATAAACCTAGGTAGGGACTAACACAACTTTGTGAATTGTCAAACATACCTTTTTTGACACATTCGGATTGTCTACAATATAGTAAAGAGCCCCATTAACTCTGTCCTGCAGTCACTCTTCGTTCTATATTCTTGTCATGTCATTCGCTTGATCAATCAACTCCCCTTCTATTCTTATTTCAAATATCGTTTTACTTTCTTCTATTTCAAAAACCATTATTACTTTCGTCTTATTTGCGTTAACTTTCATTCTCCTTTCTTTTAATGACGTTTTCATTAATGACGCAAACATAACTTGATCATCGGTGTACAAGCCATTTGACGGTTAACTCTGGGTGAGTTCTTAACTCGTATTCTGTAGCTTTTAAAGTTTCCAAACTGCTGCCCATAAACGGGTTGAACAGCCATGAGGAAACTACACAACCCTATCTGACACCTTTATGGATTCCAAACCAGTTTGAGTAAGCTCCGTTAAACATGACACATGCACTAAAGTCTCTATAAAGAGATTTTAATACCAATTACAGCTCAGCTCAACACAAACGAGGTCCACGTTTTCCATAAAGCAATCCTAACCACTATGTCATAAGACTTTCCTGGTTTCATTCAATACTTCTCCATAAATCAATTCTGCTCTAATATTTGCATGGCATTATTTTAAGAAAAGTTTTAATGTCTTGATGTCTATAATCGGAGGTCTAGATGGTTTCCTGTTACCTCAGCTATTCGGCATAGGAAATTAAATTCGATGACAGTTTAATGCAAATCTGTCAGAACTGGCCGTTTAGCATTCAGCAAGTCGTGCGGAGCATTGTCTGGTAGATATCAGTTCTCAGTCGGCGCTTTTAAATATGTATGAAGGAGAACTTAAACATTACACGCACGCATTAGCCGTGACACACATCCTCACTTTGAAATTAATCAATTCGCACTCTGAACATCATTGAACTTGTGTACATAATGATATAAATTTATTTTTATTGTGTATATAAATTAATGTTCACAATTTTAGTTGTAGTGAATAATTTAGTTTAATAGTTGTATCGATAAAAACGCTATACATATAATATTCTTACTTACGAGAAGACAATAGCCCATTTTGTTTCTCAGTAATGTCACTGTCAATATTTGATTCAGGGTGGAATGTGCTACACAAAAAACAGTATTTGTTTAGAATAAAGCGCAAACACCGTGTTAAACGTTCCGAGAATGATGAACATGATACGTCATGTCGTGGGATGAAAGTTAAAATCAAGGTAATATTGAAAACCGCATGCATGTTCTCCTATGCATTATATGCATGATATTAAAGCTAGAAAAATAACATAAAGGAATTAAGATAATGGCTTATGTAAAAACTTTCTTTCTAATAATGATTAAGATAAATTTAAAACACCAAACTACCAAATAAACATAATATGTATTTCGAGTATTTAGAAAAACAATTAAAAAAACGATCTCGCAACTACATACAGGTAATAATAACAATACATAACAAGATGCTATCATCAAAACGAATACGAAGCAAAAACGTAAATTAAGAAGTGCAATGCACAATACAAAAGAAAAGAGCATGAAGCATGCAGAGTTGCCAGAGTGATGGCGTGCGACGTGGGAAAGCGAATGGCGTGTATTGTCGGCGGCCATTTTGGAGTAGATTAGTTTGGAAAACATCACGTGGCTGTGTGTCCGCTTAGTAACAACGTTTAAATAATTTTTAAATAGAGTGAAAGAATGCACTCAATGTGCTTGTCCTTATTTTTCTTGCAAATTTCTTAATCTGCTAACAAGCTGCACATAATTTTATAAGCATTATTATTTACAAATTCACTATTATAAAAATATAACGAATGAATTGCATTGACTTATTAGGCACTTATATTTACGTCAATTGTGAATATTGTTTAAATTTATAAAGTTCAACATTAATGCAGCAAAACTAATTTATAACAACGTAATGCCTACTCTAACGTTATGCGCAGTTGAAAATTTAAATCTTGAAATAAAACTTACTCGTATTAACATAAATGTCAAAAATATTGATATTTATTTCAGTTAAATTACGCTTATTTTTATTGTTAATATTTATTTATAATTTATGATTTATTAATAATATTTTACTTATTAATAACATATTCAATGAAATAATTGTAATTAGCATTTAGGTTAAGGCCTATCCTTCTCCTCGAAATATATCATACATGCAGGTTTTGCTCGATGTTTTCTTTAACACGTGGTAGGTCAGAAATCTTAAAATTGCAATCACCCACCAATTTGTAAATTGCTAATTTAAAAAATAATAATTTCTATGTGATGTTGAATGCGATACACGACATCATTAAAATATCGCAGATTCGCAGACCAAACCACAATTAATTAACCATGCAAGAAAGGCATAAAGTAAGAGTCATTATGATGTTGCTGCGTGTGGGTGTACCAGTCACTTGCGCTCATATATTAATGTTTTTCGTGACAAACGTTTCCTTTACGACCCATATGCATGACTCATTGTTAAACGGTTTGTTATTATTACATTACAAGCGACGTTGCCAGCTCTATGTTCTACGGTTACGGATTTTTATGTCTTTGTTGCATCTTTTGTGGTTCTCTATACCCGCCCACTTTCATCTATATCTGGATACAAAAGATAATTTTGGCCGTTTATAATCAAATTATTCTTCTGCTTTATTATTTTTATATAGCAAAAGATAATACGCTCTTCTTAACCGGGTCAAAGTTATCCGAGAGGATAATAAATAAAATACGAAAAATAACGTAGCATTTTGGCAAGTGATACTGCAATTTCAACAAAGGTATTAAGTGTTATAGTTCCATGTTGGTCAGGGACTTACAACAAAAAAGAATGTGCCAACAATGTAACTTTTCTAGCATGTCATAAAAGACGACTAATGGAATATTAGAATATTGTCTTTTGGGCTAGCCACCTATCACGTCTTTCAAAATTTTTGATCTTAACCCATGTTTTTTGTTTGACTCTACGTACGAGCTACTCGCTCGATGCTCTGGACTCTGCCTAATGCCTACCCCTTCGGGGATTACACGGGTGACGCTATGCACCTATGTATAAGTAATTTAAAGGTATTTGCAAATATTCGTATTAACTTATAATTGTAACAAAACAAAAAAGCTGAACAGAATAATCTCTTGAAACCGACGAGGACACACTTGTTTCGCAGTTGTTTTCTAACTTAAAGGGAGAGCTTACACCAGCTTCAATCTAAGGGCAAGCCTTAAAAGGTAGGTAGTTGCCGTTATGTAACATTCTCTCGAGTCAACGTAAACAAGCTCTCGGACCGCATGCATTATGCAAAGAGTTTTTATCATTCCTCTTTGGATACGCATCGCAGCAGTTATATGTTTAGCATTGCATGCAAATATAATCTACAACTCTTGTTTGAAGTCGTTCGAGAATAAGGTTTTGACGATGTAAGTAAACATATTTTTATATATTGGACAAAACATGACATGCTTCTTACTCTAACACAATAAACGTTTCGGATCATTGCAGCTGAGAATAATTACGCAATTAGCAGTTACCTTTAATTGCGTAATGTAAAAATCTTCTAGTAAGAAAACAGATGTTTTTTCCCTGTTGAGGTAATTTTTATAAGACTGAAGTGAGAAACGAAATCATAGTCCACTTGAAGGTAAATGGACAGCTGCAGCCAACTTCAAACAAAAAAGGCTAAGGAACAGATGCGTTGTCACCTTTGAGAACTAAGATGAAACACAGCCTGTAACTATACTGGCTCTTTACATTCTTCAGATCGGGACACAGCAGTGCAAGCATATATATTTGGCGGCAGAAATAGGCGAGAGGGTGGTGCCTATCCAGACGGACGTCTAGGCAGAAAAGGAGCCCTTTCACCCACGTATTTTGTACACGATTATGTGCAATAAACTTCCGATGTCATTTAATTTTGCAGGTAATGTAGCTACCGCAGCGTCACGTTATTCATGAAATTCGGCAGTAAAAAGCGGTGTCTATAAAAAGTCTACGCAGTTAATAAAAATAACGGCAACCAAGGTTTGGGTGAAGCGAGACAGATGTTACGATTTGTACCTAATAGAGGGGGATAGGTGTAGACGCCATCTTGCCTGCATAAGCGACTATTTAGTCACGCGCAGTGAAGCAGCGTTTCTATTTTTTGCGCGATCTCGTCTGACCTCGTTGGTTTATCGTTATCAGACGGCGCTAATAATAAGTGAATTCCGCTTGTCGTGGATTGCGAGCTGGCCGTAAAACATCGAGCATATCGCAATAACAGAGATAACCTTCAAAAGAAGAGCATTTACTTTGACTTCTATTTCAACGATTAAAAATACGAGCAACCGATTTTTTTACACAATCGTTACTTTTAATATAACTTTAATAGTTTTGCACGCAGTGTTATCAAAACATCTCTAACAATGCTATGGCCTAGTTGTTACAAATACACTTGAGAAGGTACATACATTCATACTCCACTTAACCTCTTTAATAGTAAAACTCGTAGGCAATTAGCAAGCCAATAGTTATGAACTGTTGACGGCAGTAATAGAACACAATTGGCTGCAGACATGAGCATGACCTGTATTCAAACGAGCAGACATTTAAAAATACTGTTACATCGTAAAGAATTTCAGATATAGTATAATAAAGGTATGATAGCTCCAAGTATTATTTTAGGGGTAAAAGAAAACATCATGAGAAGACTTAATGTTTGAGAAATATTAAAAAGATATTTCAAGGACACATGAAGTCTGTCAATGCGCAATGAACGCTTTTCATATTTACAGCGTAAAAGAAACAGACTTCTGTACCTTTGAGGCCCGAGTCCTACAGTCAGACCTTAGGTTTTATAAATTCACATTGTTAGGTAAGAAGGTACTTCTATTTTGTGTCTTTATTGAGTGAATCATTTTTTCAATTCTCAATTTAGACAATGTAAATTAATAAAACTTATTATTCAACAGCAGTGTGACTAAGATGTAAATCAAAACAAGCAAGCTCAGCTTACTTCAATACAAACCTTTCAATTTTATGTAAAAATGAGAATGCCATTAAAAGCATAAGAAACGTACATACATTTGAACTCAACCGACTATGTGAATTAACGAAGTAAATGGATGATCAGAAGAAGATATTACAGAAAAACTATTAAGACCTAGTGAATCTAAACCTAATCTAAACATAATTAACTGATATTCTCAGATACCTTATATACACTAGATGGTGTGACGGCTCAAGACCATTCTTTGATCAATCTATGAGAGAAGCCCATTTCGGCAGTGGACTTGTGATGAGCTGTGACAACGCTAATGAACGCTTTTTATTTAAGAACGTATATTGATTTGTTGACGTATTTTAGGTAAAATTTTAATTTTAATTATAATAAAAAAAATACTAACTATCCCGCCAACAACATAAATGGAAAAAGGGGGCCAAGTACAATACAATCGATGTCCGGGTTTTGCCAACTGATATAAGAGTTGCGATCTGAACGGTTGCCAAGCTCCATAGCAGTTTCTTAAATCGTAGCAATAAGAATGTACAATGTTCTTTATTAGACATATGCAAAATCGAGTAAGTAGGTGTTATGGCCGGGGTGCGGGGGAGGAGTCGATAATAAATCGAAAAGGTTCGTGTAAATAAATATATATTATACATTGCCGGTGCGAACTTGGCTGACACACTGCCGTGCATCTTAGATTATAATTTATAATTCAATAATAAGAATACTTTATAATATGTCATTCCATAACTGCTATTCATAGAAATTTCAAGTAGCAATGGTTCCAGAATTTCAGTAGTTTCAAAAACAAAACTTAAAACAATGAATTTGTAAGGCATTATAAATTAACTCGGTAATGTCATACAAAGTTTATTCGCAGCCAGACAGCAATTACATCGGGAACTTTAAGCGGTGTTCACGAACAACGAAGAGGAGGCGAGTAAATAGCGCTCCCTCAGTCGCCTTTTTGAAACGGCCCGAACTCGCAGCGGGTGGGAAATTGACAAACTTCCACCATCCCCGAGTCTACTACCCGATTATTTTAGAATCTTCAAAACTGCTTAACTTTATTTATGAGTCTTAAATTACTACAAAATATCATCGAAATAATAGAATTAATATAGTAAGTATTGGATTATATTTTAAGAATCTGTATGACTTCAATTTAAAGTTTGTTTGATTAATATCGATTCCCATAAAGTCTTTCTTTTTACGTAAATGATCGTTGGTTAAAATAATATTTTGGAGAACAAGGCGAAACATATTATCAAAAAGTTTTATGGCGGGTTATATGAAAGCGTGGAGTCCGAAGGATCCGAAGTTTGAACACAAGTTGGGATGCTCCGAACTAGGTCTGGAAGTTACGAGTAGAATATACAGAACGAGTACAAGTAACGAATAGAAAACAGACAATCTACACAGTCGCTATAAATAAATTGCGTTAAAGTGATTTGCCAAATTTTATCTCAAATCTGAATGTAAATTAACTCATTTCAAAAACATGCTAAAAGCGAATTATTACTTTTCACCAATATATTATATAAAAATGCAAAATTTAATTTAAAATTAATACAGGCCGAACACAAGTTTAGTTTAGTTTACAAAACACCGTAAGAGAATTCATCGTCCTAATCGTCCCGTGGGTGTCGACTATGGGAAATGCGAGAAAGATATCAAAGCTTCCAATATATGGCGCCATTATCGTTTAGGATATAAAAGTTGTACCTAAAATACCAAGATCGATTGGGAGCAGCGTTAAAGGTGCAAGATTTCTGGTACCTAGACCGCCAATCCGCCTATCAAGCGTTTTTTATAAAGTATAATGGTGACAAACGAGCACACAGTCCACTTGATGGTAATTGAATGCCGTGATCAATATACATCTACATAGATCATAGACGTTAATTAAGAATCAAAATGCAGATGCGTTTGAACTCCTGATGACTAAGATGGAATGCCTCATTTCCAGTAATAGGGTCTAGACAGATTCCCAAGTCGCTCACAAATAACCACCAATTATTTTTAACGGAACTTAAAAATAAACGCACTCGAACTTTAAATTTTTAATCTTTCTTGATCAGCGTAAGTGATTGTGAGATAAACTGAAATTATCACAGAGTATAGTCTAAAAATATAGTGGAAATAAACATAACTTAAGTCAAAAATTCCTACAAAGGAATCGAATAACAAAAGCGTTGTAAGCGAAAAGGCAAGGAGAAAGCCCTCAAGTCCTGTTGCGAAATTTTTGATATAACAATATATTTTGAAAACATTTAAGTGTTTAACGAAATATCTAAAAATACTAATGTAACAAATGGCTTTTGTTACAGTGACGATTAAATTATATTTTTTAGTTTAGAATTTGTATTGTTGTGTTGCATAACATGATTTATTCTTTACTTTTATTATCGCCTTTAATTATTGACTTTTAGAATAGAGATATCTGATAAAAGCGAAAGATAATGAAACTTAAATTAGATTCGTCTTACTTGTGGAACTGACATGGGTATATATGTATGTTACGGCTAATAACCGAAGTGAGGGTGACACTGAAAGTTCTTAGAAAATCAAAAACTGAACAAACTAGCAAGTTATTAGTTTTATTATATCTTTTCAAAATAGTGTCCATTTACATCAATACATCGCTGCATCCGATGGAACCATTGAGAAAAGCACTTTGCCCACTCGTCCGTAGGGATCTCTTCGACGGCATTTTGAAACGCAGCCACTGCTTCCTCGGCGTCCATAAAACGTTTTCCTCGAAGTTTTTCTTTTATTTTCGGAAAGAAATAAAAATCGCAAGGTGCGAGGTCGGGGCTATAGAGCGGGTGACCCAGTAATTCCACGTCTGACGTCGCCAAGTAGTCGATTGTTTGCTTGGCGGTGTGCGACGAGGCGTTGTCGTGGTGAAGGAGGATCCTACTGCGAGGTCGTGTTCTCGCGTTAAATTCATGCTGACGTGACACAGACAATTTTCAATGTGCCGCCAAATCGTAAACAAATGACAAATTAATAAAATACATACACAATAATATTGGCAAAGAGTTCCATTTTCAAAATTTGAACAAAATTTGAAAATTTAAATTTTTTTTATTTTTTTATTATATCGTTTATAAGTGGCCAGTTTTTTCCCATATATGGGCTGGTGTTGAAAAATGCCACCTAGCAGCTTTGGACTCAATGAAAAGGCGTGCTAAGAGGCTTATTGGTGACCCGAATTTGGTTAAAACCAATCTTACCAGCCTCGAACACAGACGCAAAGTAGCCTGCTTTCAGTTTTCTACAGGATGCATTTCGGAGAGTGTGCGCAGGAATTGCACAATTTAATTCCTCCCTCTCCCTTCCACCATCGGACAACCAGACGTTCCGCCAGTCTCCACCCTTTCGTTGTTGACTTATCACGCATTCGAACGAAACGGTTCGCTACGTCGTTCATCATGCGTACAGCAAAGGAGTGGAATAAGTTGCCAGCATCTGTCTTTCCATCCGATTACAGTGTGGGTGTCTTCAAGGCAAGACTGAATAGGCTTTTGTTAAGTCAGTGCGCTTCACCATCTTAGGCTAAAACACTTGCCATCAGGTGGGTTCGTAGACAAGCGCTGGCTTAGTAGAATATAAAAAAAAAGTTCTAAAAACTTTCAGTGTCGTCCTCGTACACCTAGATTTAGCCGGTTACTACTAGGTGCAGCCTATTGCGGTTGGTTAAACTTAGGTGTATCATTTATAATTTATAAATTCAATAAATGTCTACGGTTTTGGCACCCTACCTTAACCGCACTTTAACCTACTGTCGCTGATATTACTTAATACGTATTTTCGTATTTTTACAAATTTAACAGTACACCTAAATTTAACCAACTACTGGTGACCGCACCTAGTTCTAGCCGGCTAAAACTAAGTGTAACCGCACTTCGGCTTTTAACCGTAACATATACATATATACAATATTAGAATTTTTCTCTTTTTCATAGACTTTTACGCAGTCTGCTTTTTAAAATAATGTTTAACCATTTGGCTCGTTGCAAATTCACAATTGAGGGATAAAAACTGTTAATAAAATCGCATTATGAAACATATCATATCGAGAAGGGTAACATCTAACACAGAGTATTGGCTGTTATGGGTAAGAAAACTCATTGTAAACTTAAATCCTAACATTAGGGATGAGAGAACTGTTTCAAGTAGATGATGATAAATATTCAAACTTTATATGTATATAATAATTCTAGTGTGAAAGCAAATATTTTATCTTTAGTAAAAGAAAAGTGCTTTGTGGCATTCCTTGGGGAGGCCTGTGTTCAGCTGTGGATTCATGCACGAATGTAACGATGATAATGATGATTAAACGAAAATAAATAATGAATACGCTCCATAAACAAACAAAGACAATAAATAGATAAAAATGACTTATTATAATTCCTGAAAAAATTGTGCTGAAGTTCGTTAATCCAAACTTTATTAATAACAACAAGAACAATTTAGTTGGATCTTTAAAGCGGAATGACGAATGAGTTACCAGGAGAGAACTTCTCAACAAACAAGTTTCATAACTGAGTCCTATCGGAACCCCGATCTTTGCAAATTAATTACGAAGTCAAAGTACTAGCAAATAGGAGGGGAATCAGAAGCGGAAATATTGAAGTCTTGACTTGCACAGATGTCAATATATAACTAGAATAACATCTTTTTTTATATTTACAATCTTGTTTATTACCTAATGATTCAATACGATTGAACATCACTAGATACCAACTTCTGTGTAGTATTTAATATATTATCTTGTCTCAAAAGAGTAAATGATTTTAGATACGAAATAAACTTAAAGAAGTCTGCAATATTAAAGTTAATTTAAATGTTTTAATGTAAATTGTTTTAAGAGCAAGAAATTTGAAAAAAGTGAAAAAGTCGGTATCATGAGTAATCCATAAAACTAAGACGCATTGGAATTTTTGCGGACAAGCAACACGTTAAATTACCAACAGTATGGGCTGGGCACATTATCACCATCATCTACCAAGCCACGCTTGAGACATGGCTTGGCAATTGCAAATCAAATCTTTTGCACTTAAGTCGCTGATTTCCATAACTATTGAAAACTGCTACTGCTAAGTTTTAGTTTACTTATACGACACCCACGGGGTGACCAGTTATTAGTCAATACGCCGCGCCGCGCTGTCACCTGCCACAAATTGCCGGCATTTTCTAATTTTGTTTAAAACTAAAACATTGTCTACAAGTGTCGTTTTGGAATGATTATCAATAGTAAACTTATTTCATACGAATTACTTTACTCATCTAATATTGCCAACAGTCAAACATAAGTTAATTTACGTGACCACTTAAAGTTTCTACGCAAACTCCATTCAGTATTCAGCGGATGTAACAACTTTGTAATCCACGGCCACGAGGGTAAAACAATAACTGTAAATTAAGCTCGAAACTCATTAAAAGCCCGGGATAGGGAGTTTTGGCCGCATCTGTGTATATAAAGTAGGTACATCACGTTTTGCACGATTGAACTTCAATTGGTTTATTAGGGATTTAGTAGCGATTTAATATACGAAATATGTTAAGTGAGAGTCATATAGGTATAGCCTAGGGAATACAAAAAAAATATAAAGAAAAGGGCCGTATGCAGCAAAAATGCAGTAATTAAGTGAACATAACGTGTTAGTGTTAGAAAATCGAGTGAACTTGGGCTGCATATCAAAAGCAGCATAAATATTTAAGTTGGTGACGGTGCGTTGTGTGTGTTTTGGCCGAATTCAACTAAGGCATACTCCGAATCCCTGCACATTTTTCCTAACTAGAATGTAGATGCAGATTTCAAGGATCATATGAAAAATTTGGTGTCTACTGAACCACACACATATCATATGTCTGATGAGTTGCTTACAAGATGTGCTATTTACAAGAAATAAGGAACAATCCTAAAGCTGGGCATAGGCTCTTATTCTTTTTAAAGATATTTACAATGCTGGTGCATGCAACTTCAGTTCATATCGAATTGGTGGACTGCACGTCTTCGAAACATAAAATAAATAAATTTAAGGACCAGCGTCCTACTCTAAACATACCACAGCTCTATAGTAAAAAAGGTAAAATATAAGACGAAAAATATAAACGATACCAAATTTAGACCAGTGTCAGTTATGCACTAACAGAGGTCAATTCGTTTATTTACGGAGAAAGGAAGCCATCAATCAGCGTTTAGTTGATACAGCCACTTTGAGTACGATTACCGCAAATCGACATTGGCGCATTTCCAATTCTATTATGAGCGGACTCGCAGACATCGGTATTGCGATGCAAAAAAGAATTTCTAACGCTTGACGTAACCCTTATGAAAAAATCTTGACATGACGCTCTTTTGTTTTTATTTACATGCTTAATAATGACGCAATTGTCTTCTTTAAGCTTATTTTTGTTTGGTTCACGCTTGGTGATCATAATACTAAGCGTTTTGCACCATTGGTGCTGCCCCCTATCGCCGGTTTGGTATAAACTTGTCTAATATAAAATACCTATTAATATTTTAAAGGAGTTTTTCTAAAGAACAAGACTCGTAAAGATAATGGATCCTCTTTTAACGCCACCATAAGCCAAGTTGTTAGTGGTTAGTGTATGCTTTGGCAGACTCCACATTTCCCTTTTTTGAATATTTTTGTTTTGATTTCCTATACATGCAGGTTTCCTCAAGATGTTTTCCTTCAGTTAAGATTGCAATTTGCAGTTAATAATAGGGATCGAACTCATATGTGTAAAAAAATTGAGCAACCGGAGCTCTTTAATATCGTTCATAAATTCGCATTTTATTGCGCCTGGAGTTAATTTGACGCTTCCTTCCTTCCTTCTATCTACCTGCAAATTAATTATATCCTATGTTTTATTGTGCCCAAGATTTGATGTGTGCAAATAAACTTCGGAGTCAAGATTTAGAATTAAGTAAAACAGTAGGCATGTTTAAATTAATAAAACTTTTAACATTTCTATTAGAGAACAGCGAAACAAAAACACTACATTAGATTTATAGTGCATCATAACTTATACTAGCGTTCATAAACATTTACATAGAATACTCATAAATTTTAAGTGCCCTTGAGATTGTATCAGCCATATCTTCGTTGGCCCGCAGCCAATGAATTCGCGATACCGCATCGATTTCCTTATTTATAACGGCTTTAATCTTTATCAATTGAATATAGTGACATTGAACGAGACAACTGTTATACCAACTAAATATTAGAGGACATTATAATAATAATAATATCTAAAATCATGATTATCTGAAATGATGAAGCAAAAACTTGTGATAAAATCGTGAATACAATTATATCCATAAAAAGACAGACACAAGGTTTTAGACAAGATTATACACTGTAAAATGGTAATTTAATATTACTGAAAAACTACTTCCTGAAAAAATGTACCTACTGCTTGTTATTACAGAAATTGCTTTTATGTAATTATGATATTTTAGATTCTCACGTTTTCCTCGTAATTAATTCATACCATCCGAATAGTAATTGAGTGAAGAAGTTACCTAACAAAACCAACGGCTTCCGTTTCATTAGCATAACTTTATCTATTCCAACTTTTACAGCCGTGAGCGACAACGTTATGAATTTGAATTCAAAATGGGAAACTTCGAAACGTGTTCCGAACGATCGCTGGCAACAAAAAAGTTTACCGATTTCATTAAAATGATATCGTGAAAAGCCATAAATATCTATCCCCGGCTCATTATGTTCAATAAAAAATATGACAAATAGCATCCATTACACCGCGCACGTCTGGCATGCCGCCACGGTCGTCAGCCTCGCCTTGACCAAGTTCGAGACGACGAGATGTACATATTATGTACGCTTCTCGCAACGTGCATATATATTATCGAATTACCCGCATAGCTTTCCATCTGATTTTAAACAACTGCAAATGACTTGCATGCAACCTTCAATGCTATGTTATTAGTACTAACAGATACTCTAAGATTCATGTTTGATTTCCCTTACATTTTAAGTCGAAAACTGGTTTTCTGTTAGAATCTCAACGTGAACATGTTTTGTAACTAGTCGTTGCCCCGGCAGGTGTTGCAATGCCTCTTTTTTGTCAAAAACCTTCGCGGTCGCGCGCATAATTTCATCTTCGATATCGCATGAATGTTATAGGAAAGTAAAGAAGAGAACAAACAAACAAATATACTTTTTATATATTACATTGAACTGTTGTAACTATAAAAAATTGGCCCGCTATATACTACTTTGATAAAGGCATAATTTAATTTCACGATGTCAATAAAATCGATAGAAGATATATATATGTACCACGAACAGATATAAATAAACGCTTCCGCGATTATTAAATGGCACTCGTTGGTACATTCTTATCATCGTTGTTAGATTCACTAAATAATAATACCTTTATTGAACGATTCTAGCTAACGGGCCACCTGGTCCGGTTCTCACATTTAATCCCGCCGGTAACAATACACTTCTGCTTACTTCTTTTCTTTTATTAAATATGTACGAGTGACATTTATGCAGTCGGACTATTCTTGGATTAAGTCAATAGTCCGCAATATGGCAAAATGAAATTCATTTCACATATAAATTTAACATCTTTGGATTGACCCACTTAAGTACAACATGTTTACGTTTGGCATTTTAAATATCGATTACAAGTAAAAAATGTAGACACTAGACAGTATATATTTTCTTTCGTTTCTACATGTTTTTCTATTTATACAATGCAATAATAAAATAAGGGAGGTTTATGTCTTTAATAAAATATATTTAGCTTTTATTAAACAACCAAAACTCTTTTCGTCTAATAAAAACAGTAATATATCCATTCCTTTATCTTGTTACGTTTATACCACCTCTCATCATCATTAATTTTACCTTTCAAGACTTTACAAGACTTGAATTTATAATTAAGCACAACATACCAAAAGATATTGGTAATTAAATGTCATAAATATAAAGCAATTAACAGCACACTTTGTTGCACACATCGAACGCGCAGCGTCTATTGTCACAAATCAAAAAATCGCGAGCCACTCAACTTAAGTCACTTCCACCAGCTTTATATTGCACTTAAAAAGGTACACCGATAGCAAGAGGAGATTAAATTAATATTTCTGACGTAGTTATAAGATTATTTATTTCGATTATTTAAAAAAAAAGTTAATTGAAAATAATTTCACATGGAGGTCAGTAGGTCGGTATGGATATCAAGATATCATTCGAAAAACTGAACTTATCACTTTGATTTTTTTTATTAGGTTTAGATTTGAATCCTTAGGAAGCCTTTTGAATTTCACTATTGTAAACCGTCTCGTTCGAGGTGTGCACTTTGGATTTTCCAAATTATTTAGAATTTTAAAAAATATGGTAAACTTTTTAACAAATTAGCAGCCCTATGTAATTTTAAAAATAGCCTAGCGTTTTATCAATGACCTAATTCATAATTAAAATGATAACCGACAACGCACGATAAAATTATTAGTTGACTTATGATATCACCCGTTCACGGAGTTAGTACGCAACAATTTTGTATGTAAGGGAGCATGATAATATAGTTTTATCCTTTTTGATATTATATTTCGACATCATGTGACCACAGACGATTCTATTCGACTTACTTAATATAAAAGTACTACCCGTAACTGAGATATATAACTAAAAGCTAATCGTAGCTTGTACATCATAATTATAGACAGCCTTTTCAAGGCCACATCTGGGCAATTTTTTTTATAGAAGAGGGCGCAAACGAGCATGCGGCTCACTTGATGGTAAGTGTGACTACCGCCGCCCATGAACAACTGCAACACCAGGGGAATTGCAGGTGCGTTACCGGCCTTTTAGAAAGGAGTAAGCTCTTTTCTTGAAAAATCGTCGATGGTAAACGATTCCACAAAGAGGTCGTATGAGGAAGGCAACTCCTAGTAAAACGCACAGCGGTGGACCGCCAAGCATCCAGATGGTATGGACGGTATCGTGAGTTTTATCGCGATGTGCGTTGGTGAAATTTAGCGGCTGGAATTAATCCGAAAAACTCCTCAGAGCACTCCCCGTGGTAAATGCGATAAAAATGCAAAGGGATGCAACATCCCTTCTCAGCGCTAGTGAATCGAGCCTATCAGAAAAACTCGGTCGTCGACGATTCGAGCCGCTGTACGCTGGATGTGGAAGAAGCTGGCACTGAGCAGAAACATCACAATGCACGATTTTTTCATGCATGATGATGATTTTCTATTTTCCCATACTCACCACAGTGCTCAGGTGGGCTACCTCACTTTAGTAATGCTACTCTCCATCACCAGTCTGTGAAATAAAGTTTTTGGGTTCATTTTACGCCATCAGTGGGTCGTCAGTCGTCAGAGCATTAGCGGAGGTTTACATTTGTGGAACAATTTGGAACATTACTCTATACTCCCAATGTTTGAAAGTATCATGATTTTTACTTTACGCAATATAAATGTGCCCGTTTATTTTATTTAATACGAAACGACTCCATTTGTTATATTTTTTAACAAAAATAGCAAGAATTTATTTTGGTCGTCGAAATAATGCTGGCTCCACGCCAAGTGCAATGCCATTAAAATTTCTCAAAAGAGACAACGAAATGAGTTTTTACGTTGTATGTTGTGTGTCGGAAATAATAAGTTGAACTTACGAATACATGCGTGGACTAACATAGTAAAGTAGTTCATTTATAATATACCTTATGCAATAACTAACTAGATTTAAAAGTAAAGTAAACTATACGCCACGTATATAAGTCCCACGTTTCTACTCATATTTCTGAGAGGGTTTCTGAAGCAGGTTAGGTTTCAACTGCACCGCCCTTATAATTGTTGGTGAAATTCACACGTAGAAATAAATTTTTAATTTCTTAGAAATGCTGGTTTGTTGACAAAAAATTAATAGCAACCGGCTGGAGCATTTTTTGGAAATGTACACATAATTGTTCGAACTTCTAATAAACTTCGTTTAGTTTCAATTATTCTCATCATCATCAGACTGCGCTAGTTGACTAGAGTAAAGTACTGTATAATTACTTCAGCAGCAATCAGCTCAGCCCGCATATCGTTTATTTGTTATGAAAATAGTTTATACTCAAGCAAATTATCAATGCCACTAACGATATCTTTTTTATGTGGGTATGATTGTTTGAAAATATTGTAAATTTACTTTTACAATGGTGCTGAGTGGTATTATTAATTAAATTAATTTAAAAAATTTGTAAGTATATTATTATTACTAGGTTTAATTCAAATTCTATATCTGACGGTACCTATGTTCTTCTGCATAATCGCACTAATCTTAAAAACTACAGATGAATTTTTCGTGACTTAAAATACCCTATATATTTCGAAAATCAAACAGGTATCACGTGCCTTTTTTAATGTTTACGTCGAACGCGGAAGAAAGTAAAACCTGGTCTTGGCACAATTTGCGACTGCGTGGCGGAGTCACGTAAAGGTAACACGTATAATTAGCAGTACAAATAGTAATCAGGGCGGTACGCACAACGCACACGTTACGTTTGGTAAGAAGTCTCATGGGAAATTAATTCTCCACGCGCGGCTCACGACCATATAGGTGTAGGTAATCTAGCAGTAGTGAGTGCTAGGGTTAATGAAAGGTTGAAATAAATCAACTACGAGGCAGGTTTTATGAACTATATCAACAAATATTAATCTTAAATTAATTATTATTGAGTGGTCTAAGGAATATTACAAGTTCAAGGTCGTTCGTTTACATTGATATCTATATTAAAATATTCATCCCTTATTTTTGCCACCTTTAGGGATGTAATTTTTCCTTCAAATTTATTGGACTACCTAATTTGTATATCCTATTTAATAAAAAACAATCATTTAAATCGGTTCAGCCGTTACCGTGACATCAGTGAATAAACACAAAAAGCATACGCGTCGAAACAACGAGAACAACTCGGTTACACAATATAGAAAACACAAAATTACTGATTGAATGAAAGTATTGGCGTAAATATAAGAAATCATTACAAAATTACTGGGTATTTTAGTATTCTGTTAAAAAAAATGTATTTTATTGCGATTGCGTTAAATGCCCGTGCAGTTGTTGTGTAACGAAATTATAATGAGGTTAGTTTGATTATAAAGTCTTGTCTTTAAAACAAATAAGGTGTCTCGCAGTTCTAGCAAAATACACATATTATTTAGAGATGGTCCGAATATGGATTTCACCGAATACGAATATTCGGCCGAAATTTCGGTAAAACTTTTACCGAACCGAATATTCGGCCGAACATTATTCGGCAGGATCACCTCGGTACGTAACCAATTCATGTCGAAACTTGTTTACGTAAAGCGCGCGGGATTAGCGCGTGATTAGCGCCGGACCCTGCCCCTCGCTCCCCGCCACACCTGACATGTTATTGCATCATCTAGTACTGAGCAAATTGCCGACACGTGCTTATGTTTTGACTGTTTTTGTGAGAAAAACAGTGCTTCTGTGTTATTCTTAGTGAAAATTGATAATTACATGACAAAAATGAGTGGCAGGATGAGATCTATTATTTGGAGTTATTTTAGAGAAACTGACGACTAAAGTAAAGTGAAATGTACGATTTGCGAAAAAATACTTTCGCGGGTGGCAGCGGCAGGAATGCTTCATCCTCGGCTTTGAGCAATCAATTAAAATTAAAACACACTGCGGAATTTTCTGGTCTGGAAAAACCCGTGCATCAGGTAGGCTCAAAATATTGAAACGACACATGCACATGCACGACAGCATGAATAATCTGAAGTTGCACAGGTCACCCAACCCTCTACCAGAGGTGCTTAATCTACAAATACTAAAACCTGTCCAACTATTCAAACTACACTAGAAGATTCATTTATTTCCAAATGGCGAATCGACGACCCCAGATCACTTCCAATTACGAATTCAATTGCTGAAATGATAGCAATAGATAACCAGCCCATTTCTATAGTCGAAGATAAAGGCTTCAATCGGCTCATGCAGTTGGTAAAGCCCAAATACCAAATACCGAGCCGTGATTCCACAACTGTATGAAAAATTGAAAAGCACTAGTTAAGGTGTGCTATCAAAGGCCAAATGTCTATCGGCTACATCAAACATGTTCGTACATTTCAATAAAGTACCACTTTAACGAATTTTGCGGTGATTTAGCCGAATATTCGGCCGAATACGAATGTTCGGTAAAGCTGCCGAATATGCCGAATACCGAATATGAACCGAATATTCGGCCCATCTCTAATATTATTAAAAAAATATTCATAAATAATTGCTCTATTTTTATGCTTTTAGTTTTTCGCCGATTTTTATCAAGTCACTAGAACAAGTAAAAAGTACTTTCCACTTCCAACCTTCGAAATCGAATAACTTATCACAAATTCCGATTTGACTACCTTACTACCAGATTTATATAATACTTTACTATGCTTCATTCAATCAGAAAACACACCATATTCGATACTAGTATTAAAAATAATAGCTAATATATAATGAGGCGCGATTATATCTATTATAGACGCAATAACTTTAACGGAAATCCCCCACAGATCTGCAGTTTTCTTAATATCAATAGTTTTAAAATATTTTACAATATCTTTTGATGATATTTTATGAAATGTAAATATAGTAGTAGGCACCAGAAGACTCGCTCCTTAGTCATTACTGCCTGTCGCCAGCCTAGGTATTTTGAGACTGGCGCCAACGAGATAATATACCACCATCTATCGAAAGCCATAAGATTTTTGACATTTCCTATCGTCATCTCTTATGACATCTACGAGACGTAATGAGTTGATCGATTCAATCACGTCGCTACCACACGGCGCAGCATAAATATACCTGACATAAATTAATTGCACGCGATACAGTCACACTATGTCTGTAGTCGTAAACAGGTTTGATAACGGTTGAATATTTAATAAATGTTGATTGCTAAAATGTTAATTAATATATTATTTATTTGTGCAACGTATGTTATTAAATAATACTTAAGCTAATGCCGTGAAATTAATTACACATTGGAAGTACGGGAAAAACTCTTACACCATAATAATATTTGAAATACCGCCACTTCCGAAACAGGTCAACAGGAATAAAGGTAAAAGAGATATGGATTAAGATTGGTCTAAAATATTACTTATAATCTTTCATTATCGTCATCGTCATCATCATCATCATTGCAGCTCATTACAAGTCAAACATGTAGCAAACCACACTGAGCCACCTGCATCTATCAACTCCCTGCCAGGTCGTCACTCCATCTAGCAGGGGGCCGCCTCACACTTCGCTTACCGGTACGAGGCTGTCCTCGAGAACCTTTCTAACCCATCGGTTGTCGTTTCTTTGAGCTATATGGTCGGCCCATTGCCAATTCAGCTCACTGATCCGTTGGGATATGTCGGTTACTCTGATTCTACTGCGGATATTCTCATTTCTAAGTATATCACGCAGAAAACCTTCGAGCATAGCCCTCTCCATAGCTCGCTGAGCGACCTTGAGCTTCCTCATACGTTCAGCAGTGAAGGACCACGTCTCACATGCATATGTAATCACTGGCAACACGCATTGGTTGTGGCATTGTTGAAAAAATTATTCTTTAACATTTTATTTTTGTTTTACTAAATACCTACTTATCAGTTACAATCATTTATTCTATATTTAATACAAAAAACAAATAAAAAAAAACTTCTTTTAAAAGGCAATTAATATATTATGATGTTTTATCTAAGAGGAAATTAAAAAAGATAAGGCATTCGTCTATTCAGCGAATTTCCATCAGTTTATTGAACCGTTCATAATTATGTTGCGAAATATTCAAATTAATTTAACGTTATTTTGTATTCATTACAATTGTAAATTAAAAATGGTATTAGCATAGACCAGTTAATAAGCATTTAAGTCCATATTAATATAAGCTATTCAAATAATTTGTATGCAGCTTCCGTTGAAACTTGATAATTGTTATTGACATTTATAGTCGTCCATGTTTATGTGAAAATTCATGTCACAATAATAATGTATGTTAAATATGTTATAGGGTAAAAGGCAAACAATGATACGAACGTCATTGAAGTAATATGTACTTATATTTCAATGACTAATATAACTCTTTTTGACAAAAATATTGTCATGGAGGCATAAGAGAATACATCAGCCATATCAGTCCCATGGGTGTCGTAAGAGGCGACTATGAGAAATGCATGTAAGATCTCATAGCCTCCGGTAAATTACATAATTTACGCCAAATGGAAAATAACCAGGCCGGTGACTGAGAGCAAGTGCAAGACGTGAACGATGCGATGAAGATGTACCTAACTGATACTAAAGTAATACTGAAATGCGCATACATATATAAAAAGGTATATATATATATATATATATATATATATATATATATATATATAACAACATGATAAGAAAACTGGGAATCTTATTTTGAAACGTCACGTTGACCTATAACATGATATTAAACATGAATGTGATAATAACAAGTAGGTATGAGATTTCACAACATTAAGCACATACCACCGCGCCGGGAGGGTAATTAAATAAATGGAAACAGTTTATCAGTTCAAGTAACCGCTGGTTAAGGGTTATCGGGTTTAAAATTTTAATTTAATGCTACGCCGCGCTCAGACAAGTCTTACCTCAACGCAAAATTACCAAAATAGCGCCGAAGGTCAAATGTACAAGTATTTTAATTAGTGAATGAAATTTATTATTCTGTTACTATTATTCTGAAAAGGAGACAAGATTCTCTACCTGTACGTATTTTTGGAAATAAAAATACTGCTACACGTCATTTAAAATTGCTTGATAGCATTATGAACTCTAATTTGCGAGTTTTTTGTTAGAATATACTTTCAAAATATTATTATCATTATATAGATAGGACATGTGAACGATAAACACTATCTGGATGGAAAGTTTGTACCTAATTAATTCTGTTGTATTTAAAAAGATGTTTTATATTTATAAGGTTTTATCATTGTACCGCTAGATATATTAATACGATGTATGTATATCTGAGTGCAAGAGACACGCAATGTAGGTACTATTTGATGAATATGTTGATAATAAAATGGTATAATGTTGCGGCCTCGAATTGTTGATATAAGAATGTTTGTGATTCTTGGAACAAGATTATGGCCGTAGTAAATTTTATTTACATCCAAATTTAGATTTGGTGTGTTGAGATTTCGTTTATAGTTTCATCAATATTTGAAAACATAATATTTTTATTTATTTATTTAATTTTAAAATCTTATTGCATTCCATTAAAAAACAAGGAAACAAAGGTAAAAAATTCTATTCCGTTAGTCGTTGGAGGCTACAAGATTTCGCTGTCATCTTTTATGAAACATTCCGGATGAAATGCGATGGTAAATTAATGTGGTAACTACACGATGACACGACGTAAGATTTCTTGTTTAATTGACGCAATTACATTTTCAGGACTTAGGTTTTCAAAAGGAATTATTATGGCCCTTTGTACTCAAATAATACAATGGCAGTTTTTGCTGAGAAATATTGCATTGACGAATAAAAGCCCCGACTTCAGACTGTGAAATAATTTTATTCTTTTTAGTTGTTTGAAGTCAGCTTTTACATTTTATTATATATATTTCTTACCCTTTTGAGAGGACTGAAGAATATCACAATCACAATGTCTTCTAAGTAGTTACATTAAAAACATTTCCTATTTTGCCACGCTTAGATGTGAAATTTTTTCTCCAAATTTATATGGGACTAACCTTAAAGTACAACCTAGTTAATAAAAAGAATCATTATAAAAATGGTTCACAATTGACGATATCGTGTAACATATACTCGTTATATACAAAAAAAAAAACATGCAGTCGAATTGTTAACCTTCTTTTCTTGAAGTCTGCTAAAAATTATGCTATATGAACAATTTCACCCTATCCGTATAAAAAATACTCTATTTTTTTAAATTATAATTCCGTTTCAAATCTAGATAGTGAGAAACCAGGATAGGTTCCTTCTTTATCTGCCCGTAACAGTCAACTGTTCGTCATAGGTGTTTTCCACAATTAGGAGTTATTAGCCGTAATCGTCACACTTCGCAGGCAAATTGGCAATCGCAGAACCAAACATCTCTTTGACGCTGCTTCCCGTCGCCGGTCAAGATTTTTACACCTGGCGTTAACAGAATGGTAATATCGCCATCTATCAGAGGCTATAAGATCTTTCTGGCGGAACCCATGCGATGATACTATGTAGTTTTCTTGCGCCGCCCCTACGAATGTAGTATAGTAATTACCAGAAGACCAATTAGTTAATATTATAAAGTAAAATCTTTTAAAACCAGAATATGCCAATAATACACTAAAGTCTATTCCGGCAATTAATTCATATCTCTTACTGCCATATTCTTTGCGGTCAAAGTACATTTGATGGATGATAATACATATAAGTAAGTTATAAATACGTCCAAGTGGCAAGATCAGAAGATGAGAGCAACTTAATAACTTCACCCATATTCATAAGCCAAAATTGGTTATCCAATAAGTATAAACCCGCAGGCACTGTTATCTAAATTAATTTTATCTTACAGTCTGTTAGTAAATAGACCTACGTTTAAACACGTTTTATCAATATATGTATATAACAATGAAGTAAACGATATAACGACGAAACAATATACATATGTCATTGTAATATTTTTCAGTTCACCCGATAGTAAGTTGATGCTGTGGCTAATTGACACACAATATCTATTCGTGATTTTGAATTATAATGCAGAAGCGTTGTCACCTGCGAGAACTAAGATGAAATGGCTTAGTTCTCGCAGGTCTTAACAGTATAAAGGGTCACCGGTTCTTGTCACTAACCATGTAAACAAAGCTGCTATTTCTATTTTACGTTGGTATCCTATAAAAACGTGGTCCTTAACGCATTCTTGCTGCAAGCATAATACAGCTGTTAACTAATAGTAAGAAAAATATTTAAAAATATTGGCGCTACAAATAAATTGCTTGGTTAATAAGTCACTAGTTCCGCATGCCAAAGTTTCGCCTACATACTTTTTACCGATCTTAAAAACATTGGCGCATGGCCGATTCACTGTCGACTTTTATTTCGTAACATTTTCACCAACAATTAAAATAGTATATTTGAGTTACAAAGTAAATGTACAAAAAATTCACAAACGAATACTGTCCAAAATAACCGATAATCTTCTTAATCTTAAACACAGGCGCATACAACTTGAAGTAATGTAAATGATCTATGTGATAGCAAAAGTATTTAATTAATATTATAAAATTCCTGCTAGGAGATAACATACGTAAGCCTCTACCACTATACTGCATTGTTTACTTACATTTCATTCAATTTTATAGCATTGATAACTTAGCTATTTTTCCGAAATATTTGGAAGTTGGCCGTGGAAATCGACCATTTAAACACTATCAATAATAATACGGCAGCCGCTTCGAATTTGTCGAAATTGTGTTAAGTTAAAAAGTTATCCTCTGATTATTAGTTCTCGTCTGATTATAAATTAACTGGGAATGAAGAATTAACACAGTCATAAAAAATAACCTAGTCGCAAGGCGTACCCGCCAAACTCCCAAGCATCTCATATTTGTATCGAGGCCACGACAAATAAATTCATCCTTATTAAACCAACACGTGGAAGCATGTCTGTCGTCGGTCCCTGCGGCCGCAATTGAATAATATGATAGATCGGTCAATTGTAGCTGTTTATGGTGAGATTGATGATCTAATTTTATAGAAAGCACGGGTCATCGCGCTTACTTTCTTCCCTCGGCACGACCCGCGATCGATCGACTTGACAATCTATGCACTAAAATATTTTATTTAATAACTAAAGCATGCTTTTTTGCTACCGAAACGTTTGAAGACATATTGTTATACCTAGCAGACGTAAATAAAGTGGCAGAAAAAAAAATAAGACAATTTTGAGTCGACATAACACTAATTCACGATAGTCTAAAAAATTTCTATATACCTAATATACGAGTACATAGTTTCAAAAAAACCTTATTGTATTATGTTGTTTTAAGTTGTTCTGCCCTTTCAGGTAACGGCGTGATGAGTTATAGGTAGGTATTCTATTTTCACTCTGGACTTTTTACAGCGTTTGTATAAAATTTATCAATATCTCGACCACAGCGCCACCTCGGGTCCAGATTTTGTGTTTTTCTTTTTGCTAAGCCAACATTGTGAATAGGAGCATTTTGGTCCATAAATAAAAAAACATGTAAATACTTGATGACAGCACCATTTATCTGATCATCCTAGCATGGCTATGAACCATCATCTTCGCCATCACACTCAAAATAAGCGAATACTTGGACTGTATTTAAACAAAATATAAGAGTCGACAGTATCGATTGTGAATTAAATCTTTATTGGTCTGAGATTAAACGATCACAAATCAACGACACCGAATATGAACATGCGTTAAGCGTGTTGCCTGAAAAGGAAGAAATAACCGGCTCTGTTAATTACAACGCTGCGGCGCGGCGCGGCGCGGCGGTGGCGTAGTCGTTCGACGTGCAGGGAGCGGTCGCCTCATTAGGTTAACGTCAACATTCGATTCGATACACGCTGCCATTAAAAATTTAAATTAGTGAAAGTTTATGCACCACTCCATTGTGTCGCTGTCCCTGTTCCACATTCAAACATAATATAATTACTATTGTTGATGTTAATTTAGATCGATACCAGTTAGTCTGTATAATACACCTTAAACGTTATAAGGATAATTAAAACGAGAAATCACAATTCTATGTAAAATATTTTTTTATAATATATTACTTAACACATGAGTAATTAAACTGGTCAAGCGGCAATGAAATCGCTTTTTTTATAGCTTACTTTTTAATTTACAAACAAGTTCGGAATAATTTCGTTTTAATGTTCCGCCGAGATCGAGGTTATTGATTGACTTGTGTTAGGAACAATGAAAACTTTTTCAATTAACGTCAATAAATTTGTGCATAACAGTGTGACTATACTGAGATATGACGCTAAATTGCATGGACGTAAGAACTAAATTGTTCTTAACGAAATTTAATGCTCGATAAACAAAAATCTACTTCAACAGGTGGATGAGTGTCGTATGTCAAAATTCGTTATACAATAAAGACCATGCGCCGAGTCAAAACACAACAAAGCTTGTCTTACATCGGAGAGCGCTTACTGGAATTTGGTCATATGATCTGACACTAAGTTAAGGTTTACAGTAACACTCATTATCGTGGTAAAGGGACGGATGCAGTTCACTGGGGTCAACATTTGTTTCATATTATTTTAATGAATATTTAATAATAACTTAAATTTTTCGAATAAAAAGTAGTATTCGCTATAAATTAGGAATTAATGGAATCGACAACGGGTTACTATGAACACAAATTTATCGAGTGTATAGGTACAGTCAGCGTCAAAAGGAAGGTAGCAGTCAATGTGATCAAATATTTAGAAACATCCAAAGTGATCATTAATATTCAACCATCCAAAGTAGGCAAATTCTTGTGATCACCAATCTTGCTCAAATATATTGGAACATATACAGCGACAAATATATGGTTTCAGTCAAACAGTCCATATTAAAGTAACAAACAAAACTTCAATTGTAGCGACGCAGCTAAAGTATTCAAAAATGCGGGACACAACAAGAAATATAACTTTATCTTAATACGATAGGGTGCAATTTGTTTTGCTCTAAGTTTTATTATAAAAATATACATTTTACTTCATATTAAATTATTAATGTTCCTTTCAGTAATATCATTTCACTTACCCTTACCACAGATTAAATAATGTTACTACGTAATCCTTACTTCGAAAATGACGTCATTGACATGTTTTGTCCAGTTTATTATTTGAAAATCTTTTTTATTGATGATTGTAAATAAAATTATTTTATATCAGCGTTGTAAGTAGTAGCTTTCCCGTGCTTTATTTGCGTGAAATAGTATAAAATAAAAATCATATATTATTTTATACTTATTATTGTAAAAGCTCTTAGCATTTTGATGCGATAAAAAATTTGGTTTTTTTGGCACAACTATCGATACCCATACAAAAAGACTCAAAGATAATTTCAACCCTGTGATATCGGTATAAAATTTCTTTTCCTGAAGTGTTCCACATTTTTTAATACTTTGGCTGCTTGGATACCATTGGTTCTTCTGGTTTGTACTATAATTTTGAACGGTTTAAATTTAAATGAACTCATACATTTGTTCAATATATTTGAGAAAGATTGATGTTCTCAATAATTTGGCTACTATGTATGGTTGAATATTAATGATCACTTTGGTTGTTTCAAAATATTTGAACACTTTGACTACTCCCTTATATCTGACGCTGACTGTACATGTTCAGTAGTAGATTTGTGAAAGGCTGTAATGATGATGATGATGGTACATCTGATGAAGGTACATGATACTAAGCTAAGTAAGCTCGTAACATCACCACTTCCTGTCAGATAGTAGTCGAGAATTGGCTTACAATAGGTAAAAATAGGCAATATAAATGATGTGATTGGGTCATTACTACTTACTCGTTTCTTTCCTTACTGTCAAAACTATTTGAATTAAAATAACATTTGTTTTTCTTTTTTTGGCTGAAAATAAATATTTTTTTTAGACAAATCACATACTTGCTCCGTGCGGGAATCTAACTCGCAACGTTGCATGCTTAGCAACTGTACTACAAAACCCTAAAATACCCATTTGAATTTATGTGAACACAACGGTTTTTAATAACAATAACCAAGTCCTGTAAGTCACCTGAATGTGGTGACCATTTCATGCCTTCGGTGTTGTAAGATGCGAATTAGGGAAATGCTCAGAAGATATTGTAACTTTAAGGGAAGGGAAGCAACTTCAAAGGTGTAAGATGTTTGGTATTCAGATTGCCAGTCCACTTGCAAAGCGTACCTACAGATCCAATCCAAACTAGCAAACTTACCCTTACTAAGGAATTGTCCATGTCCAGCAATGGGCTGTTTAGAAGTTCATCAGGAGGAAGCAGGAGGATTGTAAATGACATTGATAAAAGTATATTTTTTTGTGTCTTAAAATTTAATATGAATTGTAAATCCAATTTATTTTAACGAAAACTTAAAATAATTAAACTTTAGAGTGACCGTATATAGGACAAAGTAAAGCAACTAAATTTTACTTATCCTGATAATATTTTACGCAAAGTATATTAAAGAAAGGAAGGCAAAGTTTCCTCCGTCTTATTATTACTATCGACGGGGAAGAGAGCATTAAAACTTTGGCATTTCTTTCAAGAAGTTTGTTATGGAACTTTGTGGAGGCGGTTCCGAGCAATATCTAACTAAACTGTAAATACCGAGATTTATATCCGATTACAGCCTCCCTGACTGCTGTCTGTAATATTTCACTCGACAGAGTTTGTTAACAGTTCCTTTGATGTCTTATTTACGAGAAATGTTTGATTAATAGTATCTTTAAAATTGTTATATACCTTAGTCCTTGGAACGTCACTAGAAGGTCGTTAGAAATTTTACGTCAAAAGCTTTGAAGACATTAAATTATTTATAGGGCTATAGCAGTTATCATTTTATCCAAGTGTTAGCTGACATAAACTAACTTACTTTATGTCCTAGTTGCAATTTGCGCAGTGTAATATTTATGTTGTGCGAAAAACGAGCGTAAAATAACTTCATTATTACTAACTTTTAATGCAACATTATAGGTTTAGTTTAGCTTCGTCTTAACACTACGGGGTATAGCCAAGTTGAAGTGAATTAGCTGTGCAGCACAAAACATTATTAGTAGTAACAAAAACTTTTATATTTTGCTATGAAAATCTTGTTTTTCAATATTTAAACTGCTGATAACAGCGCCATCTATAATGCGGAAAGACAGATAGTGTTTACTTTTATTATAAATCTACGAGTAAGTTAATTAATATAATTTGGTTAATAATATGGTATCGTATTGTAATTTGTACAGATTAATACAGGTAATTAGTAGTAAGAAAAACTAAGATAGTGAATGTAGTTCCAAGTTTGTTTCATTATGTTGCACTATTTTTATGTCTACATCAAATGCTAATTCATGCAAACAAAGCGGACACGGCCTGTAATGCATTAATTCAACAGCAATCAATATGATTGTTATCAACGGAATTCTTCATTAAGTATTGCCAAGTGTACCGCTCAAGTTCCGTTAGGGTTCACAAGGAACGACAAAATAAAATAGCAGTCTATGTGTAACGGAGCCCCCATATGAACTGTAACAAATAACAATAAGGGTCTACCTGGTGAGAAGTGATCTAAAAATAGCCAGTGCAGCTGGCCATCACTCCTGTTGTTTGCCAGTCATTAAATTACTATATTAAATAGACAAATAGAGGCATAAACGAGATATTGAAGTTATGCGAATGTAGCAAGTGTCAGTATAAAAGATCCTTCACCGTATTTCCTCCTGTGGTTTTCGTGAGTCAATTGAGGGAAATATACTTCCGATGGATGACGTCATAACTATGAAAATCCTGTATACAATATATGTATATGCTTGATAGATATTTATTATATATTATCAGCGAATGAGAGCAGATTAAATGATGTAAAATGTCTGCTATTGCGATCAAAATCATGCTCAATTCCTACTGCAATTACGAATGAAAGGGCCACTTGTAATTAAATATTAAAATTTAGTAATAAATTTACAAGGTCTTTATCTGATGTTTGCTGTTCAGTTGACCTTTTTAACCCTATAAACTAACAAGGGCGTAATAACTAATGTACGCGTCTAATTTGGATCGCAGAGTTGATACATGCAGACATGAAGTGTTAACATTTAGTCAGCTATTAGTAACCAACACTGAAACATTGAGACCACTTGTCAGTCGATACTGGAACTAGTACCGGTTTTTCTCGGAAATCAGCCAGCGACCGCGTCTCACTTTACGTCCATGGTCACATGTTTAAAAATACAAGTCTTGACATTCCATACTAATGTCGATTTCGAAATTACGAGCTAGCTTCTCGTATGAAAAATAAAAACATTACAACGAATTATTTGCTTCACAGTAATTGCATTTTTATTGTAACCTGGACGTATTTATATTTTTAACTTTTAGTGTCACACTACCTCAAAGGCCTCACTAACATGACCCGAGCATTTAGAGAACGTCATTGAGAATATCCATTTATGTTTAAGTCAATAAGTCAAGTAAATTTTTATTGAAATTATTTCTCTTAGATCGAAATATGCGTCTAGATTTTCATAAATTCAATCTTACCTAAATAAGCTTATTTTGAAGTCATTGCACACACAACATTCTAAAATCGTAATTCCAAAGTACAATTACATAAATCTCAAGGCCAACGGAACAATATAAATAAACGATAAGCACTTTAAAAGAATTTTCAATGGCAATTAACAAAACTCCGTACTACCATAACAGGAAACGCTTCAATCCTTCATAGTTATTTTTACAAAGGCAGGAAATTGGCGCTATGTTATTATAATGTCAGGTCACGCGCTGAATACCTATGAATCATTTGATCTTTATGATCGCTTACAAATTTTTATTGAAACTATTTCTCTTAGATCGAAATATGCGTCTAGATTTTCATAAATTCATTAGAGCCTTCTTTCATTATTCATTCTTATCAAAAATCAGCTGAACATAGGCCTCCCCCATGAACTGCCTCATATGAGGAATATTTGCCATAGTTGCCACGCTTGGCAGGTAGGTTGGCAACCGTAGTTTTTTTGAGCTGTAAGTTGTGTGCTGCTTCCCATGTCCCGTAAAATTTTCCACTATCACCTTTTACAACGCTCATGAAAAGATAAATAGTTGATTCTCTCATCCCGGCACTACACTACAAATTTTATTTATGTTTTTATCTCTGGATTTTTATTTTGAATTATAAATATAAATGATGTGTTGAGCCATATAAAATCCATACAATCCTTCGGGGTTTCATTTATTTCGATTATGTAGATGGAATTTATGAGATAGAACAAATCTAAGTAAATTAATTTATTAATCTCATATCCTTAAAACAAAATTTAATTGAAAGCAAATAAAAGATGAAAGTTATTGCAATGAGAGTTATATACTTCAAACTAGAGTAATTAATTACCTGCCTGATGAAGTGGTACAAAATTTGTAACTTATTAAGCCGGCTATACATGTTGGCCGAGCGAAGGCGAGTACCAACATATGGACAGAACATTTGCCTAGCCTCGCCATTGCTCGTCGTCGCTCGCCTAGCTGGCCGAGTGCAGGCGAGAGCCAACGTGTATACGATTCGTTTGGGGTGCCTTGCCACCTCGCGGGATCGCTCGCCACAACTCGTCTCACTTCGGAACAGTGTCGGTTTTTCTGCACAAATCAAAGGAGTTCGCCAGCACTCGGCAATTCGTGTCCACGCCACGTGGTTGGCCATGTCAGTATGTTCACTACCAAACTTGGCCAACATGTAGATTGTAGACTGTAGCATTCGCCTTGTATCAATTTGCCTACGCTCGCGTTGACTAGAGGCTTGGCCATCATGTATTGCCGGCTTTAAAAGCTAAGCATTAGTGCTATAAAATATTATATTATTCTTATGACGTGTTTAAAAAAAAACATTCAAGTGCGTAGAACAAGTACAATAAATTTAAACTTTTAATAAAAAATAAAAGTCAACTTCAAACAACTTAAACGAATATAATAATCTGCACACACTTGAGTACTTGAAACGTCAGGAATTTAAAACAAGTTAATATACGCGATAAAATCCGTAAAAACTAGTTTCATTTATATGTGTAATGTTCGCGTAAACATAAGAAATCATTATAAACTATGTAATAAAAATCAAGAACATTAAAATTAGTTTACAATTGGCGAAGATTTCGCGTAAAATACATACAAAAAACATACAGTCGAGTTGAGAACCTCTCTTTTTTAAACGAAAAGGCGTAACATTCCCCATAATTTATAAATAAATAGAGCTATACTAAGATTACGACTTTTAGATCCTTTTAATTTAAAAGTATGAAGATAAGGAGGTATTTACGCTATTAACGGTCAAATAACTTCTACAACTATGCAAAATTTAAAGAATTTATTGAGAAAAACAGCCATCACAGACAGATCAATCAAGTTGTATCAAAGGGTTTCTTCAAAACAAAACAACATTTCGTTTTATGGTGATAAAATAAATAAATAGGTAACTTCGCTGAAAGGGGCATCGTCACTAAGACCGAAGAGGTTTGAAGCAGCTGCTTGTGAGGTCCACGCCCTGGGGCTGGTTTATTAAAGAAACAAAGCAAATAGCCACTGGCAGCTAATTAAGTTTAAATCTAAATGGATAATTTTAATCGAAAATAATACATAGTACCTATTTCAACAGCTGGCTAATTTAATTTTAAAATAACGTACGACGTACAATTGGGCATGCATCCCAACTCTACATTACAACGGAATGTACATAACATTATATTTATGACTACATAAATAAAGTCGGCACTGTAAAAAGCTCAAAGTTATTGTATTTATGAATAATAAACCGACCACATTCAGCAGCATATTGAAAGTTGTCGCCGCCGTTATAATAAAAAAGTATGGAATAATATCATATAATGAATTGTTGTAAGCACCACCTTTATTTTAGTCCTGACATTTCTACGATTCTGATTTTAGATTTTTTAAACGTTTCGATACAATAACGTATTCTGCCCAATTCCTATAATACAAGGCGTGAACATATTTTTCTCGGGTTGTACCCTAATTTTAGTAACACTTTACTATCTATAGTAGACCCATCAACATTCGTCCTTAGATTCTTGCATAATGCTGATTTACATTAAAAATATTAACAATATAAGCGCTTCAATAAAATTTTGAATAAGAAATATGGTATAGATATCGCCTTGTTAAAGAATAATTATTATGAATGAATATTACTACAAATAAAATGAATATGTATTAATATACATATAGTATAAATAAATAAAAATAAAATAATAACCTTTATGTATAATAAAGGCAACACGACTTGGTAACATGAATATGATTTGATATTGAAAATATACTTTACACTAGCGCAGCACCATAATTGTTAATTAGAGACTCAATTCAAATGAATTATTACATCTAGGTGTACAAAAAGCAGTCGCGATAGGAATCGCTGTGTCCCACGCCCTGCTGACCTTAACGTACACGACAGTCATAAAAACGTGATTTTTTGTTTCTCTCTTTTTATATTTATGCTATACTGTTTTTTTTTTTTACGGAATTTCGCTCAACCTGAACAACACATAAACATCGATCACACGACGTAAAGTCCCTATCCCTCGAGAATGGTTGGATGTTTACATTTTTTTATAAGGACAAAAAAGCAGGTACTATGACTACCTACGACCCGTATTTATGAGGAAGAATGCTCGTTTCTAAAGAAATAAGGGTATTTTTTTTTGTTTCATGGCAAAAACGGACGCTTTCTGCCTGAAACGCTTTGTGAGTCGTAATTATAAGGAATAACTTTGGGGATCTCTTTTGTTGGGCGAGGGGAGTTTTTTCTGAACGGCGAACGACCGCGGCAGGTGGCATGTAAGCTTATGGCTGATGAATAAATTCTTGCAAAAAAAATCGAACAAAAACATTAGGGCCTGATACACCAATGTCACATAGAGGTCGTTGAAATATAGCAACGAACTTACGAGACAGTAAAATGCAACCTAAATAAATCACGATTAATATTGAACGATGAAATGTAGTAAGACAGTGATTTTATTTATTTTTATTATTGCCATTTAGGCAGCGAATATTGTTTGTGGTGGTTTTGTTGTAATACACTCGAGTCTTTACCTCTGCGTTGACCTTCAATATTCCGGTTCAACCGATAATAATAACAGCCCGATTAACTAAAGGTTAAACATTCCACTTCAGAACGCGATCAGATAAATGTTAATAGTATATACAATAAATAATATATACGGCTTGTTGTATATTTTTTGGAATGATAATATAATATATTATGTAAAAGTAACAAGACAAATTGTCCCAACGTTGTGATGGATCCAACTCGGCTGGGCAGCGTTCGTGAGAGCACGACACATCTTCTATTCACGTGTTTCTAAAACCTGAAAACAAGAATGTACAAGCATTGCGTGTTGCTAGTGAAGACATATGGATCTGAGACGTGGTCCTTTATTTCTGACCGGAAAAGTCTCTGCGGGCGTCTATAACGATGATATCCGCAACAGAACCAGAGTAACCTAACTGATTAGTAAGCTGAAGTGGCAATGGGCCGGCCATATATCTCGAAGAACCGTCAACCAACGGGCAAGAAAGGTCCTCGAGCAACAGCCTCATACCGAAAAGCAAAGTGTAGGGCGGCCCACAACTAGATAGCGATCAGAAGCGACTACGAACTGCTTCCACTGCGGGGGGCAGGACCAAGACTCCGCATCCCATACGCTGGCAATATGTCCAGCGTGGGATCAGGACCGGACGGTTCTAGTGAGCCGGATCGGTCAGAGCCTGCCTTATGTGAATCCGTTAAGGTCCAGAAGGAGGCTGCTGAGCGGTGTTAGGAGAGGACAGATCCCGCTCGGATCGGAGACGACGTCGCCAAGGCGTTCGTCACGGTCTTACTATTGATGATGGTGTTCTTCCCTACCAGAAACGGGCCTCTGGGGTTACGGGCCTTGTGTTCGTGGGGCGAGTGCCTCGAACGCCTAGCAATGTGAATACTGCGGATGACGGTGGCTCGGAAGTGGTCCCGAGACACCGTGATAGCACAGCGAGGGTCAGCCTTATTGCCCCCAGCACCCGAAGGTGCCCACCCGGGACGTGCTTTAATAAAGCAAGGAACCCCTAATATACACTGATGGTGACCACCGTGGGGTTATAGCCGCATAACCTTTATATTGCCCCCGCAGCACATGATTTACTCATGTGCCCGCAGGCAAAAGTATCCACGAGCCCCAACTAGATGAAGTGACAATCTAGTTAGAAGGGAAATAGACTGGTAATAGGTACAGGAAGTCAAAGGATGCAGTTGGCTCGAAACTGTGTTTTGTGGCATTCCATGTAGGAAGCCTATGTTTAGCAGCAGCTAGCTACTTGTGAAGGTCTGTAAAATATAAGCTTTGAATAAAACTGCTACTAAATAGTACTCCTTTTCTATCTGTAAGTCCGTCTGTGTAGGTACCTACCTCATCTGCCGTCCATACCTATTTCTGCCGTCAAACAGCAGTGCCTGCACTGCTATATTCCGGTCTGAGGGGTACAGAGAGCCAGTAATAAGAGTCTATGATGAAGTATATGATGAGGTATTCCATCTTAGTACTCAGTGGTGACGCAACTGTAGCCTTTTTTGTGTAAAGTTGGTTCTCTAGTCTATGGGCTGCACAGCCACTTACCATCAGGTGGACTGTATTATCCTTTTGCATTACGCTTTAAAAAAAAAAGTTATGCTAAGAATTCTACCGCGTTTAATTTAACTTATTTTTGAATTCCAACGTTTACGAAACAGACCTTCATATTATTCTCAGGAGTTTAGACGAACTTGTTAATATTATTACTGATTTGCAAAAAAAAAGCATTTCTTATTGGAATCCATCTCAAATAATTATTGATAGTTATATTCTTAAAGTGACAAACGAGCTAACAGTCCACCCTATAGTAAAAGGCTATCGTAACCCATCGTAACCCATGGAGACCTGGGGTATTGCAATAAAATTCGTCATAGACTAAAATTTAGCCGGCTTTCTCACCCTGGTGGAATAGTGTCGTTTAAAAGGCGACGTCGTTGTCACAAAAATATGTTATTTAAGATTACGAAATGATGTCATAATGACAAAAGCAAATGATTGCCACCAGAGTTACACAATCGCACTGCAGAACACATAAATTGGACCAATGGTCTTTGGCGGCAATGTTGGCTAGATGATGATACCCAGACAGTTTCCTGGGCAGAAAAGGAGTTCCACCTTTCTAGTAAACATATACCTACAGAAATCAAAATTTTTTAGCAGTATTTTATATGCAGTACTTGTAAAAAAAATCGTAAAATGTAAAACAACGGAAAATTGTAAATTGGTATCACATTTAAAATCCAATTTCACGCCGCGTGTACGAGTCGACACGTATCCTACACGCAATAAAGTTAGGACGCTATCTTTGTATTCATCCGGTTGAGACCATTAATATAATGGAGTCACAGCGCCAGCATATAACGTCGCAGACGTGAACCACGTCCGCGTGCGCCACAAAAGGAATGCTCACTATTATTATTACGTAGAAAAAACACTGACACTATGCCTTTTTTCTACGGCATCCAGGTAGTACAACAAAAACGAAACAGCGGGCAAACCGGTCCACATAAAAACATTCTCTTTGTATGAAGTGAAGGCATAAATCATGCGGGCTCACGACCGCGACTATTCACTTGCGTATCCATCTTTACTACGGCTAATGAGCCTTCAATCAAGGTCGACTTTTAAACGTCGCTGAATAATAAATAACCTGTTTTATAAAGTTTTTTATAAACACCTTTAGATTGTCGAAATACTTCTGTATTGTTATTTAATGAAAGCGGAATCACTGAGACCTGTGTATAAAGGGATCCATCGGCTGGCGAAAAGAAAGATGTAGAGATTATTAACACTTCTTAAGCCGTGAACACTAGGAGGTAATAACGAAAGCGGCAATGAGCAGTGGCTATTGTGTGAAGCTGAAAAACAAACATTTCTCATTAGACGAGTAGCGCGAACCGACCCCATTGTTCTCAGAGAAGACATAACGGACCGCGTTGGATTTACTGCGTCAACGTTTCTGCCCGACTCGTCCGACGACCTTTAGAATTCCGGGCTTACTTATACATTTCCTTAATTATAATAAGAGAATTTATGAGCAATTCCCTACCTATTGCGGTTAACATTATGGTAATTGGCTTATCCTTATCTCTCATGTAATGTTAGTTATATACAATTATATTAAAAATGCGTAGGTACATAATATGTTAATCGAGGACATTTAACATTATATCGGTTCCTTGGTTCGAAAGAATTTTTATGCGTTAAAGATAAAAAGCTTTTTTATTTTATACAAGTTTTAAGATTTCGTGCTTTTTTGAGCAATATTTTTAAAAGTTACTTTTGATATGTGCTAAGACCTAAGACTGATGGCTCCGGGCTCCGTGGCGCAGTGGCTTAGCTCTGAACAAGTGATTATTTGGAATACAAGTAATTGTTCCGGATTTGTATGTTTATTCTTGTTGTGCAATTTATGTACGTAAGGAAACTGTCTCCACGATACAAAAGAAAAACCTAGTGAGGGAGTAACGTTTTATAAAAAGAAAGAAAGATATACCTAGGTGCATCACCTCAATCAAAATAAATCAAAATATTTAGGTAATTAGACATTAGGTACCTATAGTTAAGTTAAAGTTATAGCCTATATACGTCCAACAACTTCTCTCATTTCAAAGAGGGATAGGGCAAGTAAGGTAGTAGGTAGGTACATATAAAATAACAAAAATGAAGCAAGTCATTGCCAGCTTGAAATGAGTGCACAGCTCATTACTGTACACTCATTTCAAGCATATATATCATTAAATAAATTTATCTAGCCTACGAGCAGTAGTATCATAGCGGCTCGGTGAGTTCAACGGCCGACAGACCTCGGACCAATTCGCGACATGAGATTGAATAATAAGTTGATTGCGACGGCCCAAGGCCGGTCGCCATATTGCGCGTCGTGCGCCAGCCATTTTGCGCACCGCCACCCGCCACCGTGCATTCAGCGACACCACAGAATAAATATCATAAATATGTATTAGTAAAGTAACTATAATAGCGTAGCGGCGGTTCTAATAACAATATTATTTCTATGACCCCATTTTTCAAAAGATTACTTGGCAATAAATATTTAATATGTAGCCAATGCGTAATTAAATACACCTCCCTAGTGAATAACACATCCTTATAAAAAATTACATATTCCTTTTTCTGTTACGCGTTCTTTTCCTCTTTGTGTTACGCAAATAAAGATAAATAGCAACACAACATCTACCTATTTCACATTTTACATAATATGATAACAAACAAATACAGTGTAAACTCTATATAGCAAACTTCTATTTAACGAAAAAGTCCTTAAAACCTATTATTTATTCTGTGTTAAAACGTAGAAATTGCTAAGGTTTGTTTGGTTTACATGATTACCCTTATATTATAACACTCTTTATAGCGTAGCAACCACTCTCAATAGCGAAACAATAATCATTATTTAGACCCCAATAAATATTAAATTTACTGACATTTAAACACAATACTGATATAGTGATATAGTGTCGTAAGTATTTCGTACGTACAATGGAATGAAATTAAAGAAAGAATTTGTGTGTTCACGAAAAAGTTAAGTCGCGCGATAGAAAAGGGAGAAAGAAAAGTGATGTTGCAAAACGTTTTGGATTCAGTCCATCTACTGTGTCCACCATTTGGAAGAACAAGGAAAAATTTCTTCAGGCAGAGATGAATGGAAAGACTTTAAAGAAATTAAAAAAGCCTAAATTTGAAGATGACAACATTGCCTCATTGGATCAGGCAATTTTGTCATCTTCAAATTTAGGTTGTCATGGTTTTTACGTGGTAGAGCCATGCTGCAGCTATATTAATAGTATAGTTGTAGCACGAATGGGTCGGCTCGACCGGGGAAGGACCACGCTCTCACAGAATACCAGCGTAAAATAGCAGCTTAATGCTGCTGTGTTTCGTATGGTGAGTGTAGAGAACCGGAGACCCTTTTTACTGGAAAAGAGGCATTCTATCTTAGTCCTCACGGCTGACAATGCATCTGCATTTAAATTCGCAAACGAAGATAGATGTAGATGTCTATGGGCCACAACAACCACTTACCATACGGTGGACTGTGTGCTCAATTGTCGCCCTTATTCTATAATAAAAAAAATGGTTTTGTAAGCAGCGTCAAAATAATATGCATGTCTCGGGATCTATTATGAAACCTAAGGGCAGAGCATTTAGCATAACTGGCTGAACAACTTAGCATAACTGATTTCAAAGCGTCATCAGAAAGATGGCTTGGAAAGCTCAAATAACGTCATCGTATCAATTACAGTAAAGTGAATGGAGAAGCACGAGATGTCAATACAAATGTTACTCAGGACTGGATTAAAAAAGTCTAGCCACAGTTAAATAAAAGAATGTTCCAAATGACATTTTTAATGCTGACGAAGCCGGAATCTTTTACAAGTTGACGCCGGATAACACTTTAAAATTTAAAGGAGAGAAGTGTTTAGGAGGCAAACTCTCCAAAGAGCGTATCACAGTGCTTGTCGCTGCCAATATGAATGGCACAGAAAAAAGGAAACTGGTGGTAATAAGAAAATCGAAAAATCCACGGTGTTTCAAAAGCATTAGACAATTGCCAGTCACCTATAAAGCGAACAAATCAGCCTGGATGACAGGTCAACTTTCTGAAGAAGAATTGCGAAAATGGGATGTAGAATTAAAAGGACGAAAAATCTTACTTCTTGTCGACAACTGTCCCGCTCACCCTCCTATATCTGACTTTCGAAACACAGAATTGGCATTTTTCCCAGCTAACACGACGAGTATCTTACAACCAATGGATCAAAGCGTGATTAAAAGTCTCAAAGGTCACTATAGAAAGAAACTGTTAATGAAGCTAATCGAATGAGAAGGTAAAACTTCTAATTAATATGCTGCATGCATGCATGCAGTTAACTTCTTATTCAAAGCATGGGAAGAGGTGACAGCAACAGCACTCCTCTCGCCATGTAGGACTTTGTACCAGTTCTGAAGGTGGTGGATTGTGGGCTAGTTTGTCACCTTTATTCTATAAAAAATATTAAATGTTGTCATTAAAAAATTGCTTTGTTCTGTTTGCTTAAGTTTTATTGCTAATACAATATATCTGAATGTTTTATATAATTTGAATTTACCATTAAGCTACTTTGTTCCTTAACTAGGTACATAGTATAAGAACGAGTTTGTTTGTATTCGGATTAGATTTTAAAACTACCTGATGAATTTTCCTGCCGGCCGTAGCCGGCCGGCACTTCCTGCTTGTATAACCGGCAAAACCGGTTGGCTGGTTTTAATAGGCACTTAATCTTAAATCTTCTCTGTTTTAAATTTTAAACAACCTGTAACAGTCTACTTTGGATTTGAACCTACCCCACGCTTGGCAGATGTAGTAGTGGTAATAAGCAGAAAGGTCAGTAAGTCTATCTTATATAATTGGCAACAAATTATAAAGATAGAGCAGGAAGCTTGAAAAATGTATACAAACGTTCAACGTTTTGTGTCGTTCTGATGATTTTTCTTTAGTTTATTCAAGCGTTTGTTTTTATAGTCTATTCAACGTCCTTGTTTGATACAGTTCTCTTCAAAACTCTGAGAGATGAACGATAGAATAGATTAGCCAAGCTACTTTATCGCGAGACGTACTTTACATGCCTGCTGTTTATTATACGGGATTTACTAACAGGCCACAGATTTTTCCATGCGGGGATTCGAAGTCGCGGCCCTCAGCACCGCAGATAAATGCTTAGCCTCTGCGCCGTCAGAATACATATATACAATATAAAATATAGTGGTTGCCGTTTTGTGGCGGCGTGAAGAATTCATTACACTATTATAATTTCGTGGAAGGGACGATATGGCAGTATAATCGGTGTAAAAAAATCTCGTTTACACCGGACGTATAATTTCCAAGAGAGAACGGGAGTCAACGTCAATCATATGAGACGATTGCTACTGATGCGATCAACAACAAGACAAGAGAAGAACAAGAATAAAATATTGTTGTAAAATATTTAATATCGCAGTCATAATATGAAGGTTTCCAGTATAAAATATTATATAAACTGAAATTCCAGTGACTCACGCACCACAACAAACGTGACGCGATTAAGTTTTTGTTGCGTAACTAATATCAAAGTTCGTCGAATAAGAAACATGCCACGTTTAGAAAAACGATATTCATAGCAGCGCTGGCAACAAAAATAAACATTAAAATTGAACGTTTTGCTTTAAAACTATCGAATTGGAAAAATGTAATTGCTGACTGCGAGTTTCCGTTTTTGAGGTCGTTGTTCGCATTTTAGTGACTGGTTTCGTGTTTTTATAAAAAAATATTTAACTGCTTTACATTATATGAAGTATTTACTGCTTTAGATCATATGAATAGGTATTAAACGCTGCTTGAAACAATATTACCAAACAAAAAAATTTCAATCAATTCGTAGTAGGTACAAAATATAGGATACACATTAAAGTATAATGTACTTACGTATGTAGAACATATTGCTTCAATGATTATACATTATTACACAATCATAGGCTACATAACCACTTATCATCAGGTGGGATTGTAGTTGCTTTACTACTTGCTGGATAAGAATAGTAAAAAAAAGAAGAAATTTACCCCGTGTAAGTTTGCATGTAGATATAACTTTTCTAACCATAAAATGTATTACGTATGATGAGAATATGTATATAAGAATAAAGGTTGTCTCACACGGGACAGTAATAATATAATATTATATCTTCCAGTAACTGATCATGAAAATTTTAAAATCTCTGAATCCCGAGGTATGTCCATATTGAGAGGCTGAATAGAGACACATTGATATGCATGGGGATCGTTTTGTGATTTCACATCGTTATCGAAAAAAATTGTACTTATAATTGAGCATAAAATTCACTCTATAAAAATAATTGCAAAGTAGCTTCTGAAAATACTTAAATTTTCAACTTTCTGAGATTTCAATAAAATAATGTTGAGTATAATAAGTACTCGTACAATTATGTGACACATATTAATAAAGCTATTGGGCTATTTTGATTTTTAATAAATTGTTTTTACTTTAGGTTAAATAATTTATTTTGCCCTTCTATATCAAGAAACGTTTTTTTTGTCACTCCTATTGAATTTGACAGTGCTTGCTGAAATTTAGCGTCTTTAGACGGATCTGAATCGCGCGCTGAGCCGGCTATTAAAATATTGCAAAAATAATCGAAAATATTTATTTTTACTTTCATGCCGAAGACTACCTTATTTTATTTTATTACGGTCAAATAATATTTAGTATGGTTGTAAAGCAAGTATTTACAAATGTTTTCATTATTTTATTATTCTATTGTTTACAGTTATTATCACATCTTAGCTTACATTAGAAATACTCGGTGGGATGCGATGTAACGCGGGTGCCTTATTTTCGTCAAGAACTATAATATATATATTTGTTTTCTTTTTACCAGTGGAGTTTCAACACAATCTTAAAAATGTTCAATGAATGAAAAAAATGCCGATAATTATTTGATTTCAAGTCGGTGTTTTACATTTGAAGATCAGTTATAAAGAGCCATTAATGGGACATTTTGCAAAAGCGAAACCTATCCTACCTAATTTTTACGACGTTTCATCAGCAACATTCTTAGTTTTGGATAAACCAAACCGTTTGTCAATTTCAAAGAAACACGACTTAGTTCATATTGAAAGAAATGCACGTCATTACAAGATTTCTATGTAATATAAAGGCTACCGATGGGACTTATTAAAAAGTTCAAATTTTTATTTTGATTAATTTAATTCGAGACTAAAATAATTTTCATCAAAATAACTTCAGCCAAAGAACACAACTGGCATTATACTCAGGCCCATCAATTGGTATGGAAAAAAAATAATTTTACCAGGTTTCAAAAAATCAATCAAGATTCAAAAAAACATAAATATTAAAATCAAAAAATTAATATATGTATGTCTATACATACATATAATGATTTATGGCCGCTTAATAACTGACGGTGACTCAGTATAACATCTTACAGTCACGCCGAAACTAAGAGGAGAGAATCACTGTAGAAAATGTAATAATTTATTGCGGAAATTTTGTGATAAAATTTAAAAAAAATTACAAACTTATCCAAGACATACAATGCGTTACAAAGAAAGTATAACAAATAATAAAAAAAAAAACAAAAAAATAAATTTCAAAAAAGTTCAGGATCTAATTGACGATATAGAGCTGACACTTAATCACGCTTTTGGAAACCACGCCAGTTGTAAACAATACTTCTGTGAAAAATGGTGTACACAAGATAATTAAGAACAGACAAAATCTTTCTTTTCACATTTCCGCCGAGTTGTAAGTAGAAGGCCAAATAGGTCATGTGTCAATTTTAATTAAATATATTTTATAAGAAGTGATCTTGACTATGTTTCATCAATTACAATTGTGTTTACAAGAAACACTATCAGTTGATCCTTGCAGCTTGTTCATTATTTTTATTATAAATACCTGTAAATGTATATATTATTAATAAATTATTGTTATATTAGGAGATTTTAATAAAAGGGTTGGCGTGAAGAGGCTTGGTTATGAAAGGATATTGGGAACGTTTGGTGATTAAAGTATAAATGAGAAAGGTGAAAGCCTCCTCACCGTATGTGTGGAAAATAATCTTTTTGTGACGAACACTTTCTTTCGTCATAAGAAGATTCACATGTATACATGGGAAAGAGGTGGTGATAGAAGCATGATAGATTTCATAATTGTGGATGAAAGAATGAGGACCGCAGTGGTAGATACAAGGGTTTACCGGGGGTCCAACGTAGGGACGGATCATTACATGGTCTTATGCCGAATTAATAGTCTATTCAGACGTTGGCGGCATCGGACATCTGTGTCTACCACTGCGTTACAGCGTATAAGAACAGAGAGGTTACAAGATGAAGGTGCGAAAGAGAAGTTCAAATGTAGACTGAGAGAAAATATAAGTGGTATGGATGAATAGTGTATGAATGATTTAGACTTGGAGACTGTGTGGTATAATGTCAAGAAAGGTTTGGTGGATGCAGCTACCGAAGTATGTGGTGGGATGATGAGGTACGGATGGAAGTAGAAGCAAAGAAGAGAGCATGGCTAGATTTACTGGCAACCAAGGCTAGTTATTCTAGCGGTATGAATGATGATATTGAAAGAAAGAAGGCAGTCTTTAGACATCTAAATAAGAGAGTAAAAGAAGTAGTGGAAAGGAAAAAGCAAGAAAGAACGGATAAGAATGATAGAAGAATTTCGGATAACTTCCAGGCAAATATTAAAATGTTCTGGAAACTCGTAAGAACTGCCAGGGGACATTCAAAACAGCCTAGAATGAATGCCATACGAGACCAGAATGGCTGTATTCTGAATCACGAAGTGTCGAGTTTAAGGAGATGGAAGGAATACTTTGAAAGCGTGTTTATGAATGATGAGACGTTTGAATTAAATGAAATAGAAATTCCGAAAGAAGAGGAAAGAGATAGAGAGATAAGTATAGATGAAATAATGAAAGCAATGAAAAGTATGAAAGCAGGTAAGGCAGCCGGATATGATAGAGTATCACTCGAAATACTAAGGGCTGGAGAGGGAGTGGTGGCAGACCTGCTGTACACCTTGTTTAATTTGTGTTGGGAAGTTAAGCGGGTACAGGGAGACTGGTGCAAAGCCGTGATTGTCCCACTATATAAAGGAAAAGGATCGCAGCAGGACTGTAAAAACTACCGTGGTATCAGTCTTCTTAGCATTGTGGGAAAACTGTATGCTAAGGTACTAATTGAAAGAGTTATGAAGGATACTGATGGAAAAATTTGGGATATGCAAGCGGGATTTAGAAAGGGAATGGGATTTACGGATCAGGTCTTTTCCATGCGCATGATCGCGGAGAAGTTTTTGGCCAAAAACCAAAAGGTTTTTTGTGCGTCCGTGGACTTGGAAAAGGTATATGACAGAGTGGACAGGGATGTGTTAAGGCAAACACTGAACTCATTTGGGTTGAGCGCTGGGTTGATACAGGCATTGAAGTCTCTATATAGGGACTCCAGTGCTTGTGTCAGGATCAATGGGGCCTACTCGGACTCTGGTTTGGCATCCATAAAGGGGTCAGACAGGGCTGTGTGGCTTCCCCGTGGCTCAACCTATTTATGGACAGTTGTTTGGAAAATTTGAAAGTTGAAGAATGCGGGTTAAGAATGGGTGAGTTAACCGTCAAATGCCTTTTGTACGCCGATGATAAAGTCATACTCGCGTCGTCGGCGGCCGAGTTGCAAATGATGGTTACATTAATGAACAGTTCATTAAAAGAAAGGGGAATGAAAGTGAACGCAAGTAAGACGAAAGTTATGGTTTTTGAAAGAGAAGAAAATAAAACGTTATGTGAAATAAGAATAGAAGGGGAATCGGTCGAGCAAGTAGATGAGTTTGTGTATTTGGGGTGTGTATTTAGCAGGGATGGTAGATATGATAAGGATATAGAACGACGAGTAAGCGCAGGAAATAAAGTAAATGGGGCTCTACACTCTGTTGTGGAAAGTCAGAATGTGTCCAAAAAGGTACGTATGGCAATTCACAATGCTGTGTTAGTCCCTACTTTAATGTATGGTAGTGAAAATTGGGTGTGGCAGAAGAAGCATGAGAGTAGAATATATGCTGTAGAAATGCGGTAATTAAGGAGTATGTTAGGGCTGAATCTGAATGACAGAGTGAGAAATTGTGTGATAAGAGAAAAGTGTGGTTTGCAAGATGATGTTGTGACCAGGATTAAGAAAGGAATGCTTCGGTGGTTTGGTCATGTAGAAAGAATGAATGAGGAAAGAGTGACAAAGCAAATTTATGTGGCAGAGGTGAACGGCAGAGTCGGGAAGGGACTCCCTAGACGAAAATTTATCGACCAAATTGGCGAAATACTGAAAATGGGCCAAATTAAGAGTACTCTTAACCGACGAGCGTGTATGCGTAGGTATATGGATGTGGAGGAGGCGAGAGAGGTGTGTCAGGATCGTACCAAATGTAAGTCCATAGTCTCTCCCTACCCCTCTGGGTGACAGGCGTGAGTGTTTATGTTATATGTATGTTAAATAATTCCCATAATACGAGTATTTTGAATTATTTTTTATTTTGCCCTATCTGAAACGTTTTAAGCTCTATAGAAAATGTGGCGTATGAAATGACTGACAATCACTAGAACATTTTATCTAGGTACAAAGATGTTTTACGTTTTCGTGGCCCCCACATGATATTTTTAACAGCATTAGGTACCCTTCTGTATCTGAAATTAATACGACGAATACGAATACGATACAAAAGTAAAGTAACAGGCTATACAAGTCCCTCTACTGGGCACAGGACTCTTCTAATTTCTGAGAGGGTTTTAGGGCAAGGAAATGTCCGCCGCGCTGCCCCAATTCGTGTTGGCGAAAATTGCAATTACAAATTTCATTGGTGCTGCCGGGAATCAAACCCGGGCAAAATTTACAGCAAGCGCTTAGACCCAGAGCTACTAATACGACACAAATAAATGCTATTAAACACATATAATAAAAACTCTTATGTACTTAAAACTTAAGCATTTGATAGCTCGTAATGCCTACCAGACGAAGCTACAGCAGCACACCGTGCAATGTAATTGAAAATGCTTAACCGCGACATAATTCTCAGTGATGCGCAAGCATAATAGGCAGTACATATATCACTTTTATACTTGTCACCTCTACAGTCTATTTATCTTTGCTTTTTTCTAAGTAATACAGAAAGTAGTCGCTAGACGGTGTTGACGTCGGCTAAAATCTCTGCAGTCGCCGTTTCGTCAAGGTCATTCAGGCTTCTTAAAGCCTTAATAACACCTACTACACGGTACACGTACGTATCGTACTGTCCTCTCGTAAAATAAATTAAATTTTTCAGAAGGCAGTAGGTCGGTTATAGCTTCACATCGTCAAAATTTAAGGACTGATGGGCACAAATCTTTTAAACAAGGTATACATTATTACAATTTGCCTCGTAATTTATTTACTTGTGCACATAAGGCCATGAGCTTCAATCAGCGGCGATCAATTTAATGCGCCCGCGCTCCGACCGATTACGTAACGCTCAACGCCATCTTGAAACTCCATCTCGTGTGCTTTCGCCCGAATCTGATAGCAATCGAGTTTAAGGAATTATTTGGTAGTAAAAAACAGTGCCGCAATACACACTGCAGTTGCACTGAACTTATAGAATAGAATAATTTTTATTCAATATAGATTATTACATAATACTTATTGAGTTATTTTTTTTATCTACCGCTGGTCCGGAAAATACCTCTGTCCTGGGAAAAAACAGCAAAAAAATTATAGTGCAGTGTATTTATAATATTTCGGTATTTTAATCAATATTCAGTTAATTAAGATATGAAAATTAAATGTAATGTTTATGATTATTGATAGAACACCAATAAATGTCATTTATGAAAAATTTAATTCGTGTAAAATGAAAATATCTAAAAATCCAACAGACGAGCTGGTATAGGTTCTGTGTTCGGCAACCCGCCTATCCAAAATTGTTAGACAAATCTTTCAAGTTATTCCTGCCAGATGTAATGTTAACCGTTTTAGCAATTTCGCTAGATTTAGCGGATTTTCCACGACCTTAGCGACTTCGTTTTTATACATGTATATAATAAAAGCTTAGGACAAACAAAAGCATTCTAGCGACAGCAAATTTCTAGCGACTACTAATTTTGTGTGTCTAACATTTTGTAATACCTTATAAGAAAGAGGTTCATAATTGTATGTAAGTATGTATTCATTTATAATAATCATAATAGAGTAAATTACTCTATTATTATTATTTGCTTAAAACATGGTATAAAAGATTTAACAAATATTATACAATCGAACAGCATGTTTTGCTACAGTAATACATAGCATGCAAAAGTTTGTGTATTCTTATTCTTTAGTTCGTTACAGTTTATCAAAGAGATTATTTGCGATAGTAGCCACATTTGACAGGTGGGTTGACAATCGCAGTTATTTATTGTTTTAAGTTGTAATCAGGAAGTGGGTGATGACCATTTCCTGTTTAATTTCTATCTGTCGCATCTTACGACACCCAAGGTATGATACGATTTTATCGATAAGTAGGCTTTGGAAAAACTATCTTTTTCCGGCTACACCGGTTACATGGCGTATACAGAAAAAGGCTAAATTCGGCAGTAGGTTAAGAAAGGCTGCTTAAGAAAACATTCATGCATAAAAAAATACGAAAGGTTTTTTTATAATTCCAAGAGAAATCCTTTGATGTTATGAGATAGAGATTATGTGCTTTAAAAAATCTATAGCTGTCAAAAGGAGCTACAACCTGTTTTTGTACATGTGTGTGGTCAAAAGGCAAACGAAAGTGGCTACTGATCACGACTTACCACTAGTGCCGGTAATTGTGTAAAGAATGCGTTTACGCCACTGTGTGAAAAGTTCTTGAAGCGTGATATTTGTGTTGCGAGACATACAGCAGCTGTTAGCGTACAGTGAATAAGTTTTAAGTTAAATGAAACAAATTAATGTCAAAACATATAAAAATATCGGCATATAGTTGAATACTTTCAACGTTAAAACATTCTTTATAGAACGAATTATTATTATCTATAACTAATTAAGAAGTAAATATCTTGCCAATTTGGTATGTTAAGTTTTTTTTGGTGTCGATGTTATATTTTTGTTTTACGCGTAAACACTATTTTTAAGTAGTAGTTAATTTTAATAATAATAGCTTTGAAACTTTTACTAATGATAACGTCATAAAGGAGGCTGAAGATTTCGCTGCCTTCGTCAAACATATAAAAAGTAACTTATAAACTGATATTTTACATAGATAACACCATGTTTACGCAATATTATCACTTAATATTGTCTACATTAACTAAATACAAACCAAACATTGTTTTTAGCTTATTTTGTTATGATTTGATGGTGAATTCGATAAAATAATAACAAGGGAAAAACGTTTTTTTGTACCGCAGCGTAAATAGTTTGTATAAATTCGCGGAGTTACTTCGCACAAACTGGTTTTGACAACACAACTTGACAACCAAGACAATATTTATGGTTAATGGTTAATTTATATCATTAAACAGGTATTGGCCTCACTTAATTCAGCCTACTTTATGACGCAATTAAGAGGTGAAATAAGAGTCAATTAATTTCACGCATTTTGATAAAATAATACCATTCTTATTATTAGACCTCTTTAGAGCCAAATAAGATTTAAAAATCAACAATCTTGAAATGGTTTTAAAATCAGCACAAATTTTAAGTTTTTATTACATTATCGAATTATTTACGCTATGTTAATTTCTAAAACTATTCAAAATAGAGGTAGAATCCCGTATTTTATAAACTTATAAATGGAGCGTCAGAGCCTGTTCAATAAATAACTAACGAGTTCATGATAAGACAGACACAAAGAGCCTGTTACGATTACGAACGTCTGAAGTAATGGAGATTGTGTCCACGATGTGTGACTGAGACAGAAGACGAAATGCTCTCCTAACGGTAAGCTGCGCTGGGGTGAAAGTACTACTAAAGTACATACAACTCATATATAAATATTTCGTGATCAAAAAACAAGTGAACAGCATTTTTATCACAATCTTTCACATCTTGTTTTTGTACAATACACTGCGTTGTTTTATCACAATTTTCAACCGACTTCAAAAAGGAGGAGGTTCTCAATTCGTCGGTCGATTTTTTTTAATGTATGTTCACCGATTACTCGAAGACGTTTGAACCGATTTCGATGATTTTATTTGAAAGCTGGTGCTTTTCATGTGGTCCCATATAAATTTCATCAAGGTCTTCAGTTTTTTCGCAAAATAGCACCTTAACACCGCTGTGTTTCGTATGGTGAGTGGCATTCCATCTTAGTCCTCACGGGTGACAACGCATAGGTTATAGGAGGATAGATGTAGATGTCTATGGGCCACAGCAACTGTGGCCCATAGACATCAGAGACAAACGAGCACACAGTCCACCATCAGGTGGACTGTGTGCTCGTTTGTCACCCTATCCTATAAAAAAAAAGGTCTGACTAGTAGTTTTTGAGTTATCCCTAATAATTTATATTGAAGTCGGTTGTATTTTTAATTTTACCACTTGTTATGTAGAGAGTTATAAAGCATTATTTATGTCATCTCATCAAAAGTCCACGACTGGACACAGGCTTTTCCCATAATAGGGACGATTTGCTCTTATCGCCACGCAAAGCAGCTAGATTAGCGAGAGCGAGATTTTCTTGGGTCGCCAATATACGGCACATTATTTACGCAAAGAAGCAAATATAATATGAATTTTATCTTCATGCTAATGCCTCAGAATACACTTTCTGTATTCTGAGGCTGATGCATATACATTTTAATTTTACCTATAATAGCAAGTAATACAATTTATCAGTATGTCAGACACAAAACAACTTTCGAACAGAAATATTCCACGAAGAACAAATCACCCACTAAAAGCAGTTTCGTCTAGATTTTATAAATCAGCACTTAATAAAGGCAAGTTCTAAAACCGCATCAAGCTAACCTGTATTAGAGCGGTCCATTTCGCAGGCACGCCACGAGGCCCGCCATCGAAAATATGTAAATAGTTGTTTATGCAGTGGCCCGAGGACGGAAACTGTATTGACGACCATTTGTAATTCTACATTGATATTGTATAAGACGGAGACGGCGCTGTGAATAAACAAATAGAATTGAGTGCGTCAGATTCGCGTCGCGTTCACGGCCGCGTTCCCAGCCGGCCATTGTTCTTTACGTAACGACTACGTGACGTGATCGACACGATTTATTATGCGTATGCAGGTGCCGAGCTCGTGTTTCACGGTGTCGATTTCCCTCGCTCTATTGTTCTTACTCGTAATCTGACCGACTCATCTATGCGTGCGCAAATCATCGTTATTATTTTTAATGTTCTCATAATATGAATATTTAATTTCATTTAATGAGAACATTAAAAAAAGTTCATTAAAGCATACGTTTTAAAGTTGAAAACAATGGAGTCAAATGTCTCGCAATGGATTTAACATATTATTGAAGTAAATGACTGCAGTTATTTTATTACATAGTTCAACTAAAACAAATTTAAAAAGCGCAGATGACCTCTCTATTCTCTGACTCTCATAGTCCGAAGGGACGGCAAGCCGATACGACCGGAGAGAGATCAGGCGCAGGACCAACGACTTTACGTGCTTTCCGAGGCACGGAGGTGTAAGACCGTCGACTTCCTAACTCCGGGCTGCTACTGAATATTACTTGATAAATACAAATGATTTTGGGCCTAACCCGAGATTCGAGCCCAGGACCACAAGATCAGCAGTCGCTCTTACGACTTTTTACATGTGGCAATGCTTATGCATACCCGCCTCGCGGGGGACAGGGACGAGTTATCTTATGTCGGACTCGCACCGACTAAAACCTCATGGTGTTCCACCTTAGCCGCATATTGGCAGAGCCACAGGAACGCTTTCACACATCCGCGGTCCCACTAGCGTCGGCCGCAAACTTACGCAATTTGACTTAACTTTACATTAGTAAGTTAAATAAATAAATGATTCCGTCAGAAATACCTTGTACCCTTTTAGCAACGATCCCGGATTCGGTTGAAATGACTTGAATTATTTATTTTTTGTAGAAACCGATGATCAGTACACAACGTACATGTTTAATGAAATTTGATAAATAAACAAATTATTTTCATCAAGAAATGAGAAAAGTTTTGTTACGTTTGTAATGTCCGATACCATTTTTATAATAAACTCAGCGTGTAAATACTTAAGGTGTAAATACAGTGTAACGTTTGTCTTTAACGCGTTCTAATTAGTCTGATGAATCAGCCGCTAATGTCACTGACCTTCAGGCAACCTCGACCGGATACGAACACGTCAGATCTGTATACTTCATCGTGCCACGGTTCCGTTTATGTGCTCCTTAATACAAACAAAGATGACTTTAATTGAATAATAGCAGTCGAGAATTTGACGTATCCGCTGCGGTTGAATAACTGCATGTTGTAAGTGTCAAAAGCCGGATTGAAAACGAAAGATCTGGTCTGTCGCATTGTATACTAAAGATTATAACAACCAGAAGAAATAGCTATACAGTAATATTAGGTAATATCTATAAGTCAAGCATAGAGGGTTTGCATTAGAAAACATTTCATTTGTATTAGAGAATCGCCCGATTTTTTGATCTTCATTTAAAATAGATTTAACAATTCCTAATGCATATAGAGCTATATTTTTGAATTTAAGTAAATGTTCTAATGTTTTGAAATCTTAAAGATTTCTTAGTTCTTACTTTCTTTATTCTGTTATAAAAATGCACGAAAATTTTAACCAAAATAACAGTTGCATAACCAGCCGCAGCTGTAAGTAATTAATTACGTTGTCGTCATTATTTTATTGCGACCTTATTATAGTCAGGTGGACTATAAAGCTAAGATTAGGGTGACGGCTGACAGCACATTCCAACACGATTCACCGAGGGTACCCTACAAAACGTGAGCTTGTATAGTTCGTATTAAGCTCCCCCATTCTACCGCGCGCCTGCCCCCCTCAGGGTGAAAGTTGCTACCGCCCGACGCCGTCGGCATGCAAATTTAATATTGTTACTTTATTCCAACTTTACAAGGGCAGTGGGAAGATTTGAGTTTGATAAAGAAGCGTAATGTGCAAGTTAAACGAATGTATAAAGATTTTGTTTTAACACTAAAAAGTTTAGTTCAATTACATCGTGATTTGAAGAGGTTTTCTTACTCCAGTGAACAAATAATTACGGCGCAATAAAGAAAGAAAGAAAAAAAACACCACCATGAACGCAATTCCGTCATAGCGATTTTAATGTATAAAACCATTTTATCGCTTTCCAACACGTAACGTAAAGCATTGCTTCTTCCACACGATTACTAGGTGGATTCATATGACATACATATAATATACATTTTACTAAACACATAAATAATAATATAATAATGACATACATATAGCCGAAGCCGTCAAAGCATGAATTAGTAAAGAATACAAATCTTTACGAAGACCGGGAAAAAGAGCATTATATTTACGTTTTATTAGGCTTCTAGTGTAAAGACTTATCAGTAAAAATACAAAAGATATGATATTGTGTTAAAATATTTTGCCAATTTAAAGGTTAAGCATTATATAAAGAAACAAAACAGTAAAAGGTATGCAAAATATTCTCCAGCTTACATTAAGAAAGCTAAATTATTTTAACTTTAAATAACGCCAATATTCGCACACTGATCACTGAATACATTAAAACAAGTACATACGTATAAAATGCTAGATACAACAGACTCGGAGCCGGTGCATTTAACGGTAACTATGTAAAGTTATGCAAACTGCATGACAAGGCACATTTGCGCAAAATTCTCGTTCCCAGATTGTAGATTGCTTCGTTAACCAATAATAAAATCTGTGAATTCTTTTATATAAACATCAGATTAAAAGAAATAATTAAGTTTAAAAAGTTTTTAATAATGTAAAACTTGCGTTGCGCTTAACACCGTTTTTTAGGACTATAAAATATAACTAAGTTGACATTGACAATAGCGCATGCAATAGCGTAATGGTGTTATCAGGTAAATAAGGAAATAAACCAACACATTTTTAACATCAACCTTCTAATTATGGTAATATTAGCCTTAAACAACTCCTTATAAAGCGTGACACGTGTGAAAAATGTACCACTTCTTCACAAAATTAGCAACTGCTGGTGACGAGACCGGACATGGTTTTACGCGACTCTATGGTGGGGAGTTGGAAAATAATTGAAACGCGATAATTGGTTCTTCAGTAGACATTAATTTTTGACGGGGCATCGAGAAACATGACGGGCGGAAGCTGAAACCAATTAAAAGCAAATTGTTCTGTACACAAGCACGCCTCGATGCCGCGGAAGCTTATCCAATATACGAAATTCCATTCAGCTTACACAAAGGACTGTTGCCTCGATGTCGCTTTGAGCGTACACAGCGCTGTAAATGTTGAACTTAACAGCTTTATTAAGATAACTCGGATAGTTATTATTCGACACTTACAATATTTACTTGTCGATATAACGAAATTTTGATATAAAAAAACAGAAACTCCAAACAGAACGTAGATTTTATTTAAACGTACGACCAATTGTGCGTTTAAATAATCATAGTTTTAACATTATATCATATTATTATGTAATGTTATATTATTTTAAAATATTCTTAATATTATTATAGTATATAATGTTAGAACTATAATACAAAAGAATTTTTGGAACTTCGAAATTAAATGATTTTTTTAAACGATACACCGTGACAAACACAATTGATTGCTAACCTTGTAGACTTGGCTATATTCACATTCAAAAGTTGCTCCCACGTCAGCAAGATAGAACGCCGGGCGTACAACGAAAGTGACCAAACTTTTCATGATGAGTAACAATGTCGACCAAGTTCAAGCAATACGAGCAACATTTGTTTTGAACTTACTCTCCGAACTTCCAAACAAATTTGGCAAGGAATGCTTTGAATATTCTGGGATTACCATAAAGATTTTAATACAATTTAATTAAACAACAAAGCCATTATTAATAATTTATGTATTATATAATAATTTATGTAACACTAGCTGTTCCCTGCGACTTCAACCGCGTGGAATTTATTACGATTGGATTTCATTGGTTTTAATTCTTTTGCGCCGAACAATAATTCTTTTTCTAAAATAAAAGTAGCCTAAGTTACTTCTTATAACATCAGCTATGTGCCAGTGAAAGTCACATCATAATCGATCCAGCCATTTTGGAGATTAGCGGGAATAAACAGACAGACAGACAGATAGACAGACAAAAGTTTTAAAAATTGTTTTTTTTTTGTTATAAGTACCGTAAATACTTTCATATGCATTTAGTAAAAAGCTGTTATTTTGACATTACAAACAGACACTTCAATTTTATTTATTTGTATAGATTTAATGGTTATTAATATATTCATTAAGATTAAAAAGACACGAAAGTCTTAATATAAAGGTGTTCTATTAGAAAGCACAGACGCGCAAGAACTCGTTTGACAAATTATGCAAATGCGATGCTTTATTATGTTAATATTCCGCTCTCATACTAACAAATAAGCATATTATAAATTATTCACACATTTAGAATAAACAACAAATGTCATTCATTCATTAAATTATAATCACAAAGATGAGGTCACTTTATTACCATAACATCGGCGAAATTATCAAATTGGTCGAGATAAATTTAAATACTGTTTTAATCAGAGTACAATTATTAAAGAAATCCGTTATTCTGGCTGATTAATGGCAGAGTATGGCATATCGTATATCTTAGAAGATTTGTACACACTTTTCAAGCTGACAAGTAGCCAATGTCCACGCAATTACATGCTGCTCCCCATTATCAGTCTGTGGGATTTGGGTTCAATAATAGTTAACGGTCATTGTTTTTATAAAATTAAAGTGACAAAATAAGTATCAGTCAATCTGGTGCTAAGTGGCTATTGCAGCCCATGGTGGCAACTAACTTCAAATAAAGAAGGCTACAATATTGTCACCTCCAAGGGCGTTTGGAGGTGAGAACAAAATAAGTCGGAGTATGGTACCTTTCCATACGTAACTCCTGGGCATTAAAGGAGTCTAAAGACCTAGAAAAGTTGTAGTCGTACTCTCTCACATCCCAATCTCAAGAACTGCGTCATTTGGCGGTTTCTTGGAAAGGCTAAGTAAGTTGTACATAAATGTATAAAAAGTATTGTTCGGAATTCCTTTTTAGAAGGGGCTCAACGAACCCCTCACGTTCAAACGCTGTCACATGCAGTCGCGACATGAAATGAAAGCACATTTTATCGACTTTTGTTTAGGTTAGAAGATAACTTTGCCCTGACACAAAGAACAGTTTTTTTTAGATAAATAATAATAATAATATTAGGTAATTCAAATTCAATATATAAAATTCATATTGTTGTTTTGCGTGTTAAGGGTAACAGAAAATTTACTATGTGTTTCGTTTATAATAAAGCAAGGAGGATGTGTTTTGAAGACAAACAAAAACAAACAAAACAAACTTTGCTACTTTGTTTCATTTATTAAGTTTAATAGGGTAGCTTTACATACCGATGGTGATTTAACGTACTTCGTTAATATTGAAGATGGTGTAGAAACTAATATTAACAAGTGGAACTAAAGCCTTATTAAATTTAAATAAAATAAAATGTACATAACAATATTTAACACGCTTTTATTAGGTCGACCTGTATGTAACTATGTAATGGAATCTAAGGTAACTAATTTAACCATCTTCCAAGGATCGTAGCGTAATGAAAATTGGCAGCTGTATGTAGTTCTGATGACATTACAATAATATGGTACTGTCGAACTGATCTGATGATGGAGCCGGAAGATATGAACTGGAACTTCATGATGGAAAACCGTATCATAGCTGTTTTGGATTTCTTAGAAAAGTCTTGTAATGAACTTTGACCATGATTAGGTTTCAAGGTCTGATGATGAAGCCGAAAGATAGGCACTGGCATTCCATGATGGAATATCGTATCATAGTCATGTTAGCACTTGTGAGAAAGGCCACGTAATGGACTTTGAACACGATCAGGTTTCAAGGTTATAACAAACCTATTATATATTGAATAGTGTAAATATTGACATAGTTGACATAGGTGCCTGTATAAAATGTATATAGACCTGTACATGGAGAGTGTAAATAGAATAATATTGATATATCTGTAAGAATTACGATGAACCCTTTGGCGGCATAAACGTTATGCTCTTTGGCGACCTCATGCAGCTTCCGCCAGTGCGTGGAAACAGGTGTTTCAACAGCCGGACCACATAAGACCAGCAAAGCATTTATGGCGGCTTTTCACATTAGTCGAACTCAGACAAAACGCGCCAGCGAGGAGACACGACATTCACCGACATCTTGAACGTCTTGAGGTCGGAGAGCTGAACAGCGAGCATCTCGCAGTATTGCTGACTAAGGTCTCATCAAATGCTACCGGCGAGTTTGCGCTTGAAAACCACTGCGTATTTATCCAACAAACGACCAAGAGAGAAGCACAACAATGAAGTTCTTAAATTTTACGAACAAAAGGTACACAAATGTACGACATAAAGGCTCAAGATCAACTTATTTACGCGACCCGAAACCTTGAAATACTTCATTGGAGTCCATTATTCCCAGCGATATAAATAAAACGGGTGGACTACCGAGAAAATTAAGAATTTTCAAAGGGGCTAAAATCATGTTGCGATCCAATATAGACGTGGAGAAGGGGCTAGTGAATGGGAGTATCGGATTCATCTCGGACATCGTCTGGCCGCACTTTAGACGCGACCAAATGTATGAAACCGACATACCGTCCATCAAAGTTAATTTTGGAAACGACGGTGAGCACCTAATTCAGCCTATAGGCATCCAGTTCCCGGCCAAGTATAGCTACGGTACGGTGGAAAGGCGCATGCTCCCAGTGATTTTAAGTTGGGCATCTACCGTGCACAAGATGCAAGGCTGTACGGTAGACTACGCAGTGGTGTACTTAGGGTCCCGTACTTTTGCGGCTGGACAGGCGTATGTGGCCCTAAGTAGAGTAAAATCACTTAGTGGTCTCCAGATTGAAGAGCTAGATTGTTCTAAGCTGACAGATAAAACACCATGCAATACAGACGCACTGGCGGAGATGGAGAGGATGCGGGCTCATTCGCCTACTTAAAATAAATGTATTAATGTTAAAAATATTTCGTTATCAAAGACCAAAAGTATAAAATAAATTAATAGTTTAAAACATTGAAAAACACGCTTTTACATGCGTAAAACAAAAATAAATTATGGATCGTTCAAGTTGTCAGTTACACTTCAGCCCAGAAATAGAGACAACTTGAACGATCCATAATTTATTTTTTGTTTTTACGTGCATGTATAAAAGTGTGTTTTTCTAGTGTTTTTTAAACTATTAATTTATTTAACTAACGTAAGTTTAAAAAGCTTATCTTGCAACGTAAGGAAACATGAGCAAAAAATCTTCGTTACTTCTTACGAACAACAAACCAAGATCAGTAGATTTTAAGTGGATGTCATCCATCTAAGCTGGAGTCGGAAGTCGTAACGGGTGTATCCATTAAAATACTGAGAAACGTACGAGCTTAATCTATTACCTTTACGTTATGAAGATATACCGATGAGTTTTAGAAAAATATCGACTGTTTACGAAAAGGCTTTGAAAAAAAGCACTTAAAGTTTAACAAGCTTGAAGATATTGTACATAGCGATCGGTTTATGGATGCAGTCTTGGACCAATGCCAGTTTGTGATAGCATTAGCGCTGCAAAAAAGATATGTTTATCTGAAAATTGAACAAGAACAAGTACAGACTTGTATATGTGAATGAAATTTTCCAGTTATTAATAATAATTATTTATTTTTCAGACTAAAAAAAATTACATTTGCAGCGTGTCTGAACTATGCTATAAACTTTATTCTTGTCAACAGTGATCTTTATTACAGTACAATTTTACAAAAAATCTCGCAGATTAAAAAACTAATAAAATTACGGCAACTGTAGTTAGTAGCAGAAGGAAGCTTCCAGTCATCTTCTCTATTGACATTAGGAAGTTTTTGATTTCAATAGCCTCGCGAATCATCCTTGGAAGGAATCGGTGTTCTTTAGCGAGGATTTGTGGTTTATCAAATCTGATGTAGTGACGGGGGCGATCCTGTAGGTGTTCACAGACTGCAGACTTCCCAGAGCGTCGATTCTTCACATCAGCTATGCGTTCTTTTACACATAGAGGTGAAGAAAATCAAAAAACATACTAATTTCAATAGAGAAGATGGCTGGGTGCTACGATCTGCTTGGGATCCTTGGGATAATTAATAAAATTAAATCGTAACCCAAGCATACAACTGCAAGACTTAGATATATGAGCTTATAGATACTTTAAGCTCATTCTGCGTAGATCGGACAAAAACTAATAATTTTAAATTAAAGGCAGCCGTGGTTAACAATGATATTGGGACGTCAAACTCCTCAGTCCCATGGATGCTGTAAAGTACTCAAAACGTCGAGAATATAAAATAAGTTAATATACGCGATAAAATTTGTATAAACTAATTACATTTAAATGGGTTACCGTTACCATTACAGCCTATTCAATATAATACAAACCATACTAGCCTATTTGCCATACCTGCCACGCCTGGCAAGCAGGTTGGCAACCGCAGTTTTTTTATTTATAGTGACGGTGTATAAATATTTAAATGGGTAGTGTTCGCGTAAATATAAGAAATCATGGGCATATATTGCCTCATAGATGGACATTTACCACAGTAGAGTAACGCTTGGTAGGCGAGTCCGTAACGGTAGTTTTTTTTAAATATTAATGAGTTATCAGGAAAACGCTGTTGCTATCTTATACTTTAACTTTATTACACATTTACACGTGAGTTTATTATTTTCATGCTGGATTTTTAACAAATGATATTGATACTGCATTATTATGTGAACAAAAACATGGCGGTAATAGGTATAAATATAATGATTGCTACTATCTAATCGAAATTATCTATTAATTATCATACATAATTCATATAAATTCGTACATGTATAAAATGTTTTCGAGATTTCATCAGATGGAAATAATTAAATTTCTAGGTACCTACTAATCCTTCAATATAAACGCAACCGCATAAAGAAAACAGTGCATCCGACGATTCAATACTACAAACGTCCACAGACGCACTGAGTGCACGTGAATACCTACTCTGAACCCGCTCCAATTAAGGCTAACATATTCCTCGGTAGCCTTTGTGATTGTTCCGTTAAGTGCTTTCTATGTTACACAGAGACGTTAGACTTAACATTCACCCATATATAGTTATTAATAAGTAATGTTAAAGCCCTAGACAGTTCCTTATGATAATTAAACAAATATATAATGTAAAAAAATAAGTTTACAACCAAATTAATAGTTTAATACCAAATTGTTAATTTGGTTGTAAACTATTGCAGCAATAAAAATAAATCTTTATATATAAACTTTACGTGTCACATTGTTTGTCCGCGATGAACTCCGAAACAACTCAACCGATTTTAATGAAATTTTTTAAATGTGTATTGCTTGCTCTAACTTGAGAAATAGGATAGTTTTTATCCCGATAAGTGATCCTTAATATTTTTTATTGCGAATTTAAAGATTTTTTTTAAAGGACAAGGGGTCGTCGGAAAGGGCAGAACAAAGTCTGCCTGGCCAGATAGTACTTTATAAAAATATGCTTTTTGAGAAATGTTACGAAGGCTGTATTATCACGTTAATATATTATACAGTCTATGTGACGTTTCTTCAAAAGCTTCTTATCTTCTTCTTCATGAAGCAGTAATAGTCCACAGCTGGACTAAACCAACATACTGCGAATATGAAGCATTTTGGTCCATAAATATAGAATTTAGCAACTTTTTTTTGTTAAAGGGTTACAAACGAACACAAAATCTACCTGACAGTAAGTGGATACTGACGCCTATAGACATTTACATCAATCCTTGATTATATAGGTCCGGTTGTCTACACTTATCGTACGAAACACAACAGCAATATTCTGCTGTTTCACGCAGTTATTCTGTGAGACTACACTGCCACCTATCGGATCCTATCATAGCTGTAATCCAACGCCTCGACAAAAAAAACCTATATTATTATATTGTGTGAATATGACCTCAAATGATCAAGTCGTTCAGAAGTTACGCGATCACTAACAGACCCAACAATGTTAAATATTAAAGTTTATATTTTCTATATCTTTTATCAAGATACACGTAATACCTGTTTGTTGTTGTGGTGGTGGTTCAGCAGAAGCGATCTGACCGTTGCTTCTCACTGCTGTTGTCTTCTTCCTGCCTCCAGTAGTCGCTGGGCTCTTATTGTTCTCTCTATCAACTCTCTGTAATAGAAAAAACAGCTATAGTATTCTAGTCCTATCAAAATTGATATTAGTTGTACTTGGTATTTTCCTTAAAATACGACAGTGAGATTTGATCATTGGAAGAATTTAGTTATTTCCTCGTAATCATTATTATGGAAGAAAAAGAAAACTGCAAACAATCGGACTGAGTCGAATTTGGAAATTCCAGACATCATATATTTACTAGGTGGTGATAAGACTCGTTTTCTACTTAGAAGTCCGTCGATTGGTTAGTACCAGCCTAGCCTAGCTTTCTTTGTATAAACTTGGCTGTAAATTCGTTAGTCACTACAGTTTTATAAAAAAAAACTTTGCTATAAAAAATAATATTATCACATTTATTTTCGTTCATTGAAACAAAGCTATCACGTCTAAAGAAGACATACTCAATAAACATTTTATGTTTGTGTACAAAGCAAATAATAAACATCTTATTTTCCACGAAATGACGCTTTCAGACAGACATCAGTTTTATTAGACGTTTTCCATACTACATATTTAGGCAAGACAAATCTTAAAACCGAACAAATTTAATAGAACTTAAGCATTTGAAATAATTAAATCATAGAGTGCCCTTTAAAATAAAATCATTCAGTCGCAAAGTTGTAATCCAATTATTTCGGATGACTGTAGACGTTCCTGTCCGAATTACATCAAATCATGACTCATGCCGCATATTGCTGAATCACCGTACAGTCGGAAAGAGAATTTCTACTATCGCCAACTCAGCAGTGCACTTAGAAAGCGCTTATTGTGCTGACTAGTCAGAGTGAGACGCCACTCTTCACACTGTTATAATACTGATTAAGGGGTATTAGGTATAATACGAAAGCAATCTTTACTTTAATTACGTCGAACAACTTTTCCGTCAAAATATCAGGGTACTATTTAAAGCGATAGAATACTCGTACAATGTTACAAATTAAAATTCCAAGTTAAAAGAAATTCCATTTATTTTAAGTAAAATAAACTGTTCTTTTTATTGGATACGATTGTAAATGTATAAAAGAAACAAAAACTACAAGGAAAATATATAATTGTTGGTGGCACTTCAACCAAAGAATCAAAAAGGTCAAACGATTTTTTTATAAAAGTAAATATAAAAACATTTAATTAAATTTATTCCTAAGAAAAATTTACGGGAAAATATTTGATTTAAAATATATTTAGTAACTCTTACGAACATAAAACAATTCAACAGCTGACCTAGAGTTATGACAGAATTTCCAGTGAAAGATATGAAACAAAGTGGGGTGGGTTATTGGCGAGGGCAACCGACACACGACACGCTAAGCGCTCGTGAAAAATGGGGCAGTTTATGGAGTTAGGGGGGATGAAGTTCTCCCTGTTTGGATGAGTATTCTTTGGGGTGGCTCGGTCACGACCGAATTGTTTATGTGCAGGAACATTATGTTTTGACGTCTCGCTACGTCATCGGAAAATTAACAAACAATCGCTTTAGGTGATCTGTGAGACTGATCAGCATATTTTGCATAAGTTGCCTAGTATTTATAATCAAACGCAAAGCGCCTTATTACAAAAAGTAGTTTTTTATTAGTTCCATGTTTAAAATAGAGTCTGATTTTAAAAGAAGTACCGTGGAAAATGTGCGAATTATTTTAGTAAAGTATGGAGTTTGACAGCATAATTATGTCGAAATCCGCGAAGTGGCGCCGCGGCTAACGGACGAAGGAATCTTCTTAAACAATACATATTTAAAAGCCGAGACTATCAATAAACCCTTAGAGTATACATAAGCAAGCTAAAATGTATACTCTAAGAATAAACCAATTTTTGTAATAAGACGAAACAGATTTTCTTCGTAACCTTTCTTGAATATGAAAATAAAAACAATGTACGAGTAAAATTTATTGTTGAGAATAAATGATATTCGATATTACCGTATAAGTTGTAACCAATAACGGTATAATAGAAGCGATAATAGGCTAATGGCTAAGGAAACGAAACGCGAACCTAAAAGTCTTAAGATCAAATCCGCCATTCGAACACAAGCATTGTGAACGTAAATCACTTCTAACACGAGCATTTAAAGTTCACTTGGAGTGATAAACGAAATATTGGATATAATATTAGAAATAAATAATTTTAGTTACACCAATATCATTTGTAAGCAAAAAATAATATTATTGTCAGAGTCAATATAAGTACTACAAATAGTTGAAGACTTATAAGTCGGATTATTCGTAAAAACAACGTACTTCTCATCTTGGAGTGTTGTTATCATCTTATTAATACTCGTATTGTCTTACAATTTTTGTTCCTTTTTGCAGCTGCATTACTCTATGACCGTTGCAGCCTATCAAAAGCCCACTGCTGAACACACGCCTTCCCATATATTGCCTCATAGAGGAAATAATTGCCATATATGCCACGCTTGGCAGGCGGGTTAGCAACCGCAGTTTTTTTAAAGTTATTATAAGGAAGATGCTGCTGCCCATCTCCTGGTTTGGCCCACTGTCTCCTCCACCCACCACCACCGCTCCACCTGTACCCCCACGGGACGATATGGAGTAGTGGATATTCTTACACCGCCATTACACGGTTCATTACGCTATAAAGGAACTTCTAAATACAAGTACTGAAAGCATACAATATACAATTTAATATTACCCAGAGTCAAATGCCAATCAAACAGAAAAGTAATTAACAACACTTCACTGGGATTATACAACAGGTATAATATTCAAGCTTTAACAGTGATCTCCTTGAACCTTGAACAAGATGAAAATTGTTCTTAGGGTACGAACACATAATATATAAATTCTATATAGTACATAACAAATTAAGTACCAGAATACTGAGTAGGAACAGAAAGTTTTAAAATGTTAATTATAACTTTACATTCGTATTGCACAAAGGCAAGCGAAAGCCGCGAGTTTCTTGCAATGTTTGTTTACTTACTTTACTTAGAGTTGTGAAGTAGTATTACAGTGCTAGTATATAAGTTAAGTTACTGATTTATGTAGAGTCAGTCATGAATAAACTTCTTGATCAAGCGCTCGTGTTTAATTCAACCTCGTAATATTACATGGCGACCCTGCCAGGCGCGTTCCGGGAACTGATAGCGTAGCGGGCGAGAAGTGCAGACCGGGCGAATTCCTGTGTGCCTCGGTGCTTCAAGTTAGCTAAAATGTTTGTCGTGAATATATTATTTGGACTGACGCTTACTGTGCTGGCGAGTTTTGAAAGTTATAATCATGGGAAAATCATACTCAAAACTGAAGATAAGGAAATTATTATATCTCAAAATGCATCAGGAGGAAATAATAGTGCAAGTTACTCCGAACAAGAAAATCACGTCAAGATAAACAATATACTGATTACTACGTTTTTGGTGTTGATGGCGATTGCCATACTTGCAATCATTTACCTAAAACTCAAGGAGAGGCATAAGAAGTGGATAGAACAGCGAGTGAATTACGAATTTTTGAGAAAAGTACGAAGCCGTTTGTCTGGGCGCTGGGAGCAGGAACCAGTGCGTGAAGAAGGAGTCGTTTAAGTGTTCGTGAGCTGGTAATAAATATGTGCTATATGTGAAGTACGTGTTCTGTGCTGCAGTGTTATTTTAGTTTAAAAATATATAATATAGACATTAACGATAGTTTTAGAATTAGAAATATGAATTTTATCTTTCAATAAATAATTGTTTAAACTAAAATAAAAATATAAGTAAATCAATGTAATATCGAACACACGATTCGTGGAATTACGGCCCATGTGCAACCATTGGGTGCAACTCAGTTTTTTATGTGCTCGGTCGTATGACAGTGTTTCGATTTATAATAAAATTAAAACGAAGTGAATGAAATATGACGCGGTGTTACATATTTCGTTGCGTGTATTATATTGAAAAGTTAATAGAATTATATGAAAATTTATTAAAAATACGTCAATATCTAACAAAAAGGCCAGAGCAGATATAAAGGGTCAGTTGCGTCCAAAAATTACTAGAGGCCGAAACATTGTTAAAAGATAGCGAGCTATTATTTTCTAATTTAAGTCGTCAAGGTAAACAATCGGAAATTAATTTAATTACTAGTACATATAAAAAGTTTGCTCTTTATATTCTGAAATATCTCAATTGTGTACTTTGCCTAGTTGTAAAATAAGTTTAGAAACAATGGATTTTGATATTAAAACAGCGTGTGGGTTGATACCTATTTTAGATAATAAGGAGGATACTACGAAACGATTGATTGATGCAGTGGAAATGTATGCAGATATGCTTAACGAGGCAGGAAAAATTTATTAATTAAATTTGTGTTAAAGGAGATTATCAGAAAACGCTAAGCTACGCGTTGCTGATAATTATGTGTCAGTTAGTAGTATGATTAAAGATTTTAGGAAAAACTATTGACAAAAGTTTCTTACACGGCTATACATAAACAAATTCAGTCCTTGAACCAGGATTTAGATCAGTTGATGAATACGGGTCTCAACTCGAAAGACTGCTAACAGAGTTAACTATTTCACAGGCTGAGGGCGACGCAACAAAATGCGCAGTCCTTAAACCTATTAATGAAAAAATGGTCATTAAAAGTTTACAGATGGTCTTAAAAGTGAAAAGCTCAGCACAATCATCGCAGCCCGCAACTACTCCTTGCTCAAGGACGCGATCCAGGCGGCCAAGGACGAGTCCACACCATCGTCGTCCAGTTCCGGGTCTGCTGAGGTGATGAAGATGACTAGAGGTAGGTTCGTTAACCGTTTTCTAGATCTCAAGGACAAAACAGGGGCCGTGGGCGTCTAAATTACAGCACCAGTAGGAGTAATTATCAAAATAATTATAGTAATTATTCAAATAGATATCAGAGATTTTCAAGGCCTTTTCAATATTCGCCGCGTGGTAGAGGACAGTCCTACAGATCAAATTATCATTATAATAGACGTGGCAACCAGGGTTTTACAATAAAAATGTTTTTGCAGCTCGAAGTAACGACAACAAAGAACGAGCTGGTGAAAATATGGAGCAAAAACCTAATGAGATAGACAACAATCAGTTTTTCGTTCTCAATAATTTCATTTTTTCATGTAGAGGTAACTCTAAGTTTGTAAATTTTCACATTCATGGTATGAAACTTGTGTTATTGATAGATACTGGAGCATCCATTTCGGTTATTAAGGAAGAAGTACTCCAAGATCAGCATGTGTTCTTAAAGATAATTTGGTTGTTAATGGAATTGGAGGCAAGATATGTTCTTCCGGATATGTGAGATCGACATTTATGCTTCTAGAGACAATAAATTCCATAACAAATTTCACATTTTAAAAATTTACCTATAACCGTCGATGGAATATTAGGATTAGACTTTATGAACAAGTACGGAGCCAATATTGATTTAAACAAAATTTACTAACGTTACGGATAGGACGAGAGAATTGTGTTTTGCCAATTTATGACAAACCTGATTACAGTAATACATTATTAATACCGCCTCGAAGTGAATCAATTCATTTTGTGTATTTGGATACGGAAGCAAAGGCGATTGTTTTGTTAGCGCAAAGGAAATAATGGAAGGCGTTTTTTGGCAGGTACTATTGTTCGACCAAAAATAAAAGAGTCCCAATAAAGATTTTAAATACTAGGAAGAAGAAGTAAATTTGAATAATTTCATATTAAACGTAGAACTTTTAGATGATTTTAACGCTTTCAAATTTTGCCAAAACAAAAGTAGTTCAGAAAGATGTGATATCTTATTATCTTTATTAGAATTGAAGCATTTGAATGAAGAAGAAAAGCAATCTATAGAAAAATTTGCACTAAATATTCAGACATTTTCTTTTTACCCAACGATAAGTTAGAAACTACAAATATTTGTGAACAAACTATACAACTGAAAGATAACATCAATCCTATTTACACGAAACCATACCGTTTACCACAATAAAGCCCGAAATAAATAAACAGATAAAAAGATGCTTAGAGATGATATTATAGAAGAATCTACTAGTGAATGGTCTAGTCCCATACTACTAGTTCCCAAAAATCTGATGGTTGTCAAAATGGCGTTTAGTAATTGATTTTCGAAAACTAAATGAAAATATAGTAGATGATAAATTTCGCTGCCGAACATCACTGATATTCTTGATTCATTATCAGGCTCTATATTTTACCCATTTAGATTTACAACAAGGCTATTATCAGGTGAAACTGGCACCAGAAAGCCGAAAGTATACTGCATTTTCGACTAGTACAGGACATTATCAATTAAAACGTCTACCAATGGGGCTCAAAACTTCTTGTAGTGCTTTTAGTAGAGTCATGTCAATTGCTATGTCAGGATTAACTCGAGAAGTGTTTTATTTATTTGGACGATCTAATAATTTTGGAAGATCCTTAACTATTCACAACCAAAATCTAGTAGATGTTTTCGAAAGACTGAGAAAGGTAAATTTAAAACTGAATCCTACTAAGTGCGAATTTCTAAAGAAGGAAATTCTGTATCTTGGTCATTTAGTGTCTGCCAACGGTGTCTCACCTGATCCAGAAAAGACCCGAATTTTGAGCATTATCCGTCCCTCAAAATGTAGACGAAGTAAGAAGGTTTGTTGCATTTGCAACTACTATAGGAAATTCGTACCCTCTTTTGCAACAATTACTATGCCTTTAAATAGTTTACTCAAGAAAGACGCACCATTTGTTTGGTCTTCAGAGTGTCAGAACGCATTTAATTTTCTAAAAAATTCATTAATAACACCCCAATACTTCAATATCCGATTTTTCTGAATCAAATGAATTCGTTTTGCAAACAGATGCGTCTGATGTAGCTGTAGGAGCAGTTTTGTGTAACAAAATATGAAACCAATCGCGTACACTAGTAGGCCATTAAATAAAGCAGAAAAATTACCCAGTTATCCAAAAGGAATTAACAGCAATTGTGTGGGCAGTAAAATATTTTAGACCATACCTATTTGGCAGGACTTTTACCATAATGACAGACCACAAACCTTTGATTTACTTATTTGGAATGAAAGATCCGTCTAGTCGGTTGATAAAGTTTCGATTAATTCTAGAAGAATATGATTTTAAAATATGTTATGTGAAGGGTAAAGACAATGTTGTGGCGGATGCACTGTCTAGAATTTGTATAACGTCGAGTGAGTTAAAGAATATGAAAGAACAAGTCTTAGCTGTGACAACTAGAGCGCAAAGAGAAGAATGGAAGAGGATGTAAACAGGAAAGGGTTGTGATTAATAATGACACTGACGGGTGGCCTGATCAACCACGAGTCGTGGAATTATTAAGACAACCGTATGATTCTATTGAAATGAAACTTGTGAAAGGAGATATTATAAAAGGATTTAAAAGAGACTTAGTCAAGGAAGAACGAGATTGTTTTAATTTTGTGCCAAGCAAAATGCTATTGTGTATAAACCTTGAATTTAGATTGCTCTTCTCATGAGCCGAATTTGCAACTAAATTAAAAGAGTTTGTGAGATAATAGTAAAGAACTATGCATAGTAAAGATGATAAAAATGAAGAATTTATAAAAGGTTTATGTAGTGAAATTAAGACATTAAATGGTGGACCGGTCCTCGAATATGTGTTCTGAAAGAATTAAAAGAATTTACGACAATAAAGAAAAACAATTCATTTTGAATGATTATCATTGCTACCTACCAGTGGGCATGCTGGAATGAATAGGATGGCTAATAACATAAAAAGGAGATATTATTGGCCAGGATTAGATGCCGATGTTCGAAAATTTATAAGTGAATGTAAAATGTGTCAGAAAATGAAATATAGTAGGTATACCAAACAACCAATGACTATAACTACCACGGCGTCGACTGCGTTTGAAAGTTTTTCTTGATCTTGTGGGTCCCTTGGACAAGGATGAGTACGGTAATTGCTATATTTTAACGCTCCAATGTGAATTAACAAAATATATAGAGGCATACCCATTACCCAATAAAGAAACACTTACTGTGGCAAAAGCTTTTGTAAATAATTTTATCCTAAGATTCGGTATACCTAGTTCCTTAGCTACTGATAGGGAACTGAATTTGTTTCTCAAGTGATGGAACAGGTGTGTAGCTTATTAAATATAGAAAAGTTGACGTCAACTGCATATCACCATCAATCAATTGGTTCGCTTGAGATTGCTCATAAGCATTTAGGGTCATTTTTAAGAACTTATAGCACCAATATGGGCTATTCATGGTCTCATTGGATTCCATTCTGGTGTTTTAGTTATAATACTTGTGTAAACACTCAAACAAAATACACACCATTCGAACTTGTATTTGGCAGGCCATGTCGTTTGCCTAATAATTTGAAACAAGACGTGGTGGAACCACTTTATAATTCTGATAATTATTGTTTAGATTTAAAATATAAGTTACAGGTAGCTTTAAGAGATGCAAGACATAATTTAATAGCTTGTAAAGAAATAAGAAAAAACAAATATGATAAAACATGTAATCCTGTATTCTATGATAAGGATGAACTTATTTTAATTAAAATGAATGTGCTCGTAAATTAGATTGTATTTTTGATGGACCTTTTAAAGTCTTAGAAGATTTAGGAACAAATGTTAAGATTTTAGAAATAATAAAGTAGATATAGTGCATAAGGATAGAACAAAAGGTTCGTTGAGTAAGCAATGTTTTAAAAAAAATATTTTATAAAATATTAGTTTGTGCTTATGTATTAAGTATGCTGAACTTTTTTTTCTCTTTTTTATCCACCCCGAGGTGAAGTAGTATTACAGTGCTAGTATATAAGTTAAGTTACTGATTTATGTAGAGTCAGTCATGAATAAACTTCTTGATCAAGCGCTCGTGTTTAATTCAACCTCGTAATATTACAGTTGTTTGTTTAGCTACAATGAATGACTGCACAATTACATTTTAATGCTATTCGTTCGTAATAATAAATGAGCTCTTTTTTTTACAAAGAACCAGTTTATCGCGGCAGTTCATTAAAATTCTATTTTTCTTTTGAGGATAATACAACCTACTAATGCATTAGCGTGACAAATGTAGTTTTTTTTTACTATTCTATTCTAGCTTGACTACTCTCCCACCTCATGGTAAGTGGTGATGCAGCGGAAGATGGTAGAGCGCACTGACTTAGCCATACTAAAGCCTATTCACTCTTTCCTTGAAAAAAGTTTAGTGCAGTGTAGAATCATAAGATTTAATATGCAGCCAACTGAGTCATTTTTATTTTCGTATAGCGTCAGCATTAGATCATCTATTAATGCATCTAGTCCCGTGGGTGTCTAGGGATTTGCACGCAAGATCTTGCAACCTTCAACCATTTTCTGATGACGGGTAACCACCTGGTATTGAGACCATTGGTGATGTAAAATACTGAGAAAGGCGACTGGTAAAGCAGTGTCAAACACTTGAAAAATCGATAAGTGTGAGTGTCAATAACGGTAAAACTTCCTAGATGCAAAACGTACTGTTACCCGTAGTGAACTGTTTAAAATACGAAGCGAAGGAGGAAAATGACACCAGCTTCAAAGAAACACGAAGGTATTAATGGAAATATATATCTCTCGAGTATCTTTAAATTCATGACTTTTCAATGTCAACTGCGTTATTATCAAATCAATTTATATGAGTGCTAGCCTTGATATCATATTTGTGGCCGATTGGGATCAGAGAAGAATACTTATTTATAATATAAGGACATAAACAAATGTAACGTCATAAATTTTTAAGGTGACTAACAAATGCAGTTACGTATATTCTCTTATCATTTTCTCAAGGTAATGGTTCGAATGCGATGTTGAAAACACGAGGATACATAAAAGCAATAACTGATGTTTAGTGTTAACACACAAATAAAGGCTTCAAAGGATCCAACCCATGTTTCTTCAAGAAGTATGTAGCTTTCTTTCAACTTGGTCACAGTGGTGTCCGTGGGCTTCAATAGACATTTGCCAAGTGTTAGGTTGTTACTACTATTGTGGGTTAGACTGTTAGCTCGTTTGTCACCTTCAGTACTTAATAATAATAATTATTTATTTTCTCACTACAATATTACTTAATTATTGTACATAATGTAAAGTATTACGCCTCAATGTTATACTGTGGTAGACTGGTGCCTAAGCTAGGATTTACGCCTGTATTTCAAGACGCCAGGTCTCCGCCCTATGGTGGTAAATACAATACTATAATATATGGATTTGTAATTTATGTAATGTACCTTCTTTTTTTTATCTAACTTAGATTTAAGATATATTAAAAGGTGGTGCTAGTATTAGTGTGTAATATAAAAAAATAAATTTAAGTAACAGACTATATTACATTGACAAATTATCTTTGGGGGGGAACCGTTGGTTAAAATTGCAATTAACAATAAAATTGATGTTGGTAAGAAGTTACATTGTTCTCGTTAAAACAAAGAACCGTGGTAACAGAATATAAAATTTTAAAAGAGCAAACAAATCAGATCTTAAACTGAAAGTGAAATGTGCTATTACGGAGAAAGTGCGTCCACACGCCACTCTCGACTGACCTACGCAATGTTAACTTAAAGTAGGCCACGGTTATGCTTGCACAGATCCAAGTATTGAGAAGTTCGCACGGGACTCATTAACAATAACCCGAGAACTGATGATATATTGTTTCAATTATTGCACGAATGACAATTTTATAATGGATGACCTTCTATTCTTCGTATGTCTTTCATTCTCTCAGTTTATTCACTTTATAATTTGTACAAATTGATTACAAAAGTCGTTCGTTCGTGCTGAAAATTATTTATATTTCCAAATATAGAAAAAAAGTCTTTATCTTATACTTTTAACAAGCAATTCTGGTATATACTGGTATATTATATGTAATTGGTTTCGCAAAAACTGTATATAAAGATTTCGATGAAATTTTGTATTTAGACAATTACAATGTTTTACTTTCCAATACTTTCTAGATAGGTGTCATCTCTGAGATAATAATTTTTCTATCGCCGAACAAAGCTCGGTCTCTGGCTGTCACCCAGGTACTATATAATATAATCGTAGATGATGCGTCTGTTAGTGATCGCGAAACTTCTAAACGACTTGACCGATTAAGGCATATCGTCAACATAATATCATCATTCATCATCATCACCATTACAGCCCTTCACAAGTCCACTGCTGAACACAGGTCGTCACTCCATATAGTGGGGGGTCGCCCTACAATTCGCCTACCGATACGAGGCTGCCACTCGAGAACCTTTTTTCCCCATCGGTTGTCGGTTCTTCGAGCTATATGGCCAGTTCATTGCCACTTCAGCTTACTAATCCGTTGGGCTATGTAGGTTCTACGGCGGATATTCTCATTTTTAAGTTTATCATGCAGAGAAACTCCGAGCATAGCCCTCTCCATAGCTCGCTGAGCGACCTTGAGCTTCCTCATACGGCCAGCATTGAAGGACCACGTCTCAGAACCATAAGTCATCACTGGCAACACGCACTGGTTGTACAATCTCGTCTTCAAGTTTTGAGGTATACTTGACGAGAAGATGTGTCGTAATAACGCTGCCCAGCCGAGTTGAATCCGTCGATTGACCTCTTGGTCGAAGTTGAACTTACCTAGTCGGACTATTTGTCCCAGGTATAACATAATTTTATCACACTATAATTTGTTTGTTATTGCGTTTCACAGAGCTGTGCTAGGATCCGATAGATGGCGCTGTAGCCAAGTTATTACACAACAAATCTTTATAATGATAGACCGAAATGATTCATATTTATAGTAATGTGGTCGAGTTATTAATAATAATGTACTCAATAACCAGAACTCCGTCCACCGGAAAGGGCAGAACAATATCTGCCGAGTCAATTAGTATATCTATATGAATTACACTAATATATGTACTAATAGACAGGCTAACTAAATCGCAGTTAGTGTAGAATGATCCCACGCTAAAGGCTAAAAAAGTAAAAAAATCTAGGTCATAGTCAACCTATTAACCTGCATTACACACAGGTCAAGCTAATAAAAACTTTTTAAAATGTCTTGTTTATTTCTTAAGAAAAATATAAATTCCAAGAAACAAATTAATTGAATTAAGAAAGTTTTATCCAAGTGTAAGATTTTATTCCTTTGTATAATACCTTTACTTGTTGATTTACATTTTTTTTTAGTAATTGAAGCTCTTAGCTTAAAGTAATAATATTTATTCGCAAATCAGAATTTTTTAAATCATAATTGATTTTCATAGTACATGAGGGAAAATTTAAAGAGCTTTTTACATATAAAAAGACTATAACATTAATGTAAGTTTTTACAGTCTTAGGTTTTAAAGTTAGTCAATGATATGTATATATGGAGGTTACGACACATCTTCTCGTCAGACATACCTCAACGCACTGGTTGTTCAAGATTGAACAACCAGTGCGTATTGCCAGTGCTGGCCGTATGAGGAAGCTCAAGGCCGCTATGCGAGCTATGGAGAGGCCTATGCTCGGGGTTTCTCTGGGTGATAGACTTAAAAACGAGGATATCCACAGTAGAACCAGAGTAACCGACATAGCCCAACGGATTAATAATGTGAAGTGGCAAAGGGCCGGCCATATAGCTCAAAGAACCGACAACCGATGGGGAAGAAAGGTTCTTGAGTAGCAACCTCGTACCGGCAGGCGAACTGTAGGGCGTCCCCCCACTAGATGGAGTGACGACCTGATAAGACATGCAGGAAGTTGTTGGATGCAGGTGGCTCAGGACCGTTCTTTGTGGCATTCCTTAGGGGAGCCTACGTTCAGCAGTGGACTTGTGAAGGGTTGTAATAATGATGATAATGATATATATATTATAAAAAAAGAGTTACGTAGTTTAATTCAGAAATTCATCAGCTAGTCAAGTGTTTGTTTCGGCATCGAGCAATTTCACGCAAAACGCAATTTTATTATAAAACAACTAGAAGTGGAAGTTTTATATGAATAAATAATAATCATCATTACAGCCCTTAACATGGATAATTAAGAAACTTGTTCTTGGAAAACGATCGTAACACAACGACAAAACGTAAACCAAAAACAAAACGCCCAAAAATCATATGACTTTGTACACTCCAACTATTTCGTCCTATAATCGTTAAGACTCTATTTTTATTAAATAACATAATAACACAACTAGAACAAAGTAATTGTAAAGTAATTTTTACATGGTAGAGCCATGCTGCAGCTATATTACTGGTATAGTTGTGGCAGGAATGGGTCGGCTCGACCGTCGAAGGACCACGCTCTCACAGAATACCAGCTTAACGCTGCTGTGTTTCGTATGGTGAGTGTAGAGGACAGGAGACCCTTTTTACTGGAAACGAGGCATTCCAACTTAGTCCTCACGGATGACAACGCATCTGCATTTTGATTCGGCATCGAGGATAGATGTAGATGTCTATGGGTCACAGCAACCACTTACTATCAGGTGGACTGTGTGCTCGTTTGTCACCCTATCATATAAAAAAAATTGTTAACAATATTTAACGTATAAAATTTTTGAATAAAACTACCTTTACGGATTTTATAGCGTTTAAGTTAAATTTAACGCGATAAAATCTGTAAAGGTAGTTTTATTCAATATGCAGTATAGTGTTCACGTAAATATAAGAAATCATTATGTATACATTTGTATTTAATTTCAGATTTATGCTAGCATCAGGGTAAAAAAGCGATAAATTGTTAAAAATTTGCATTTGGTATTGACCGAGATTTTGTTTTACCCGCAGTGTTAATTGGAAATGCTTGTAATAAATCTAGGTGCACAGATATTTCCATATTACATATTATATATCACATATTATAGATATTTCCATACTCCGAGTATGTGAGTTTGTATTTACGCGCACTTTGCATTACCGTATGCTAATTAATACTTTTTAGTGATTTTTAAAATTAAAAATGTGAACTCTGTAGATGTTACTTCCATATGAAATAAAATCAACACATGCTATGACAACGTTAAAAGTTAATTTATCTCAGACCTTGGCTGTTATTTAATCTTTGACAACTTTTAGGTTTTAAGAGCCTCGTGCGTTAGGAAGCATGATTTTTTTCTTCACAACAACTCTTGAGACTTCTGGCCGAAAACAGAATAGAGATAGACCTATTAGATAACCTAGACAGTTAGACCCAGTAGTTGAACAAGTATAGCTCGGCACCATACCAATAACGCTTACAAATTATCATAATTAACAAAAAACAAAAGAAAAAGTAAAGAATTATATGAAATAGCATAATTAATTAGTATAAAGCCTGCGTAATCACAAAAAAATGTGAATAATTAAGTTTGTTACCTTACAAGCATAATTGTATTAATTTGGAATCGTAGAGAAGAGACGGAGAAGCATACAGTATAAGACAATTTAATAACTCCAACAATTTTTACAGGATCTTCATCGTTTTAAATCACCGACCGCCTTGTCTTGTTAGGGGTTGAGATTTCCCATAGCGGTTGGTTAAGCTGGTTGATTAAGCAAAGCTAAAGCAACCGCAAAGCTTGCCCTACATAAAGCTCAAGTCCGATCGTGTGTATGGAGTACTGCCGCCATGTATAGGATGGTCTTGTGTTGCACAATAACGCTTAGCAAGCATCTTTGGAATCGTAGAGGTGCGAATAAAAATAAGCTTCATAGTAGCTTATCGGTGACCTCGATTTGGTAAAAACCAATTTAGTCAGTCTCGAGCACAGGCTCAGAGTAGCCAGCCACTCTGTGCTCTTCAAGTGTAGATAAAGTAATCTACAAATTTAGTGACAGTAATTGTTTCATCGCTTGCATGCGATAATTGGTGTTTGAATAAGATCTACACAATTAAATAACTAATTAAAGCAGCCATTTTAATAGTTAATAGAAGTATTTATTATTTTTTCTATGTATTCCTTATTGTTCTTTTACAAATCAATTACAATTATGTTCAAATCGCCATTGTTTACTTTTTAAATACAAACTTCATAATGAAATTACACTTATCGTAAAGCTAAGTAACTGCATTGCGGACATCATACATTAACAACAAAATGGTTCCATTGCGCTAACGACGTCAAAGTACGCTGACCGGTGCAGACACACACAAACACGCCATGGTGCAGCCTTTGAACAGGAGCCTTTGATATGCACAATATACTGGCCCACCATTGTAAGACGAGGGGTACTCAACTCAAATAGGATTGCCATGCATCATTAGGGTTCATGTTTTATTCCTTGGTGTAATACTTTGAACCCAAATTATTTTAACAAGACAATATACTTCTTCAGTAAGTTATAACTAGTGTAACGTAAAAAGCGCTATGAGCGAATAGGTTCACTAACCAACTTCTTAAGATGGCTTAAAATGGCTCTAAAACTGTACAAAGAAGCCCTGGGCGCTATTTACGAGTATATAATAGATGTTATATAATAATAAAATCATGAACGTTCTTAACGCGTTATATTGAATATAAAAGAAATACATAGTATACTAAGTACTTACTACCTTTACTTTATTGTGTTTTGTTTTTATGAATCGCACCAGCTTAGCTAAATTCTATTCATTTCTCTTGAAACACCCACATTGTATTCGAACAGAAATACTTATGCAAGCAAATTATTCCATCCTTTGACAAAGCAAATCCCTTCGACCGAATGCTTTCGCAGCTCGCAGCCCAATGGTTTTATTTTATGAGCCACTCCTCGATCAGCTTGCTTATTAGTTTAATGCCGTCATTCAATTTAACGCTTAAAGAAAGCTTAGTCAATCGCTCAACGTAACGTTTAACAAAAGAACTGGCTAATTTTTAGGCATATAGTTTACATGCAACTATCGCAGTTTACAGGGGTAATCATGAGTTTGCTAAAAGTCTCAGCTCAATCATCATAAACTATTGGGTTACGATTTATTTGTAGCGAAAAGATGGAAACCCACCATGCGTCTTGTCTTCTGGTGATGGTAAGAGGTTGGGGGAATTAAAAATAATAATATATCGTTCCTGTGTAACTTAATAACCACACACCATGAAACTAACTTTACTAAATATTAATGTAATTTTCATAAATGATGACTTATCAAATCAACTATCTGCAATATAAAAATAATAATATATCGTCCCTGTGCTTAGATTATTTACAAATAATCTAAGTCCCTGTAACACACAAACTAACTACTACTATATGTGTAATGATGACTTATCAAATCAACTATCTGCAATATAAAAATAATAATATATCGTCCCTGTGCTTAGATTATTTACAAATAATCTAAGTCCCTGTGTAACTTAATAACCACACACCATGAAACTAACTTTACTAAATATTAATGTAATTTTCATAAGTGACGACTTATCAAATCAACTATCTGCAATATAAAAATAATAATATACTAAATGGGTTTGAAAAGTTTATTGGGGTAAAACAGGCCAGTTTAATTAAATAATTAAAATTATGACAAACGTTTCAGATATAAATTTCCCTAAGAACAGAAAGGTGTTCAAGCAGGTTCCGTTTGCAAATTGAATATATACAAAAAGATAAATATTACAGTGCTACCCCTAACAATTTCTATGCATCCAGGGGCACGAATGCCCGACTGCACCGTATCGACCATCTCCGCGTTTACATTACTGTCCGCCGTAGTTAACAACGCTTGATTCGATTTGCGAAATAGCAACAATTAAATGTTATTCAAAATACAAATTCAGCATATAAGCATTAGGACAAGCTGAGACAACTAAGTATGACGGTTGAGAATAATTTTATATATTTTTTAAAAATATGATAAGCCAGTGCGTGCAATATATATTATATTTATATAAGCTTTATTGTTATGACCTTAAATAAAAGTGTTACAAAGGGCGGACTTAATGCCTTATGGCATTCTCTCCCAGTCAACCCCGGGCGTAGTGAAATAATTATAATATGAGACTGTATTTAAACTAGACTATTTTCCCATATTTTTCTGATAATAAATAAAATAAATCTTAAAAATAAATAAATAAGAATATTCTAACAATATAATTTACCAACGTTTCAACCGAGATTCAGCGATAAGCAGATTAAGACTTCTAAAACCCGACTTCTTACATAAAATGTCGGTCAGTTGGATTCTCGGGCCTCGTAGAGCGAGTAATTTCTTAGAAGACTTATTTCTTGTAAAAGCCTTTGAACGCGCGCATTACCAGAGGTTTACAATAACTAGCGTAGGTACCTACTTTAACATGAAAACAATTTCTTTTACAACACATGGCAAACAAGCAAAGGGAAGATAATTGATTCATTGTAATAACACTTTCAACTTTGTTGCAACGAAGCAATTTAAATATGAAATATGGATTTTAAATTGCTTTTAAAGTTTAAACTCACTCTTAATACAGGTAATCAAATGAGGTAGTAGGTACTAAATATTTTCTAACGAATATATAACCTAACAACTAGTAAAAGTATAATATTTTTTTTAATTTTATTAAACAAAATTGTATCAATATTTAAATACATACTTACACTGACAACATTAAATTAAGTACCTTAAAAATATTGTAAAACCTATTCCTATTCTATACAGATTTCGAAAGTTAAAACCATACCATAAATATAATAAACCAATAATCAGCAATAAATTATCTTCGACGCACAATAACCCGCAAATGCCTTTCCCCGACGCAAAAATTCGTCACGAACCTAACATTATAGGTATACAGGATGCTTGATGGCGGGTGAACGCCCCATTGAGCACACAGAATGATTTATTTTCGTTTACCTTCAGGGTTGACGTCCGCCGCGCCTTTAATGTGCTTGTAGTGTGGAATATTCTACCTGCCCGCGTTTCTATTGTAAGGCTTTTGTTATATTATATTCCCTTCCATCGAAATATAAATGTACTTCAAATAATTACATCAATCTGCTAAATTCGTCTTAAAAAAATTCTGGGATATTTAAACAAAGCGATTGTTTTATGAGTGAAACGAGTTTAAATGTTGAAACAATAGCATTGCAAATAAGCACATTTAAAAACATTTTTCAAACTGTCATCAATAATAAGAAATAAAATTTAATAATTATTGTTGCTTATTAATATAGATGAAAGACAAGATACCACCTTGCATTCATTACAAAATAACGGTCTCTGATAACTTCAACATGGGCATTAAAAAATTACATAATGTACGGTTTATCTTGCAAGTCATTACGCAAGCGGCTGCACGCCTCACCTGACCTTTGCCAGCTTGTTGCGAGTATAATATTCATACATACCGATAGCATCGCCGTCTATTAAACAACTGACGTACCTACTTAACAACTTTCTTATACAATACAAGATAAGATTTTCACTTGTTTAAGTCATACGATAAGCTAACAGCTTTTTGGTTAGTTTAATATATTATTTAAATATTGAAGCACAAGCAATTTATTTTCATTATATTAGCAAGACCATAACATATTAAAAAATGTTTATTTTTTAACATGTTGAATTTTATATCCTTAAACAAAAGATCAAAGTATTTAGAATCTATATCAAGCATCATTATTGCCATATAAGAACAAAATAATTATATAAAATGTCTTGCATTTAGTGACAATGATGAACGATTTCCATAAATTGTGTTACTAAAATAAGTTTTCAATCTTTGGAGCATAAAAAAATTACCCAAAAATATTATGTCCAATGTGGTCATGTTCGCAATTTCAACATAAACTTTCTCAAGCCCAAGCAAGGTAATAAGCGTAACCGCCCCCGGTGGTACCTTACTCTGTTCATACGTCGACGGGTTCCCGGTACATTTATCTCAATCTCGTGGAGCCGGAGCGCTGGAGGGCAAGAGTGCAACACGACTCGTCGGACCGGTGCCCCTCCCAGCCTTCCTCATTCAAACCGGTATACCTCGTCCACTCCCTAAGCTATGGAATACCGCTTCTAACAACATTAAAGCATTTATGGCTACTGATTAGCCATAAATGGGTACTTACTGCAATTATTTTGTGGTTTATGCGATACATACCTACTGCTATTTAATTAATATCGTAATGGAAAAACAGTTGTACCGGAAACAAACGACGTTAATTTGTTTTGACATATAAGTAAATTGAGAAAGTAGGTATATAAATTTTGAACCATCTTGAATGTACCTTCACTTCCATAACTCATAATTATAAGTTTTAGGATATGCTTCTTAAAACTTGTAATTATAAATATACATTTTAGGAAGGATATTTAAGATGATCAAACATAAATAATTAAGCAGTTAGCTTATCTCAGACAAATAAGTAAATAATCTACGAGAGCGCAAATTCTAAAACTAGGTCAGAACTATGAACAGATTAACTATCTGCTAGGTACTTACTTGCAAACTAAATTAAGTAACATAAGTAACATCGCGTTCTAATGTTTTAAAATGACCACGAACAATGCAGTTAGCTTGGATACCAAGGTCAAATTTTATAATAGTTTATGATCAGACAAATTGGCGTTGATTATCGTTATGAAAGCGAGTTTCACGAGCGCGCTCGTAAATAACGTCAGCTACAAGAAAAGATTAACATAATAGCGCATCTCGGATGCAACCGCCGATCAACGTAAATCAAAAGGCAACGATGCCGCGACCGGTTCACGAAACTTTTTCATTGACTCTCACGCCGTGCTCGATAAAATTAGCAGATTAGCAATCTTCACGCACAGTTCATTATGCTTGTGAAATGTTAAAATAAGCACGATTTCGTTTCCGTGAAATGTAACATAAATGCGGTTTTTGTAAAATTTGCTACAGTAAATCGTAACGTTGCTTCCATGCTTGTTTCTGTCTAAAGTTGTCAGGTAAGATTTATTCACGCAGCTCCAATATGCAGCGGGTGGGCGTCCGTGGGATGTAAACGCGTTACGAGCACGCCCGCCTCTACACTGTTACGTCTAGTGGGGCATTTAACTGCGCATTTGAAACGTTATTGCCTTTTATGGAAATATTTGTACATACCACCATACGAATAACAATAATGTTAATCCCGCCGCAACAGCTTATGTAACTCTTTGTGTGCCAATTTAAGTCTACGACGGAAAATAATTATAAGTTAAAAATAACAAAGCAAAATCTCTATTAAGAAAATATAGCAAAATTAAGATTCCAATCATGAGTGAATGTTTATAAATACCGTCTCCTCTGCTGCCGCTTTATAACATTGAACAAAGGACCCTGATGAACAAAGAAGTTAGAAAAGAACAAAAGCAAACATTGCTCCGAAAGTCAAACGAGCCGTTTCCTACCAAGGCGATGTGATAGCAATAACAATATGGCGGACATTACGCGTGCATTCAAATTTCAAATAATGCGCGTGGTTGATCATAAACCGGTCGCTCGCGAACATGTTTACGTTATCACATTTGAAATCGAATAAACAGTCTGGTCAATCAAGCCACGAGGAATATATATTTCGTCATATATATACGTACGTACACACGAGATGGTTCTCTTATCGGGGTGCGGCTATCAGTAGTAGGTACTTTATATGCGCTGCAGCGCCTACATAGTTGCACGTTAGTGCATAATGTTTGTATATGTGAATATAGGTGTGGAGGTATAAGACGATCGTGCTTATATGCTTTTGTCTGTTTAATATCTTTTGGAAGCGCGTTCACGCTTGCAGATTTGGATAGTCTAGATATTTGAATAGTATGCACCGTCGAATTAGATAACAGATTCGAAATAATTACAAAACAAACTGTCTAAGGAAATTCAACGGTTCAACAAATAGATTATTTGTAAATTTAAAATACAATTACTTTTCAAAAAATAAAATGTCCAATATTTCGCAAAGGGATATTTCAGTTAGCAAAAACTAGTTTTTAAGAAGGAACTATTATACGAGTGTGAGCACTACTATAAATGTCAATGACCACCGCTAACCGGTATTCAACAACAATGAATCATGTAAATTAGGTACCGCTGCTATTGGCGTCCGCCTCTCCACAGTCCACAATGGCTACAAATCACCAAAATCACTTCACGGCGTCACGCGCAACATTTGAAATTAGAAAAAACATGTGACGTTGATGCGGTGAAAGGCAAGATGCGCTCCGTAAATTGTTCTGAGTAACGAGTAACAGAGCGTAGTGGTGTCGGCGCGGGAGAATGGCGCAAACTGGGCCCGGGGTATGAGGGGCTCCGCTCGCGCCACCTGCACTCGCCCCGCGCGCCTCGCCAGCCCTGGGCCCAGTCACAACTCACAACCAGACAAGCCTGCATAATTAATTAAACTTCACACTTGCAGTTACATATTACCTATTGCACCGTCCGTTCACGCAAGGTCATCGCCAGCACCATACTTTTGAAGTCAGCAATTGATGATTCATGTATTTGTTTTGGCAATTATAAATTAAAATTATAAAATTATATTTACCCACAGTAGGCATTGAAATAGATTCTGATGCGATCTTAGAGCATATTAATGCAAATCAAAAAAATTGATTAAAGATTAACAAAATTGATAGTCAAGCAAAAATACGTAGCAGAATAAATTATTAACCTTCAAAACAAAACAAGAACAAAGTAACAAAGTAAATTGCAGATTGAACAGCTCTCGATAGGCTATTAAGGTGGTGGACGTGGACGCGGTAATAATATTTCGTAATAAATCAGTGGCGTGGTGCCAGAAAACGGTCCATTTTAACTTTTAATGGTCTGTTATAGCGTATAAACGCCGCAGTAGTGAATATGTCTGCGGAAACAAGGTCTAATAGTCAAATACAGTTGTAACAGGAAAAGTTTCAATCGATTCCCTGTGGCGGCAAGTCGAATACTCCATCTTTAAATTAAATATGACTGCACACGTCAAAAAAAACACGACAAGAAGTTATTAGACTGCAAGTAATGGTACCTAGTAATTATAATTATAAGTAGTTTCCTCGATGACACGGATTCACGGGTTGGACGTAAACATTTTCACAACACAACATAACATACAAGCAAAATTTTCATCAAGATACAAACAATTTATTATTCAGGTATTCAGTAATAATTTCCTGAAATTCTAAATAGTTATGTTTGACGAATGAAATAACATACAAGATGTTCGTTATTTATTAGAGAAGGGAATTATGTTTGGCCACGTTCCAACTAAAACCGTTTCGCTGAAACATTACTCCGCAAATGTTAGACGAGATTAACGTGTAAGATTCTAAAAACTTATAAGCTCCTTAGCCTGATATTAAAATTGCAAAAACGCCATCTATTTTGATTGATTATATTTTCATGATATATATTAATATCATGAATTATCAATAATAATAATTCATGATATTAATATGTACAATTTACTTTTTGTTGAAGAAAATTAAAAAATATATTATTTTGTACCTAATCAAATTTTATTAATTCCTAACTCCACATCGATTTTAAAACATTGGAATATCAATTCAACTATAGACATGAAAATATAATCAATCAAAATAGATGGCGTTTTTCCAATTTTAATATCAGACTAAGGAGCTTATAAGTTTTTAGTGGTTTTTAGAATCTTGTCAGTAAGCGAATTCTTGCGCAGCAATGAAAATCAATTTAATTGTAAATTAAGTAAAGTGAAAGAGAAGCGGTACCTACTATCATATTTAAAATAAATTCAAAATAAATACTGTACCAATCAATACACTAAAGCATTTATAATGCTGCTGTTACCGCGTCATGCTTACATTTCGCGAGATGAATTGTTTATGGGCTTCGAAAGGGGGTTCACGAACCAGACAAATTACTCGTGCTATAACTCGTCCCGTCCCCTCTTGTTGAAGCACTCGGAGCACAGCGTTTCGCTTAATCGCATTATTTTGCAAGATTTGTGTAGTGTTCAATTTTCGTTTGTAGTACTCGTAGAAGGTGAACTTCTATGCGTGTTAGATCAAATTCAAGTCGGTTATGCAAGTATAAATCGACGAGTTATGTTGACCTGACGCGAATTACAAGCGGCTGAAACACACCGGCAGGTATAAGAAGAAATAAGGAAGGCACGTTTATTATTTAATTATTTATGGTAACAGAAATATGTAAACACTGCTACAGCATCATGCTGAGTCGGATCATCGGATACCTTTTCGTTGCTGCAACCAAATGTATTTGGGTACATTGTTATTTTTTTGTATTATGTGTGACGAGTAAGTCATCCATTCATTCATTCCAATTCAGATAAAGAAAACGTGCTTTGTGACATTCCTTTGAGGAAGCCTACCTTCAACAGTGAACTTGTGAAGGGCTGAAAGAATAATGAAAAAAAAAAGGTATACTAACTATGAACAAATAGGGAAATAAGTAACAACTCAACCCCAAAGAGAGGACTTTTTTTAGTAATGTAAGCTATAATCAGCTAATTGACGAAGTGTACCTACGTAAAAATGTATTTGCCTAATATTGTTCCATTTAATATTGATAGAGGATTGAACACTTAGTTCATATTTCGATAAAAACTAAGTAAGCATTCATTCATTCATTACAGCCTATCAAAAGCCTACTGACACAGGGTTCATCTCTAGATTACCTCAGAGGAGTGAAATTTGCCATAGTTGCCACGCTTGGCTTGGCAGGCGGGTTGGCATCGACTTTTCCATTTCGTTCTTCCGTCTCTAACGAAACTTACGGAAATTAATTGTAAAATATGTAGTAGTGGACCCCCTTGGGTCATCACTGGCCAGCCATACAATGCATACACGGCCTAAGTAAGCTAAAGTGACCTAATAAAAGTATTATTATACTGCAAAATATACTTATATTTAAATTTACAATAAGGTTCTGCTGATCACAGAAGAAAGTGCTAAGGAAACACCGAAGGCATAAATGTTAACAAGTCATAGGCAACCGAAAATAAATTGTCTGATAAAATAACACTTACATTGAGCTTGTATTAAGTGTAGCTAAAACCCGAGCAGGTAAGGCCCCAAAAACAGCACCTGTACACAAGTGTGTCAACGTTCTCCTCGACCAAAGGTAAGTTAACGACCCGCCAAGCAAAGCAACCTCACGACTACTACTTACACAGACATGTTACGCTAAAAATTATTTGGAAACAAGATTTAATTGTAGAAACGTAAATAAGGTCGTCTTTAGACCACTTGTACGACTAAATCTACTAATACTACTGCTCATCCAAATTATATTGTATAAATAAAGGATATTAGTGATATGCTTGAGGTCTTTTGTTGTTGGACTAATGTACTTACTGCGTATCGCCTCGGAACTGTTACGGGTCGTTGCGCGACAACAGTCTCTCTTTGTGTTCATGTAAATTTTACGTCTTTTGTTTCATTTAAATCGTAATAATATGTTGAATATCTTTGAAATATGAAGAATTATTTTATTTTCTTATCGTCTTCATCATCAAACGTATTTAAACGTAAACGATGCCTGGTTCAGTAAAAATATTCATAAAAAGTATGTTTCATGTAAAATCTATAAAACGACACTACCACTACTTGCCGTGTTTGCTTATTTTATGATCCTTTAATACTAGTGGAATTTAACCTTTGTGTCACTTTCAATCTTTAACCTTTTATCATCTTAATATTATGGTAAATTTATTAAGAGTATACATAGCAGTAGGTAATTCATATGATACATAGATACAGCCTTTAGGTTTATAATGGAAGATAGCACCGAAACCACATTAGTGCTGATCTAATGACATTATTACATTTACAAATTACAGACGAAAAACTGTACTTTGTACGTCCTTCATTTTCAAAGTATTTCCAGTGTAGATTATTAAAAAGCATTATACATTGAAATAGTTTACATACATAGAATTACTACATTTGTAAAGGAATAATATTACATTTATTATTTATGTATGTTATTTGTCGTCTTACGCCACCATCAAGATAAATCAGTTGCAAGAACACTGAAGTAGATATGCTCATAATACTCTTATAAACATAAACAATATTAATATATAATGAGCATAATTATAAAACACGTGATGCTTATATTTACGATAAGGAGTGCAGATAAGTAATAAGTAAGTGGATATTTTATTTTGGTGGTGAACTGTGTCCTTCCGACGAGAGCCATACTTCATGTAGGTCCCGTTTGACCTGGAGCCCTGTTTTGGAAAACATTAAGTCTGAAAGAACAGCATTAAATTAATCAAGGATATAATATAATATTATGGTTGTTATCTTGTAAGAAATTTGCACGTTTTATGAAGATCGATTACTTTAGATATCGATATCTGCGATATTAGCATCTCTATGTTTATGGTACAAATTAGGCATTTGAAAATTAAAACCTAATTACATAATTTTAATGACGTAAAAGTAAACTAATTAAACTTAAAAAAAAACTAACAATGTTAGTCATATACAGCTGCAGCGTGATTCTACCAAAAAAAAAACAGTGGAAATTACTCTACAATAAGGTAGTTTTCTTTTACAATTAATGACGATTATTTAAGTTATTTAAGCTATTACGCACGGTTAAAACTTTGAACTTTAACAAGGAAACAAAGTTAATTTCCATTCGATGCATTAAACAAACAGCCACCCCTTAACCAAGTTCAAAGTAACCATGTTTACTAACTAATAACTGAAAGTTAATTACCCTGCTGTATTTTATCAGGCGTCCTAAATTAGATTTTCCAAAACTTCAGTGCGGCGTATTCAAGCTGAGTGCTTCTCTTGCGTCCAACTCAAACACGTCGGATAACATTAGTTCGAAACAATTTTGTAGAGCTAAACTTGGCGCATCCTGTTTCTAGTCCAAAACGCAAATGAGTTCAGTGGTGCATGTAGCCGAATTATCTGCTAGATCTGCATGAGATACTGCTTAATAGGTTAATACGTTAATAGATTAAATTTCACTGTGGCCTACATGTTGAGAAATAAAAGTTATCAAATGTTTTGAGGATAATTCTCTAAAACAATAAAATTATTTTACTACTTCAAATGTTAAATTATTGTAATAACAGCTATAAAAGCAGCCAATGAAACGCTTATTAAAGGTACAAGTTGATGATTTTAATCAAAGCTTACATTTAAATTAAAGCTCATGAAAATTAGTAAGTTACAAATTATGTAAAACTAGTTTACCGTAACAGTTATTTGGAATGAATATTATATTTGTAATAAAGTTTACCAACCATAATATGGTAAGCACTAGAGTTATTAATGCGCCGTTCGTCATCGCTATCGCATGTTGGGGAAGAAACAAAATAAACTTCAAACTCATTTGTACCAGATATAGCTGAATGAAACCCCACCGAGTTCTGGTTAAAATTGGCGCATGCGTCAGCGCCGGTTACCTGTCGTGACTTAGGCACGCAGGAATTATTAATGTCGACATTAAGCTTTTATATTCCTGGCGTGAGAGCGGTAAAAGCATTCCATCAATTAATTAAAACGTTACGATAGAACATGTGCTGGTGCGTTTAATGTTAAAATAACTGCCTGTACTTAACATGATACCGTGTAGTGGCGGTGTAAGACTATTCACTAACCCATATCATCCCGTGGGTGGCGTGAGAATAGAATAGAATAGAATAATTTTTATTCAATATAGATTATTACATAATACTTATTGATAGTCATTTTTTTATTTACTACTGGTTCGGAAAATACCTCTGTCCTGGGAAGAACCAGCAAGAAACCCAGCGTGACATGAGAGGCGACAGAGGGGAACAAATCAGGCTTCTTCCTAATAACGAATAACAATAAAAAGCTGTGGTTGCCAACCCGCTTGCCACGCGTGGCAACAATGGCAAATATCCCCTCTATCATTCAATCTAGGGCGGAGGCCTATGTTCAACAGTTAACTTTAATAGGCTATAACGGAACGTAACTTAAGATGCTAATATTTAAATACACGTGTATTGTCTGAAATAATGTTGATAATGTCATTAGTAATAAAGCATTTAAAACACATTTAAAAGGTTTTAAATTTTTTTTATCCTTGTATTAGGACTTTTCCTGTATCTCAAGTGCTACCAATCTGTGATTATAAAATTAATTTATCTATTCATTGAGTAGTTACATAATTATATTATTTTTAAAAACGTCGTCGAAACATCTCTTTCCTCTTCTTCACTTTTCTTTTTTATTAGTTTCTAAATGAACCAGTAGAGAATTATGCCCATAGTGTGAAAATACATAATAAGTTTGAAGATAGAATAAATTTATTAGTATCATGTAATTTTATATGTTTTATTCTGCCTTGCGACATCTACTTAAAATTTTCATTACTTCACGGGTCGACTAGTAGAGAATACATAATGGCAATAAACATGCCCTTTGTATATTTTTTATGAAGGAACGTAATAAAGTATGTATATAAAAATAATTATATATATTTTAATTAACAGACATAATTACTACAATATAATGACAAAGTAGCGTTTAAGTAAACATAATTACTTTAGAACCAATTTACGATACCAGATTATTATGTGCTGAGTCAGTATTTAACAGCAAAAGTCAGAACTCATAGTACGAACGATATAGTAGCATGACATTAAACATGCAATTGCAAGAGTAGTAAAACCCTATCCTACCCTAACCCTATCCTAACCTAACGCTATCCTATATGAAAGGTACTTATCGCTTCTTCAAATAAGCCGGGCCTTCTGCGACCAGTATTGTTAGAAATAGACCCTAAAATGAATGGCGCAGAATAATATAAAAACATTTATTATATTTTAACATAATTTTATTTTCTCATCACAGGTTCAGACTTCAGATATTTAACCTCTGTACTAATTGTGAGAAAAACGAGCAAAACCCAGCGGGAGTTTTTATTTAAATGAAATGTTTTTATAATCATCTACGATCTACTCACATGTTTTTAGTTCATTACAGATTTAAAATATCTAAATTAAACGTCAAAGTCAAAAGTGATTTGCTGATTAGTGGTCTTACCTTATGACATTGTAATGTACTGTGTAGTAAATATTATTTTATATTAGAGATAATAATATAGATGTAAAAGAATCACGTCATAGTTTATTTATTTTATACAAATGTCTTCTTCATGATCTTATCTGAGTTATCTAGCTTGCACGAGATATTGTATTAAATTGTTTGAAAATAAAAAATGTCATAAATATCACTACTACTAATACAGCCCGTCACAAGTCCCCTGCTGATTATAGACCTCCCCATATATTACCACTAAAAAGCAAATATTAGTGGCTTTTAATAATAAACCTTAACAAGGAATAGAAAATAATAGAATATTCTTTATTCGATTTAGATTATAAATCATTGAATCGTATCACATAACTGAAGTGGCAATGGGCCGGCCATATAGCTCGACGAACCGACACCGATGGAGTAAAAATGTTCACGAGCGGTAGCCGTACGTAAGTACTGGTAAGCAAAATATAGGACGGTTCCCCACGAGATGGACTGACGGCTTGGTAAGACATGCAGGAATTCGATGGATGCAGGTGGATTTGTTTTGTGGCATTACCTGAAGGAGATCTATGTTCAGCAGAATTTGAAGAGGGCTAAAATGAGGATAATGATAATAGGTTCTAAATATAATTTCATTAACATTCTAAGTAATTTTAAAATTTTACCACTGATTCGGAAGAATTCTCTGTTCTGGGAAAAATCAGTAAAATACCCAGCAGGATTTCTTTTCAAAGTACCATTTTATGTCCTAGCTCATATTTGTTCTTAGAGTTTACATATATGTAGGTAAGGTAACACACATAATTTTTTGTTAAAATTACGTTTTGGTGAACAAAACATGCATTAATTTGTCGTTATTTTTTTTCTTTTAAAATGAATGTTATCCCCACAGTAGGATTTTCTCCTGTATCTTAGAGGCAGTTTTCATTAACAAATTGCAAAAAATAAACATTCAGACCCAAATCAAATATTTGTAAGCCATAAAAATACTTGTTCCGGGCGGGATTCGAAACTGCGGCTCTCAGCAACGCAACTCAGTTCACAGCTATTGCGCCACGCATATGTCTTACATTGGAGATAAAAAATATACACTGAGAGACCAAACTAAATTCATTTATTTCTTTAATTTTTCTCTTTTAACACTAGTAAGAGATACTCGTATATGAGACCCATTTTTGTGCGTCAAAAGTAATATCAACAAAAACATTTGAATGCGTGCGTGTGTGTGTGTGTGTGAATGTATGTTTGAGTTATATGTGTGAGTTGCAAGTTCCCTACACAACCGAAGGCTCAATAATTCTTCCCCATAAAACATTATATACATCTTCATAATATTATGTTTGACAATTGGTATTGTAAATTTTATACATACTTAGTTTTATTGCAGTTTAAATATAAATAGTTGACGTTAATTCAATGTAATAACTTTGATATAGCATTAAGAATAATGTCGTGTAGATAACATCTTCATCATATTTATTAGATTGCCGTTTAAGTTTGAAAATTAATAATTGTCAGAAAATAATACAATATTATGGTTATCCCCTACTAGGTAAGGTAAGTCATTAATATTATATACTAGGCACAGGAATAAGCCGATAATTGGATTCTAAGGAAGGCCCATACTACAGAGCAACCGCAAAAACTTACTATTTATTTATTTATTTCAACTTTATTCAACATTGCAATGTAATAACACTTAGGATTTATTACTCTTAGTCTAGTAATGAGGTAATTATTTAATTTTAATTATAGATGAACAGTGTCTGTGTTGCGTAAATTCATAAACATTAACTTATCATTAACAAATTGTTTGCATGTTTCAGTTAATTATACAGTGATACCAAATAATATTTAATTAAAAGATGAATACCAAGAACTACCTAGCATGTTATAAGTTTTGTGTGTATGTACATATTTACTATTTTCATCTTTAATTCTGTCTGAATTTATATTTACCGCACGTTTAGGTTGTAATATGTAATAGTTTTAATGTAAGTATTTATTTGTAGTTATTTATATATTATATATACAGAATAGAATAGAATCATTTTTATTCAATATAGATTACAATACATAATACTCATTGAAAGACATTTTTTACTTTTACCACTGGTTCGCAAAAAAACCTCTGTCCTGGGAAGAACTCTTATGTTGTCTTATATGTACTCTTTAGTAGTATAATAACCCTTACTAGACAATTTTTGCTAACAAATAAATAATTTAAACCTTTTGGTAGAAAAGGTCTGCATATTTTCTGGGACTTTGTTGTAAAAGCGTATACATTGCACCATAAAGGAGTTACTGACTCTTTGGAGTCGAGTAACTGGTATAACTAACTTGTGCTTGTTCCTTGTTTTTACAGAATGTACATCACTATTTTTAATAAAACTATTTTTGTTTTTGTGTACATACATTAAATTCTCGTAAATATATTGAGAGGCCAAAGTTAATATATTTATTTCTTTAAATTTTTCTCTAAGGAATTCCCCAAATAAATGTCACAAAGTATTTGTGACATTATTACACATTATATATATATATATACATTACACATTATACATTAGACATCCCACTCGATGGAATAGACGGGTAAGAAAATCACCTATACCGCTACCTATACGCTTTTACAACAAATTCCCAGAAAATATGCAGACCTTTTCTACCAAAAGGTTTAAAGTGTTGATTGAAAGAGTTACGAAAAAAAACTGATGATAAATTTAGAATGTGCAAGTTGAATTAATAAAATGATGTATGGGCACAGAATAAATAATAGTACTACGTAGTATGGGGGCAATGGAGGGAATTAATAAAGGTGAACGTTTGAAAACTTTGAAAGTAGAAGAATGTGAAACCGTCACTAACATCAGATTTCATAAACCAGAATCCTCGCTAAAGGGCAACGATTGTTATTAACCAACACTTACTTTTCTTTCTGCATATAAATTTTCAACAATATATTATTGTATATCAAGCAAATAAAATCTTTACAATTATCGTTACCGTTACCGTTACCGTCTATTAAAATCCACTGCTGAAGCGCTTTACCATCCACAAAGTATTTGTGACATTATTACACATTATATATATATATATATATATATATATATATATATATATATATATATATATATATATATATATATATATATATATATAATGTAATAATAAATATATATATATATATATAACGAGATATTAGGCAAGCACTGGTATATAATAATTTTAAAATATTATTATAAATTTGTAAGTTCTTTGGGTGAGCAAGGACCTCAGCGACGTGTTAAGAGTGAGGGCACGTCAAGCAAGAAACGATACAATAGTTCAAAATAGTCAACCATGTAGTTAAAACTCTTGTATAATAATAGCATGTCTAGCATTTTGCATCTATCTGATAGAGTTAGAGGATTAAAAGTTCTAATACGATCGAAATAAGGAGCCCGTTAATTTATATCGTATGAATAGGATTGAGTAAAGCGTCTCTGTATGACTTCAAAGCGTTATTTATATACCTGGTAATTTGGATTATTTAACTTGTTGTTCTTTATCTGGTTAATTGCTGATATTTCAATCGAGTTTTTTTTATAATTTTTTTTTCTCTAGGATTTTATCCTGTATCGTGGAGACAGTTTACAAACATAAATTGCACAAGGACAAACATCCAGACCCGGAACAACAATAATTTGTAGGCCATACAAATACTTGTTCCGTTCGAACCCGCGGCCCCCAGCGCTGGAACTCATTGCTTAGCCACTGCGCCACGGAGCGGTAAAAGTTATCCATCGAATAAACTATAACCTGACTGAAGAGAAGATTTAATTGAAAATGCCCATTTCACTATTAATTATATTCCACTCAAGAATTTTATGTATGTCGAACTTACTTAAAAAGATAACCGCATTTAAGTATCAACGACTTAACAGACTTCACATCAGACAGAATCTTATAATAAACACATGTATTATTGACTAAGTTGTTATTTAAAACACGAAAGAGCTCTGCCCTATATAGTATATTATCTTTGGAGCTCGCAAAGTAACAATCTTCAAAAACAGCAAAATAAATTCGACAAGTTAAGTAATGTTTTCACATACAAACATGTATCGCTATTCATACAACGTGACCGTCTCGGTCGTGAAGGTCGAAGTGTCAAACAATCGACTATAGTAAAAAAAAACAGGGCAATTAAATTATGTCATTCAGGTTCACCTTGGCCTTGGCGCCTATATGATAAATGTCAAAATGGGTGCGTTTGCGATCCTTAAAAAGGCCATAACATAAAATACAAACAAGACAACAGGCTTTTATGAACAGGTTTTATTTATGGTACACAGTTCACACGCAATGCGAATAAATTTAACTCGTCTGCAAATTAATCAAGGTGTATTTTGCCTGGCAAATAATTTTTTTTAAATTTTCTTTATACTATACAGAAGAGACGTGGTAGATCAGGAGTTAAGCACTTAATTTCACAGAACGCCAGCAACCAGGATTCGATGCCGGTCAGCACTAATGAAATTGTTAATTGCAATTTTAAGTGCTGATTTACCATGTATTTGGCGGTGAAGGAAAACATCGCGAGGAACCCTGCTAGTCTGACAAAATGAAATATATATTTCGAAGACATGTGAAGTCCGTAAAACACGCATTGAGGCCTAAAACGCTTACGGAGTGAGAGGAGGCTTAGGCTTAGTTTTTAGTAACATTTAACCAATAGTTATGTACTAGAAACGAATACTTAAATTTGTTTCTATTCCTTGTATTAACAAAAAACAATTAATAATTGTAGTTTATTTTTGAATTTTTTTAATCTCAAAAAGGTAAGTAGGTAAGTTTGTCAAATAATTCAGAAATCCTTCAAGTGAGCGTTTGTCTATAAATATTGTTAGTTTTGAAATTTACTTACTTGAAGATTTGATCGAGACCTCCTCGGCATTACACCCACTACTTCGCCTCTCATAATAGACTCGATTACTGGAACAAAGCAACAATGTTCATTCTATAATACATTAAACAATCTCAAGGTAAGTAACAAAATAAAAACTTAAAGGCTATACCTAATGGTGGCTTTCAACTTTAGTTTACAATATTTTAATAAGACAAGTCACCCATTCACTGCTGCCATACATACTCGTACATATTCGTCCCAAAAATCTTCACTTTGGTGCCGCGGACGTGAATGTGCTTTTTGTTTTCATCATTTCATGGGGAAAAAGCCCAAATAGCGGAAGTATTATAATTCCACACACACATTCAGACACTACACTAGTACAGAACACTAGGGCACACCGCGTTCGCCGGCGAACGCGAGGTCACAGACACACCCCGTACACGAGGTTCAGTACCCGTGATACGGGGCGTTTTTAGTTTTGCGACCCGTCTCCCACATTACGATAGTGGTTCAAGCCGAGGTTGGTACCTCCTTGAATCACATCGAGCCCCCAGCAAGAGGAGCCTCACTCCGAAAGCAGGGGCCGGTGTGCCTCGGGACTGCAGTCGGCGAAGCGGCGCCTCACGCCGCCTCGCCGCCGGCAGAATCTTTGCACTCAATAGCTCGTAAGTCCTCACTTACGAGCCTTTTCGATGAAGATGTAAAGGCCGCAGTACCAACAGCATACACTTTCAGGAAAAAACGAAAACTTTACCCAATGAAGTTGTCGCTTTGAGGTGTCAGTGTGCGCGCGCATCGTAACAACTTCATGGTGTCGTTTTTAGCTGTCGGTGTGCGCGCGCATCGTAAAAAATTCACTCTCATAATTTTTCCCAAACGCCCCAAAAGAAGTATAACTTCAAAAAATTCGTCGTTAGTATAAAAAGCTTCGTATTTTAACTTAGTCATACACCATTTTATATGGTAATAGGTAAAATATGACATATGCCAGAAGGTCTTATGGCTTCTGGTGCATGGTGATATAACCTCATTAATTCCATAACGCTACCGCACCATCGCCGGTGTGGGTGACACCGGCGATGGTGCGGTAGCGTAGTAGCAGCGTCAAAGGTGCAATATATCTGGAATTGCGATCGTCATTACGCCTGCAAAGCGACGATTAAGGCAAATCCTCCCTACAATAGAATAGGCTCATTTTGTTTTATAGAATAAGGGTGACAAGCGAACACACAATCCACCTGATGATAAGTGGTTGCTGCGGCCCATCGACATCTACATCTATCCTCGTTTGCGAAACAAAATGCAACGCATCTGTGTTGTCAGCCGTGAGGACTAAGATGGAATGACTCTTTTCCAGTAAAAAGGGTCTCCGGTTCTCTACACTCACCATACGTAACACAGCAGCATCTAACTGTTATTTTACGCTGGTATTCTGTGAAAGCGTGGTCCTTCCCCGGTCGAGCTGACCCAATCGTGCTACAACTATACAATTAATATAGCTGCAGCATGGCTCTACCACGTTAAAATGTCCAGTGAATGGACATTTACGGACTGATGATGAAATAGAAGAAAGTAAACTGCAAAATGATTTACTGTTCATCACAATGAAACAGGAATAAGTAGTATAATAAATTAAAGCAGATTCGCTTCTCTACTTTAACATATTAATGTTATAGTAGGGATAAACTTAGTACTTCCTACGGCTTCTTGCATCCAATTATGCACACACTAATACCGACAGTTCAGCTTCACCCATCCCGGCTCCCGTTACAATATAATAGGTCGGATGCACACGGTTGCGCAATGCAATAATTTTCTATTATTAGCCATTCGAACGTAATTCATAATAGACAATGGATCAATTCATAGCGGCACATGTTGTGATCTTACAATAGTATATATTATTCACATTAAGTCCATTATCACGAAAAAATACACACTGATTTAGGAGGGCTCTTCAAACTTAGTTACTTTAAATATTACACCATTGTATTTTTTCACGTGGATTTTATTTAAGTCAACTTTGACTCCTTTACAATTGTATTTTATATTAACTATATATCTTTAATTTTGTATAATTAACGCAGAATTAAAAGATATATTATGAAGTTTGTATGTATACACACTTATAGTTGTTGTTTCCTTTTCACAACAACCATAAGCAAACAACATTACGTAAATAAATATCACCCCAACCCGGCTGGTCACCGTGGGGTAAGAGACCAAAACCCCTAGGTTTAACTCCCAAAAAGGAAAATATACAAGTATAAGAGCAAGAAACAGGATCTAAAAAAAAACCAAAAGAAACAGCATATACATATCAACACTCAACACTCGTACCCTAAGAACAGATAAATCCCTACAGGAACTTGAATATGCCTTAGATTTTATAAACTAAACACAAACTGGGACATCATCGGCCTAAGTGAAGTGAGAAAATGGGCGAAAAAATTGAACAACATGACAACTACATTTTCTATCATGTAGGAAAAACTCCAGGCCTACATGTTGTCGGATTTCTTATCAAAAAATGCTACAGAGAATGCGTACAGTCCTTCACTGGAATCTCCGAACGAATTGCACAACTCAATGTCAACTTGCCGGGATATGAAACTAAATCAATAATCCAAATATATGTACCTACAGAGGTGGCACCAAAGGACATAAAGACTGGAGAAAACGCTTACAAGTGCCCACAAAACAGTCGTTTTGATGGGGGATTTCAACGGGCAAATCGGTGAAAGACTACCAAATGAAGATGGTATAGTAGGTCAGTTTAGCACAGGAAAAAGAAACAATAACGGGCAAAGACTCGTGAACCTGGCACAGGCACATAACCTCAAAATCCTAAATACCTACTTAAAGAAAAACACAAACAAAAAGTGGATCTGGATATCACCCGACGGGAATTTGAAGAATGAGATAGATTTTATACTCTCTAACCAACCCCAATTTTCCAAAGATATAGGTACAAATTAATAAATTCAACTTTAAAACTAACTACAGAATGGTATAGGGAATAATCTATCTAAAAAAGCCCAAGAAAAGAAGACAGTGCACCAAGAAAAGAATCCAACCAAATCAAATCCCTCTCTTCATCCCAGAAAACTTGTTGACAACGCTGAAGGATAACACATTGACTTGTAACAAGATCAAAACATACAAGAAAAATATAATCTAATGGAAGTAACAATACAAGAAATATCTACAAAACTGTACACCTCAAAGAACAAGAAAGATAAACTCGGAAAGGAAGCAAGACGCCTTATGGAAGTCAGAAAAACTCTTTTAGAGAACAAAAAACAAAATAGAAATCAAATAATGCAGTTAAGTAAACAGATAAATGAAAAATCAGGACACACAGGAAACAAATAAGAAACAGGATTATTCAATACCATTGAAAAATCGGGAGGAATAAAGAGAGCCTTAAAAGAGTTGAAAGAGAAAAGACATCTGGGAAAATAGAAACAAAACAGCACGAAATCATAGAAATAGCGACAGAATTCTATAGTAAACTATATTATGACATGGACTACACAAACACACAATACCTTCAGGAAGACAATGAAGAGGCTTTCCTTCCAATACTAGAAACCGAAGTAAGAAAAGCCATACTGTCTCAAGGAAACTATAAGGCTCTCGGAGACGATGGAATAACAAACGAAATTCTAAAGGGTTGCCTAGACCACGTTATAGAGGCCATTACAAATCTGTTCAACAATATTCTAACTGAAGAAATAATACCACAACAATAGACATCATCAACTATCATATTGCTTCATAAGAAAGGCGACAAAGCAGAAATAAATAATTACAGACCGATCAGCCTCATCTCCAATCTATACAAGGTATTTGCAAAGGTAATACTATACAGAATCAGCTCAGTATTGGATGAAAATCAGCCAAGAGAACAAGCGGGATTCCGGAGTGATTTTTCAACAATGGATCATATTCATGTCGTAAAACAAGTTATTCAAAAAAGCAATGAGTATGGAAAAAAATACTATATGGCATTTGTGGACTACAATAAGGCGTTTGACTCTTTAAGGCACACATACATCTGGGAAGCTCTGCGATCACAAGGAGTACACCCAAAGTATATTAGGATAATAAAAAAATTATACAAACAATCAACATCAAAAATTCAGACAGAAAGGAAAGGTCCAGCGTTTAAAATAAAAAAAGGAGTACGACAAGGAGGCCCCTTTCACCAAAATTATTTTCAGCAGTATTGGAACACATATTCAGGAGAATTAATTGGGACAAATTTGGAATAAATATAAATGGCGAAAAGCTTAACCACCTAAGATTCGCAGACGACCTGATTCTGCTCAATGAAAATCAAGAAGACTTAGAAATAATGTTAACCCAATTAGAAAGAGAAAGTAAAATTGTAGGGTTGACTATGAATCTTGATAAAACAAAAGTAATGACAAATCATATAAAAACACCTATCTTTCTAAATTCTAATCAAATAGAGTATGTCGACGAATATACATATTTAGGACAAATTATTGCACCAGAGGATCAGATGCAGAAGGAAATAAATGTCAGAATAAGTAAAGCTTGGAAAAGATTCTGGTCCCTCAAAGATATTATGAAGAACCCACATAAACCCCTAAAAGACAAAACTGCAGTGTTCAACTCATGCATACTACCATGTTTAACCTATGGAGCACAAACCTGGGCCCTCACTAAGAAGCAGAGTAGAGCAGTGCAGAACAGTTTGTCAAAACAGAATGGAAAGAAGCATTCTAAACATCAAGCTACGGGACAAAATTAAACTTACAAATATAAGAAGCAAGACAAAAGTTACAGATGAAACACAGTGAAAAAACTTAAGTGGAAATGGGCAAGCCATATGATAAGAAACAGGAGGGAAAAATTGACAAAAAATGTTACTGTATGGTACCCTAGCGATGGAAAAAACGTAAAGGACGTCAGAAATTAAGATGAGAGGATGACATCAAGCAAATAGAGACAACAACATGGCAAAGAAAAGCTGCAAACAAGGAAATATGGAAAACCCTAGGGGAGGCCTACGCCAAAGGGCAAGCTGATAATAACGTTACCGATGTCGAAGATCAAATTGAATTGTTATTATAAAATATAATTTAGTATATACAATAATTTATAAAATATGGCTATAATAATAATTCTCCAAATATATTATATTATCAGAAATAAAGGCTATTTGAATTTGAATTTGAATGTATACACACACAAACTTCATAATAAGTTGTAGGTATACAAACACACACATTCCTTGGGGGATGTCTATGTTCAGCTGTGGACTTGTGATGGGCTGTAATAATGATGATGACTTAAAAATATCGTATTTTGTTAAATAAATGTGTGTTACTCAATAAATAACCTTTAGACTATTTTAATAAGTTAGGTTATTCTATGAGTAGATGTTTTAAATTGTTAATAAAATTACTAATAGTCATAATAAATGAGAACTCGTGCAAAGTAATTTGAGAAGTTCTTTGAACGAAAATAATTGGATATATTTTCCGGTGTCAGTTTCCACAAATTTATAAGGCGGGCCAAGAGAATACAAAGAAACCTAATGTAGCATTCTGTTCAATCAGTAATATTTCACAAAAAAATTAATTAATTAAATGACAGTGCGAGAGAATCTATTCAGCAACCAATCTTGGACTTTGGTACGGGATAAGCCTATTTGTTCATGTTCATGTGACACACGATGTAAAATATCTAAACCGAACTTCGACAATTGCGTTGGGACGTCTGGTCCTCCATCGCCAATCCGCTTACCAACGTTTTGCGGGGAAATTCTAATTACTGTGGCAGAGGCCCATCACTCATGTATAGCGGTAAGATGTTTACGGGCTTATTAGAAGGAGAGAAAGAGAGTGGGAGAACTTCTGTGTTGTGGTGGTATGAGAATTTTTTTCTCTACATATTTCGTTCTGTCAAAGTCGTAATGGAAGTGCGAAGTAGGACGAAATGCGCATTCTAAGAAATCGAGATAATATTATCATTAGCAGTAACATTAAAATTTAATATCCCAAATATTAGGAATCCGACATCGGTGGGTTTGTAAATTTAAATTTATAATATATTTTATGTTTGTATGTAAATATTTGTGTAAAATGTGTTTATTAAAATAAATCTATACATATAAATAAAATTGAAGTATTTGTCTGTATCAAAAAACTTGCCTTGCCATTTTTAAAAAATTTGTCTGTCCGTTTGTCTGTTTGTCCAGACTAATCTTTGAAATGGTTAAACCGATTGTGATGAAACGTTACGAATAAATGGAGAGCAATAGGAGGCTATATCTTATCCGAAAAACTTGGGTATTTAAAAAAAAGCTTAAAACATTATAAAATAAATGGTCTTTGATTATCTTAAATTTAAATAACGCTACATTAATAGATCCTATTCAGACGAAGCCTGGGCTAGTAATAAATAAAATAATTTTTAGGAAAGACTTTTGCCTAGATGTGGTTTTGGCAAATTAATATATTATAACACCACATTTACTCTAATTTATTTTAGGTCTACTATAGAATAATACAATTTTAATTTGTATTGTAACTGGTCCTTGTAACATTCTGGGATTTTCAATAAATCAGAAATAGATTATTGGAAAAAAAATGTCAATATTAGGGTATAAAAACAATGATCATAAATCATATAAAACTCAGTCATCATTGAATAACATATATTTATGCACGGGATATTAATCATTAGATGCATTAATTATTAAAACTCATTTGAGATTCTGAAACGTTTGTAAAAACTTGTATAAATTAACGTGCACAAGATTGCAAAACTGCACAAGTAGCCCTTAACCTACTTTTATCTCGTCATATTATATGCCTAAGAAATAGCAACTGACATTTTAAAACCGTGGAATGTAGACTACTTTCACTTATTATTAATGACATGTTACAGCATACAACAAAAAAAAATTCCTCATAAAAATAATTTAAGAATATTTACGAATTTATTTATTTAATTTTTATTGTGCTAACCATAAAGGTTACAAAGGGCGTACTGAATGCCAGTTAGCATTCTTTGCCAGTCAACCCATAGCGTGGTAACTTAAATAATTAAATATAATAAATATAAATAGATATAAAACGTATTAAAATAAGCCTTGTAAATTTCTCAAATATGGATACAAAAAAAATACATAATAATCCATATATTATGACAATTATCCTTCATACATATATCCATAAATATATTTACAATACATATACATAAGTACATAGTCATAAATTAGAGGAGGCAAGGCCCAGCCCGGCTAGCTTGGACTGGGGACAAAAATTTTATCCCCCGATTATATCCACTGACAAGAGATAAAATTATTTTGTCCCTAAGCCAAAGCGCGGCAACGGGGGAAAAGAGAAGTATATCCCCGTTTGACATAACGAGTAGACATATATCCCCCGTCCGTAGCATGGAGCCAAATGAAAGATAAAAAATTATGCTTTTTTGACATTTGAAAGGGACAATTTTATCCTAGTTCATTGGACGTGGGTTTTAGTTTATATTCATACAAAAATCTATCTAAGTCCAAGTCTACCTCCCATTTTATCTACTGTGGATATTATATCCACCGGTGTGCCCATGCTTGAAGGGTGGATAAAACTAAGCGAGGGGATAAACATTTTCTCCTTTCCATTGGGATAAAATTGTCTCCTGCCCATGCTAGACCTGCAGCAGTGGGATACCTATATAATATATAAAGACTGGAATTATATTTTTTATTACTTTAATATAATAAAAATAAATTTTCCAAATTGTAAGGCGTTTCATTTTAACTTCTTTATTAGTGACGTTTCGTGCTGAAGAATACCCATACCATGATCACCGGGGACCAAGTTCATAAAGCTCATGCTTTTTTAACCATTGAAAATTAAACACAATAAAAATGCATAAATTGCAATACGGGACACATGGAATCACCTCGGTATGTCAAGACTATTTTACATAGATTCGGCATAGTTAATATATGCAGTTACTTACAGAGGTGACATTAACAGATGTTTTTATTCGTTAATTTACCTATTTTGAAAAAAAATGTTTTTCCTTTTATTTACGATATAATATTTAATAGCTATATAATACATATGATGTATATAGTTGTTTGTATTAATACCCAAAATAAAACAATGGCTTTTATTTTTTCACGAATCGAATCGAAACGACTTTTCATTAGGTAAATAATGAAGGTCAAAAGTCTAAAGTTATCAAAATAAAAGCATGTTTTTAATTATAAGGATATATTGACAGTTTTGCAACAAATTGCAGTAGATCAATTTACATTCATTCATTTTTCCAGTATTGATAGATTAGAGATAGATTATTGTATAAAAGGATCTATTTTAATAATAAAAGTCAAAATTTTAAAAGCAATTCGTATTAAATTTACACACTATTTATAGATATGAATTACTTAATTAATTTATTAATTGCTGGAGGAAAACACATTATTTTTTTGCATTTTATAATTTAGCGCCTATCATGAAAAAATAACATCTAAAAAAAAGGAAAAACATAATGGATGTATCGATAAAACTGTCGACCTAACTAATAAAGTTATAGCTCTATCGAAATTCGACAGGGTTCGTAGCTCCGAAAAAATAAACAATAAATTTAAAGAGAGAAATAAAACGAATATACACTGAAACTATTACACATCCATTTTACGACTTCATATATGTATAAATATTAAAATAAAATATCAAAGCTACTATTCCCATTTATTTATTATTTATAGAACCTAATACATACATCATATGTTTAAAAGGCGTTCTCTGCGTGTTAGCCTTAGGGCACCGGTGTTTGAACATCGAAGACGATCAAAGTAAGGCTAGTAATCAATATTAACATTTTACTGGCGTAA